>CM031238.1:608568443-608979422 GCA_018340775.1 Taxus wallichiana var. yunnanensis
ATATGTGAATTCATCAACCATCACATCATTTTTCATTTTGGTATCCCTCACCACAATATCACCGATAATGTAGAAAACAATTCAAAAACAAACCCTACACAAAATATATGATGCTTTTGGCATCAACTTGGTTTCTCATCAACTTATTACCTACAAACCAATAGTCAAGCTGAATCAACCAATAAAACGTTGAATAAAATTCTTATGAAGGTATTCAACGATACTAGGGAAAGATTGGTATATGCACATACCTTTTTCCTTGTGTTCTTATCACACTAGTATTCACACTTCAACTATTGCCACCCCCTTTCTCTGGTCTATGGTATCGAAGGTGTCTTACCTCTCAAAGTCTAGATTCCATATCTTTGTATCTCACTACAATACATGCTCAATGACGATGAATTTCACTAGGATCATTTGGCACAACTTGATTTATTAGATGAACATCATCTTAATTCTCTTAACCATCTCCAAATCTACCAAAACGTATCAAACATGCCTATGAAAAAAAATTTCACAAAAAAATCTTTCGGTCGGTGACCTCGTCTTGAAGGAAAATCAACATGTAACCAAAGAGGATAAAAGTAAATGGGGAAAATTTTCTCCTAATTGGCTCAGACCATATATCGTTACCCATGCCTATGGATCAGGTGCTTATTGTTTGTCTTCTTTGGAAGGGTAAACCCGAACCTAAGCCCCTTAATACCTCGCATCTTCGAACATTCTATTGGTGATTTCGAGTCCTATATCACTTTTTGTTAATTGATTGCTCATCCCTTAAGCGTTGTTCACCTTCCATATTACCCACAACTAGATTTTAGGATCCATGACTAAACAAGAATCATATGATTACCCATCACTGTTTAGCCTTGTCTTCAATATGAGTACCACGACTCTACTCATAGCATGATTCTCACGGATACTTTTTATCTTCTTCAAGATGGAATCCCATGGTCATTCACCACTCGAAACCACCTCTTCACAGTTAATATTTGTGTGCTATGGTCTTGTATTCTAAACAAGAACCTAATCGTCCTCTATAGTCTTGTCCATGACTTAAACATCCAAAAACAAAAGGGATACCACTCCTTGAGTCAAAATTCCAGCAAAAGATGACTCCCTCAAAAGGGACATCTCTTCTTTATATTATACCACTATCAATAGACTGCTCCCTTGAAGGACAACTATATACAGTCATTACAAACATATAATAAATATTCAGAAGCTTCCCGCATCGATCAACTTCACGAAGACCTCAAGGAGATAATATACCCATCCCATATAGAATTCCTGCATCGATCAGTCTATTAAAAAAGCAAAAAAAGAAAAAGATGAAATTTTTTCCATGGACTTACCTATTTTGGATTTTGCATTTCTTGTTCCAAAAAACATGTCGCCATACACTAAGTTATTCTAAACATCCCATTCTCACCGCCTTTCCTTTTTCACCTAAATTCCTCATTACTCAAGGGAATTGCCACAAACATGAAATTTCGTGAGCATGTGACTTTTATTTACCCTTAGAATAGTCCATTATGCAGGCTTGTAGGGTCTTATGTTCATAAGCCCATCTAGGGTATGGCAGAATCATTAGGGTTCTTATCAATTAGGTAGTTCTTTTACCACCTCTTACGTTTTACCTTCTTCATTACCTATTGATTATCCTATAACAACACCAACTCAATCATGGCTATGACTTAAACTCAACCCTTCCTATGACCTACATTAACCCATGCTTAACACCTATCAATCCATTCCTCTAGTTCATCATAATCTTCCTTAGCTCATGGGAGAAATACATCGGCTGAGGTCCCTTTTCACGGGACTATGTAGGTAACACTTCGAGGGCATGGGGCCCTTGGAGGTTAGCTCGCCACTTTCTACCCTAACCAATTCCATCTTCCCCTTTCCTATACACATTCTACCCTAATTAGTTTCCTTTTTATATCAATAATTGGAAATTAAACCGAACAAACAACAATTTCTTAACATATTTATCATCATCACTCATACATTCATTTCATCTTGTCTACAATTTCTTTATCATAATCATACATTTTCCTATAAATCATCTTAACATGATCCACACCATCCTTGATTGCATAAACTAATGAATTAGAAATTTGATCCATTCTAAACCAACTCGACTCCATCCAAGCCTCAAACAAACTCGACTCAATCCATGCCTATGACCTGACTCCATCCATGCCTAAAAAGACCTGACTCCTCCATGCCTACATGACCTTGAATCTATCAAGCCTAATCCACTTGATTTCCACCTATCTATATATAGCAATGCAAATTAAAACATGTACACCATCTATAATATATATACCCTCATCTATAAATCAAATAGTTTGTATAAAAATACAAGTGAACATATATCCCAATAATAATCAAAATCATCTCAAATTTCTCAGATACATCCTCACCATCTTTGGCACACAAGCCGGTATATCATCAAAAATATCAAAAAATATCATGTACATCCTCACTCTCTTTTACACATAGGCCAGTATATATAAAAAATAAACAAATATACAAAACAGGAGGTACATATGGCTATCAAACATCACCCTGCTAGATATCCTCCATATCTATCTCACCTATCTCCTCCTCCTCCTCTTCCCTCGTATGACATCCAACTAGCATCTCACCACCCATCATCGGTCCTAGCTAGATCTCTGCTAGTACCTCACCTAGGGTTGGCCTCTCTGAGGCCGATGGCCTCGCCATAACCCTATCTTGGGGCTCGATGGACCCTTGTGCTCTCTACACTATGGGTACATGACCTGGTCCTCTCACTTGAGGCATACTGTGATCTATACTCCCCATAGGACATAAATTCTATCCCTACGACCATCAACATATCTTGATAATACCGTACATCACCTAAGGCATCTACGAATCTACCTATCAGTAATTTCTATGGTGGTGCCATCGGCCTCGGCCCCTATACATGTCTCTCGGGACCACTGTCCCACCTTGGTACTGTAAAGAGGGACCTTGTCTGTGCTTATGACTCTCTTGAGGGGTCCTATCCCGATCCTTCTTGTATCTGGGCCTGAAGGGTCACAACCTACACTGTACAATGTCCAAGCTGGCCCTACAAACTGTAATCTATGCCTATAGGCCGGTCACCTGTAGCCCATATTCCTCTCCACCCTATGCGGGTACCTTTCCCTATGCTACATGGGCTTGTAGAGTGGACACCTATGCCTGTAAAATAACAACTTGTTCCTCAAAGCTCTCATCATCTGCCCCGCACTATACCCAACTCGTAATATGGCTTGCCACCTTCCCTTGAAGGGCGTTCCTCTATACTATGATGGTGGCTAAATTCAGCTTCCCTGACCTCGGTGGTACTACTCGTAAAAGTGCAGCCCACCACTACTTGTATCTATCTTTAACCCGACATCATCAATCCACCGGTCTCTCACTTGCTCCTCCTACCCAGTCTGGCAGCCACTGTCGGATGTGGCAGAGGAAGAGGTATCTACATGTCATCTCTCCTATATTGTGGGAAACATTACGGTATATCCTGAAGCGGCTGAACTTTCGTCTAACCCTATCCATAGGTATCATCTCATGCTCTCCTGCATGTCACCCCTCTATCTACCAGAGCAGCTGTAGCTTTTGTATCTCCTCTATCATCTACCCATATGATGGAAAACCCACATAGGGCCTTCACATGATGTCCACACCAAACAAACCGTTTAGAAATCACCTATAATAGGCTACATTGTGTGTAGCTCTAGCTGCTCGGTGCTCCCAATCGTAATCACCCATCACCTGAAGCCCACTTGAACAAAAATGACTCAAATGCATCATCCTACGTCATACCAACTAGATGCACACATACAATGTGCTCATACGCCCAATAATGGAGTAAGAAAGTACAACATAGGCTAAATCTCCATAACCACCCATAAGCCCATAACTCTCTATATAATTGAACTAGGAATGCGGGAACCCATGCAAAATGAGTCATGTCCTCCACCATGTCATGCAGAACCCCCATCAATGATTGTGGGAATCTCCCACCCTCTGCATCCGACAATACAAAGTAGCTAGACTACCTCCATCAAGCAACACTACTAGCCTCATCTCCTCCGAATGGGCCCGATACATATCTCCATAGCTCATACTGGCACTATGGAACCTCATCTCCACTAGCCCCTCACCAAATACAATCAACATCAACTCCTCGGAGGAATCGAGCATAAAGAATGCACTTGCATCCCCACTATCGGTAGACGCAGGATCTTGTACACATCCTCTAGGGTGACTGTGATCTCACCCATCGAGAAAATGGAAGGTATTGGTCGCTAAGTCCCATATGTCGATGAGAGAGACCATCAAAATTCTCTCTCGGACCATGTGCTTGCGGTAACGTGTCGACCCCAATCAGGCCAACCTCTGCAACATGACACTAGTCCTCAGTTGTTACACCCCCTCATACCTCCACAAGTAAGGGAGGTATCCTATCCCACATCTATAAATGGTCCCTCACCTGCACCCAACAAAACACACTATTGTAAGAACCTTACCATACCGAACACACCCCTTTCATCATAAACCTTATATCCAACCCTCATTTCTTATCTTACCCACCCGAGTCGCTCACCCCTTTCTACACCAATATATTCATGCCATTTATACCTACTCCCTATTTACCTCACATGAAACCTACCCTTACATATCCTAACATATCCTTACCTCATACCCTTGCTCTCTATTGCCCTATTTTCCCACAAAGTCACCGACACTACGATCAAAAATGACCATTATTGGTCATGTGTAACCAGCATTGATCACCCATTACTTGACCGATGCCGGATAAATACCATTGACATCGGCCAACACTTGACATGCATTTGTCACTATCATAGATCCAAATACCTCTAACCCCCTCCCAATTTTCCCCAAACTCTCAAAATATACCGTAATCTTCCACTCTAACCTACCCAAACCTATCCACTTCATTTCCAATCCTATTTGATCTACATTGGACCTCCCAACCCTCATTTCTCCCTTTTTACCCATACATTCCCAATAATAAACTTATGCCAAAATTTTCACCCAACCCCATTTCAATAGCCTATTTCAATCACAAATAATGGATTGGATAACATCCTACCTCATCTCGGTGCATCAATGTGGTGGGATGTCTTGCTTCCATGCCGAGGTCCACCCAAATCTTCTCCCACCTCTATCATGTCTAATCACCAAATCCAATCCTCCCGACTCGCACCCAATCACAATTGATCCCCGTGTGCTCATGGACCCATCTACTCGGATACTTTTTCCAACCGGATCTCTCCATTCAAGTAAGATATCATCCCTTGTCCTTTCCTCTCAACAAAGCACAACTCATTCAATGTTCTATCAGTTTCACAAAATCCAAACCATACAAATGAATCTATATTATACAACTTTTTTTCTTTTTATTTACCCTTGTTGACCTGACCGACATCGGTTATACCTATACCAACATTCGTCCTGTGCCCTACAACACTATGGTTGGTTATACCAGAACCGACATCAGTCATCTTCCCTAATAAACCATGATCGACTTACCAGATCGTCGTCATTGGTTACGTATGACTAGCATCGGTTACCTATCATACTCTTGCCCATACCCTTTCCCCATTTCTGACCAACACTTAACCAAACCAGCCACCGTTTGACCTTACCCACCCTTATTATAACCAACCTCCATGCCTACCTTACCTATACCTATCCTTAATTACATTTTGGGACTTGTTACGCTGCCGTGACCTAGCTACCTAGACCGGAACATTGTAAGTGACTGTGAACTCATGTGTTCGCTATACCTTACGACACTGTTACCCATATTGTTTGACCTAATGACCTTACTTTTCCTATTGCCATGTCATTTATCGACCCAAAATTTGGTGTACCGGAGCATACCTACATGTTCCCTGCACCCGACCTATGAAGTTATTCTACACCATGTCCTATACCTTGATACCGGAATCACCTTAACCTTGTTTGGATAAACCTATCGACCTTAGACAATGTAGAGTTTGCATGCTCTTCAACCTGGTACCGTGCCATATTTTATATGTGTGCATACATTTGACTGTCGCTACCTTTGACCCTAGCCCATTACCTTGATTTACCCGATTGGACATTTATCCAATTACCCCCATTGTCCACCTTCCTCTTCATCACATCTACCTTTTATCAAATAACTCACCGATTCTATCTTCTACCTCATCAGTTCCTAGTTTGAGGGGGATCCCCTTCACCCACACATGGGGCAACCACATCTTATTTTTTTCAATGTCGCTTTACCAATACAAGCTATGCACCAAAAAGGGGGAAAATTTAGACAAAAATTGCATCACACTCTCCTTAGTTCCTTGTCAAATAACCATCTCAAACATACTCATCTAACCATGGCCCCTTCCACCCCAAATCACTATAAATTTAATTAAATTAATTATATCCTCACAAAATTTAATATCTAATTATCTTTATTTCTCTACAACACCACCTCACCTAGACACGTCATCCATCCACCTCACCCTAGAATTATTCTTGGCATGTTTCCATAACCAACAATAACTAAGTCTTACTTGCCTTAATGAGTGAAGATTTGGTCTAACCCTAAAATCAATGCCTAAAATATTTCTAACCACATTTTCACTCATTAGAAGGGAAGTTTATGTTCTAATCCGCGAGAAAAAACTAACCGGTCCCAAGAAATTAGAAATATCTACCCATTTTAGTAAACCTAGGGAATCCCTCCTTAACTGACACTAGTCACCCCTACACCGATGTCGGTCAACACGGAGCCGTCATCAGTTACCATTTATTCACCTAAATAATTTTTTTGGGGGTTAACACATTTTGAAGAAAAATGAGGGAGATCAGAGATGTATGCAAGAGAAACCAACATCCTTTCACGTATCCAGACATCCAGAGCCATCACCAGGACAAATATTGAAGCATTGCACTGACGAAATCATCTCGGGAGCCCTTTCTTTATGATACCAAACACCATTCAACCATTAAGTCTAGATCACAATAAGAACATTTCTACCAACATTTTCCACTTGATGTAGTTAGCTTCGTTATTTATGCCGTTAATTTATACATTGCATGCTCATTCCTCCATCTCTTTCTAGCTTATAACTCAAATATTTCCTTTACCCACATTGCCAAATCACCCATTCTCACTTACTGTTCATTCCTGAGTATACCTGATACCTCTCAACCTATTTATCCACCCTACCCTCCTTATTAGATCCCAGATCAAACCTTGCAATCAGTTTTCCTTGATTCTCTTACACCCGACCTTACCGATGCATTGGTTACCCATAACCATCGTCGGTTCTACATAAACCGTCATCGGTCATATAAGACCAACATTGGTCTCTATGTTTTATACCCGACCTAGAACAGAACTTAACAAGCTTCTACCAAGTGACCCAAACAACCTAGAACACGAACGTGACTAGTTCCAATACCCTAACACCTACTATCCCTTTAGATCGACTATAACCTGTCATTTATATTATATTTTCTTATTGTAATTTAATGAGATACCTAAATCATATCAACTACATAAGGACTTTACTTATTTACCACATTAAGTTGTTTTAAACATTGGATTGACAACCATCTAGGGAGTATCACACTTCTCAGGTCTAGCACACACTAGGAAGTCTACTATCATATATCATTAAACTTCTATTTTGTGGTCTTGTTTTCTATTATAGGTGGTTCCTCTTAGCCAAAAGTAATCTCTCACAATCGGTGTTAGATAAAGAAGTCATAACGCACGCAACAACCATCAAATGACCAACATAAATAGGTATTCCTCTTTAGGTATTCAAAACGTAAAGAAAATAGTGAAACAAATGTATATGAATGTTAAGTGAATGAAAGTTTTTATTTCTCACTAATTTCTCCCCCTCTAAGTGATTGCACTTCCGAAAATTCTATTATCCAATCATCATCAACCACGTTACCCATACATATGTTATTTCCATCTTTTCCTTTGCCAATTGTTACTACATCCTTATCTTTTCGGGCCTAATTATTCATTATTCTATTTTTCCTCTCCTTATGCGAAGAACTCCTCCTAAATTTTGACTAGTAGACGCTAAAGACGTATAAAACAGAAACATGTTATATTTTTGGTTTTTCAGATCAATGTGGGATTCCCCAAAATCATTAAACAATTATTACAACAACTACATAGTTTAATCTTAAATCAATTTTAAAACTTATAAGAGCTATTATTCCAAAGGAAAAATTAAAGCCATCGTCCACTAGCCCAAATAGAATATAAACATGTTATGTTTATTATTTTCTAGATCAATATCGGATTCAAATATTTTTATTTTTGAATTCCAAAGATATGTGATTTTGGAGTGATAAATTCCAATATATGTGATTTTGGATTCCAATATATGGGAAATTAGATTTTGATATAGAGTGATTACGGAATGCAATATATGTGATTTTGGATTCCAATATGTGAGATTTTGGAGTCCAGATAATTCCAATATTTAGCATTTTGGAATCCAAAAATAGTAATTTTGGATTCTAATATTGGCTATATTTTTTAGTTGCTCGGACTGGAATAAGTCCAAATTTAGTGAAATAAGTGTTTTACATGTTTCCTTTACTTTTCTTCATTCCTTTAGTTCCTTACGGCACACTCTTTCCCCATCATCTTATGGGAGGTTAATCTCTTTACGCATCATTATGCTTCATAATACTTAGTTGCTACCTTGAGAAACTATTATTTATGTATCCTTCCTTTTCTTTCTACCTTCACTTTCTATACACTCTTCTTCCTCCCTTTTCACTTTCCTACTTCATGCCTTGAGGATACTTCTCTCATGTTCCGTTTTCACTTGTTTCCATAACTATCCTTACCTTCTTGGTAGATATTCTTCATCCACACATGACTTGTATGATTCATTTCTTAGGCATGATTTTTGCATGCTCTACTCCCTCTATACATTTTCACATGCCTCCTATTTCCTTTGGTGCACCTTGTTTCATGTGCACTATTCACTAACCTCTCATATGGCTAATCTATTTGGTTTGCATCAATGCAACACCTTACTCTTTGTAATGGTACTCCCATCGCTATCCACATCTTCTTGTTCTCTCATTCCTTTCTCTCGATATAATTTGATTCTTGCATGCATCTCCCTTTTATAGTGCATGTTTTTCCTAAGTCCCATGATGCCCCAAAATCATTACCTCTAATACCCATATTTTTACTAACATCAATCTCATGAAACTGGATGTGATCATTGTCAATACAAATTCTAATCTACCTCGGGTAGAGTTTCAAAAATATGGGGTAGCTACAACATACCATTGTAGAAAACACTACACACCTTGGTTTACATTTTGGAGTCTTTCAAACTATAGGCATGAGTGGTCATTTGAATAGAGGTGGAGTATGTTTTTCCATGATATAATATTTCTATAGATAATAAATAAGTATTTAAGATTGTGAATTTGAGACATGCCTCATTTTCGGTGTTAGTGTTTTCTTGACTATTAGTGTGGGAGGTTATTTTCATGGAGGTGGATTGGATTTTTTATTTAGGAAATATGGCTTATCTGTGTAATAAATGTGTAGAAAAGATAAGGATGACAAACTATTAACTCCACCATGATCCATACATAGTATTTCCTACATCTTGATGATATTTTTATCCCATACCTTATAAAGTTAGAATGCTCCAAGTAAATATGTATAATGAAAAGTATAGGAAATTAAAGGCAAGACAATTTCAAAATAAATACAATGAAAAAGGAAACTAACATAAATTAAACTTGTATAATAGTATGATGTAAGGCCGTAACATGCTATTCCCATCTTCGTCTTCATTTTCTTTGTTTAGATGGAAAGTGCTTTGTTATTTTTCATTATTATTCTAGGGCTCAAGGTTTTCAATTGGATGGAATTCAATTTTTTTAATACTTGAAGAATACAAGAATGGAAAGTTGGAAAAAAAGGTGGGAATTAAATATGTTATACATGTTATCCCCAACTCAGATTGTTCCAATGCAAATAAAATATGTTATCTATGATCCAATTTATTGTTTCGATCTTTCTCACATTATTCACTTGAGTGAAATTTGTGCTTAAAGGGGTGAACATGAAATATGGATAAATATAATATGTTCTTAGTTTGAAACCCAACTACAATGCTTGCATCTTGCAGCACTTTGTAGCATTCCTTTTTAGTTTTATGATTGTGTAATTACAAGGAAACAAGGAATGCACACACAAGTATTGATAATAGAGTTCATCCAAAAAAAAATCATATGAGAAATAGGTTAGAAGAAGGTATTTTTACTAATAAAACCATCAAAATGTACAATGTAGTGGCCATGTCTGAAAAAGTTTCCTTCTTGTCTAAATTTAAGATCTAACGTACTTAGTCTAGGTTGAAGTAGTTGATTTATTTCCATTTTCATATGTGGAATTTGCAAATAAAATAAACTTAGATATATATTAATAAAAAAATTTAAACATCAAGCATGTTGGATCAAAACATGACCTTTGAGAGATAGCACAAAGAATTGGTAGTTGAGAAAAATATGTCAAGTATGGGAGAAAAAATATGGCAGCAATAAATTCTCTTTTCTACTTCAAATACTATTATGTATGTCCTTGGTTTATCTTCATTTTCATTATGTATTTATAGCGAATAAAAAGTATATGGTATGGAAGTTGGGATTATGCTATTCTAACATGTAGTAGTAGGTGACAAAGAATAAAGTGTGAAGTGAAATTTAAAAAATAAGAAAACAATAAATTATTACTACGTCATGGATATAGACTATAGGGGTGGTGCTAGATTTGGAAATCCACTACCCACTATAGTTTGAAATGCACCTTCGGGTAATTAGAATTAAAATTCTAGTCTTATGTGATATTTTGTTTAGGTTTTAATTTATCTTTTACTTACTTCTTTAGCATCAACCATATTTTTCAAATCTATTGTTTATTAGTGGTCTCTAGGAATAATAAATTGTCAAACTACTCATTTTTTTTTTATAGAAATTGTCTAATAAAGTATTTTTAAAAATGTTCATTAACATTATGTTGTGTCTTTTTCTATAAAGTGATTTTAAAGTGTTTTTTATTACATCGAATAATATAAACTATAATTGTTAAGATTGGGTTTATGGTAATATTTATAGGTCAATATCATTCAATTTTTTCTATTGGGGTTTTATATTTTAATAGTGTAAAAAAAAATTCTTGTTATATGGGTGTACTTTCAAGAGCACCCAACATCAAAATTAGGGGGATATTAGTTCATTTGATCTTAAAATTCAATTTGCTAAGTATCCAAGAAAAAGAGGATGGACACACTAGAAGTTGGAGGATTGTTAATATCCTCTTCTCAACCTTTAGCGATGAGTATGCACATTTTATAGTGGCATATTTTTCGGTGTTTTCATGTTTTGTGTTGTGTATATTATTAAATCATATTGTAAATAAAATAATAAGATAACAGATGATTATATTGGATTTTGATGTGTACTTCTATAACAATGGGTCGGTGAGAAGACTAACACTCATATTAAGTGAAAGTGAAACTAATTGTGTTCTTCTATGTAGATGATCATTGACATAACATTGTTTGTCAATGAAATCCCTAACATTAAAAAGAAGTGAAAGCATGAGAAATTTTGATTACATGTGTAGGTGATCATGTGTAGTAGTTATCACCAGTATCATATTACAAACTTAAATCATGTATGTACATGCATTTCTATTTCTAGTTTATGTTGTGTGATTACTCCCCATGTTCACGCTAACGGGGGAATGATAGGAGTATCTTGTTTCTATTCAGATGTTTTGTGTTAGTATACTATAGTGTAGAGTGATGAGTTGTAATAATAAATCATAGATATTATTTGTTGTAATAGTTAGTGGGTGTGTGATAGGTTCTATGGTACATTATGTATTCTATAGTTAAAAAGTGATATGTAAGTTTTAACAACACACAATATTTTAGATATGATTGGTTGAAGGTTATAAGTTTGAATCCTAACTTATAAAATAACAGATTCACTAGATATGTAGTTTTGATTTTTGTGAATAACATCTTAAGTTGTATGAATGTGTTTAATGATTTATTCTGATGTAAAAATTTCATTAAATGTGTGTGTGTGTGTGTGTGTGTGTGTGTGTGTGTGTGTGTGTGTGTGTGTGTGTGTGTGTGTGTGTGTGTGTGTGTAGTGTGGAATATAGTGGAAATTAATATGATGTATGCAATGGATTATAATATGTAATGTACTAACCATTATTTCGTAGGTAATATTTAAGTTATCAATTCACATGGTGAGGAGGCAACTCATTTTTGCAATGGGAGTACAGGGAAATAAGGATTATGTAGAGATAGAGAATAAAATAAAAAAACATAGTGATGTAGGAATATTCGTTCACAATAAATCCTTCATCATCCAAAGACAATTAAGTGTAGAAGCAATAAGAAATATCTACCATTCATGGTTGTAGGATCCCAATCTATATATGCAAATAGAACCTCATAGCATCACACTTTTTAAAAAATATGAATTATTAATCAAATAAAAAAACAATCTATGCATTTGTTAGTTCTGAGATATCCTATATAATCTATCAAGTATACACATAATATTTCTGAGTTTAATTTTTTATATGAAACTATGTGATTTGGTTTTATTTTGTAATATCGCACACAACACATTGAGTCTACATGGATTAGTGAAGTCCTATGACACTTCAAATTCATGCAAACTACCAATCTACGAGTTTATGTACAAATTATTTTTTTAAAGAGCTACATGTTACCCTACATCCCCAAATTCATATGTTCATCCATTTCTAGATGATATCTCCCTCTAAAACTTGAGTAATATAACTAAGAAAAAGGTGAAGGGTCACAAAGGGGAACTACCTTGATCACAACTTGAATGTGAAATGTTTCCATGTAATAATGCTTCTAGTAGACACCATTATAAATAAATAAGTTCCTTCAAAATAATGTTATCAAAAGAGCTCAAGATTAGCTAGAAATATCTAACCAACTACATATATATAGAAGAGAAGTTGCGAAAGTTTGGGGCTTGTTAATAGGTAGTAAGAAGTTATTGTAATTTTACCTAAGAGATAATTGATGATATCTCTTGTTAGGAAATAATTGGTTAGTATTCACATGGTGATTAAAAATTTACGTGTGGTAAATTAGTAATGTGAATAATTATATAATGTAATTGGCAATAGCTAGTTTGTGAGTGATTTGTAATAACAAATCATGTAGGTATATTGTTATGAATTTGTTAAATAAAAATCTCATATAAGTGATGGTTAAAACCACTCATATATGTTGTTTAAACAACCCACATAGGTGAGTTGTTTCCTATTTTATAGGAAACATATTGTTATATATATTTGTAAGACCCAAGTTAATATAATATACAATAATTATATACTATTATGTTTGTATATTTAATATTTTCTTGATTAAATATGAATCAATTTTTTCATTTAGTATCGGAGAAGGTTAATCAAGTGAAAGCTAAGGAGTGCCAAATAAATTCTATGCAATTTAATTGAATGATTGAGGGTATCTCAAGCATTATTGATCACCCAATTCATGGTAAAATAGTAAATGATTATTGATTATTCTATAGTAGCGAGGAAATCAAAGTTTGTGTCAATTTTGTGTTAAGTTCAAGTATGATTTTTTGAGAGAAAAAAAATTAGATGAAAAATTAGTTAAACTCATCTAAAGAAATAGGTTATAATATCGATTTTACAATCTATGTTTTTACTTGTATGTGAAGTCAAAACCTTCAAAAGTTGAAGCACATGTTGTTTAGTGGAGCAGTAAGTTTGAAAGTGTTTTTTAATCAAGAAAGTGATATTTTTATATTATTCAAAAAAAGTCCATTAGGTTTTTATCTTAAGTATTCCTAAGTATTTAATTAGTAGTGTTTTGTCATTTTTATTTTACGAAAAAATAGTGTATAATTTGTATTAATATATGATCGGTGAAATTTCTTAATAAGTCACGATTAATGTCAAGTCTAGTTCATGTATTATTTGTATTGTGATAATTAAATTGTGTGGTCAAGTAGTGTACAAGTCAAAAAGGGGTAATTTCAAATAACGGTGTTATTTTAAAAGTGATGTATTTGTATTAGAAAAGTACTTAAAATTTACTTTTTTAATTGTCTTATTGTGTAGCTTATATTTATAGTCTCATAATAAGCATTGGAGTCAAAGTGTCAATGTCAAGTCTATTATCAAGATAGTAAATAAATTGTTTTAAGAAACAACATTTACTGAGGATGGAGGAAGACTAATGTCTTCTCGTAAGACACAACCGATAATACCATACATTGATGTTGTGGCATGTGTTTTTGTGTACTTTCAGTTGTGTGTTTGATTTCTACTATAATGTGGTATAAAATAAGAACAAAGGTGTGTAACGCATGAGGCTCAATTATTTAAATTTTCCTTGACGTAAGAAAGTGATGAGAGTTGAAAAAATTACTCTACCATGATAATATGTAGGTTGTTGGTTGTCCTACAAAACCATTTGTATGTTTATGTTTGTTGGTTTTACTAAAAAACCATTTGTATATTTGGTTTATTGGTTTTCTTATAAAACCTTTGTTTTAGTGAATTACTTGTAAAACAATCCTATTTGGTTGTTGGTAAACCACTTGTATAACCATATTTGAGGTTATTGATTTTTTTAAAAAACCACCAAAATCATGAGAAAATCAAAGGTGACACATTGCATGTACCATAGTGATTTTTTCCCATGTTCGCACTAAGGGGGAAATGATAGAAAATAATTGGTTTTTACTCACATGGTGATTAATAGTTTATGTGTGGAAAATTATACTATATGATTGGAAGTAATTAGTTTGTGAGTAATTTGTAATAACAAATCACGTAGGTATATTGTTATGAAGTTGTTTAATAAACAACTCATATATGTGATGGTTGAAACCACTCATGTTTGTTTTTTAAAAAACCCTCTTGGATAGGTGAGTTATTTCCAATTTTATAAGAAAAAAATTATTATGTATATTTGTAAGACCCATATGAATGTAATATGTAAGAATTATATTATTATGTTCAAATATTCAATATTATCTTGATTAAATTTGAACCAACTTTTTCATATCTTAAGCATAGACTTTCTAGGAGCATGTGTAGATATGCACACAAATAGTTGGGATTGAGTCACATCGATATTTAATCTCTCCATAATTTGATTTTGTAATAAAGTTATAAGTTGTAGTGTCTACATGTTTATATATTTCATACTTAATCAATAAGTATAAATTTTTATGATGTTTCATAAATGTGCAAATCTATGTGTAGGCCCCTTTTGAGAGTGCATGTTTGAGTACATGGTATAAGGTTATTTTTGATTGAATCCATAATCATGACTACATCATTTGGTATATGAGAAGGGTATATCTATTGAGTAAGTTGAATAAATATTTTTCCACATTATGTGTGGGTATAAAATAGAGGGGAAATCTTTCAACAAAGAATGTTTTGGGAAGAATATGTCTCATGTTAAATTATGCAAACTTGTAAGTACTTGGATTTTTACTCTATGAAATAATTATATGAGGATGAATATTTAATATCCATGAAGAACATGGAAGGATCCATATATTTTGGATAAGATCATATCGATATAGTATTATTATTCAAACAAAAATAATTATGTATATCATAAAGTGCTGTGAGAGATAATTTGATTAAGAAGGATTAGGTGATAACTTTGGTATTTAGAAAACATTGGTGTAACTTAGTGAGCATTATTATGAGCCTAAGATGGTTATGTATGTGATAAAAATTGTACAGAATGCATAATTTTTGCAATTAGAAACGAGAAATCTTATAATGCAAGGTTGTATCAAGCTGTTTCCTATTTTAAATTTTTTGTGGGAATACATGAGCATGGAATTTATTTTAAGATTTCATAGAACACAGAAAGTCCATGATTCCATTTTCTCTCTAGATATATTCTTCAAAATGGCTGATTTTAATGCATGAAAGAAGACTAATGAGTGCAAAAGAAGAATAATTTGTTTAGTGATATGAATGAAATTAATCAACAATCAAACTAGCAGTTAGAAAATGAACTACAAGATATAATCAACATATTGTTAAGAGAAGGAGAGTACTAAAATGTTAAGTGGGTGATATGATTTTAGCTCAAAATGAAAAGCTGAAGTGGAAGAATATTTGACTATGATGTTTTTTGAGGATATTCAAAGTGAATGCATATGAGAAAAAACTACTACATGAGAATGAAATCTATCATATCTTTAGTGTAGCATATATATTCCCTTACTATGAGAAACAAAAATTTAGATGAATGTAATTTATAATTCTTTAGTTATGGATTATAAATAAGTATATTAAAGGTAAGATAAGAGTTATAGATGGTGATTGATTATGTGATCATCAAGAAGACGAGGAATAGATACTAAGAGTACTTGGTGAAGTGGAGGGACATACAAGTCAAAGTTTCAACATGGATGAATACATTTGGTGTTGTCAAACATGGAATCTTATAGAAGATATCATATAAATTTCATGGGCATGAATGAGTTCATGATTTATTTCAGTTACTTGGGGTGTATGTTTCAAGAGCATCAAGGTTCAAAATAAATTCTTCATCATCCAAAAACATGTCTAGGTATAAAAGTAATAATTGATAGCTACCTTTGGTGGTTATTGGATCCTATTTTTTATATTCATGTAGAGAAAAAAAAGTGTCGCACATTTTAAAATCGTGTTAAGTCTTGTGTAGATGGAAAACCAATGTGTGCATATATTGGTTGTTGAGAAATCCTATGAGCATATTTGGAGTGTCCCTAAATGTATTAAACCTACAAAATTGTGATTTCACTTTATCTCGTGATATTTTCCATAACTATTTAATTCTTCAAGGCTTCATGAAGTGTAAGTCATTTGATACTCACGTACCTTTTAATTGTTGTAAAATACCTATGATCATCTACAATTTGGGTTTTTATGAATCTTTGTTAGTTTACATTGTATCCCATTTTCTTAATAACTACATGTCTACAAAGTTCTTAAAAACTTCTATGATATTTTCTAAAATACTATGCAATCGTATAACGACCATCCCTTGTAGCTATGAAGTACAAGATGATGTGTAATAAGTAGTAACAATGAGTTTATGGCCAACTTATAAGTACTAACTCAACCATAGAAAATGTCACCTTACATCCACTATGTTAATGATAAATGATATATGTCTGCACAAGGATAAATGATATATGCACTGCACAAGGATAAATGATAGCACATCGAAAACCGAAAGTAATGTAACTAATAATAAGGTAATATGTCACCAAATTGTGCTTCCACATATTATGCCTTGAATTTGAATATTTTCCCTGTAATACCACTTTGAGATAGATTCCATGATGAAGAAATGATTTCCATTTCATGGAGGTTAGATATATAAATAAAATATCGATAACAATCTCTAGATACCTTTGAATAACCTACAAGATAAGTTAGGAAAGCTTAGATATTTTTATTTTGCAACAAGAATTAAGCATACTTTTTGCAAGATAATTGGAGGTAGCTAACAAGTAGAGACTTTTTGGAAATATGTATTGATTTATACACAAATATTTTCAATTAAGTTATGTATGGTTAATCATGGATATTATATCTTTATTTAGTTTGATTTTTTAATAAAGATAAGAGCTTTAACATTTGCATGTTTACAAATTATCTAATAAATTATTAAATATAAATTTATGTGATGTTTTAACATTGTGAAAATATGTATAAGATTTCTTGTTGAGGGTTTGAGTTTAATTATATATCTTAAGTTATTTATTCATTCAACTCTTTCACTCGACTATACCAAAAATAAAAATGAGAGAGATATCAATATTTTCCATGCCTACTATAAGATAATATGATTTATTTGGGCTATCAAACCATAATATATGTATGTGATTTTTCTAGACTAAGATTTGAATATATCCAACTAGATCAAATCAAGGGAAGGAGAATGGTTATGTCCATACCATGAGCTTTCCAAGAATAAATTTAGAGATCAAAGGCATGTTGTTTTATATTTTTACACATTTATAGTTTGACAATGACCCCACACTCTTGGCCCTACGGAATTGATAAAAATCACAAGCTCAACATCGAAGGCTAGATTGAGTGAGTAAGAATAGGTCATACGTTAGTCCCCTAGCCAAACACAACTAATAATATATGCATGGAATTTCCACCAAATGATAAGATAGAAAGAAAAATTTTTGAATCACAAAGCTACCCTTATTTTCTTTGTTTGAATTATTAAATTTTACTTTATGTTTTTTTTTCAAATTTCTCGGTATCCCTTGGTCAATCCTTAGCCTCATGAAACTAGTAATAGGATAGGGATATACACCAAATATGAAGATGGTAAAACATGGGAACCTTTGGTTAATTTTAAAGATAAGAATATCTAGGCTCAACTTAAAAAAATTGAAGTGTTGTATTTTATATAAGCTATCTTATCGACTAGGATATGGGTAAAGTTACATAAGATATGAGGGTTTTTAATGAAATAAGCTCAGAATTCTCATGAGGATAAAAACTTATCTCTTTCAAAGTGGGTTTTGATATAACATTATAATTTATTAAGGTATAAGAAATGTGATGTAATGTATAAATGTTGTTTGGGTTTTCAAGTGAGTAAATAACTAAATAGTTATCTAAATAAAGCAAATGAAAGTTTGTACAAATTAAAGCGTGACCCCAAATGTAGTGAGGGGAAATGAGGAAGGAGAAGATTCCATGAAGTATAACTTGAAATGCAAAGAGATTACATACTCTGCAAATTTATTTCCCTCTAAAGTGTTACCAAATTATTTTATACCATACGGGGACCAAGATAATCAAGTCTAAACTTACAATCTTTACCCTCTTGTTTATCAATTTAAATAACACTTATCAAAACATTATGATCCTTTATCGGGAGATCATGGAATTTCTTGTCATACTTGTGAAAAAATGAGTTACATAATCCTCATAAACCTAATATGATATGATCCTATTTTCATTTTATGAATAATTGAATAAGGCGAAGTGTCATGGATTTATTATTATAGAGGACCTTGATGGAGACATGAATATGGGGAGTTCCATCTATAATGGGATAACAACTTAGATTAAATAAATAATAACTGGTTTCCCCTTAAGTGTGAAAAAATTAGTTTTATCATAAAAATAATATCACACAATTAACAATTGGACACCAAACATTTCGGTGTTCATATCTACTTTTTTGTAATACAACACCAATTTGGTATCATCCTATAAATTTAACACTACGATATAAAAATATTGGTGTTTGTATCTATTTTTGTAATATAACACCAATTTGGTGTCATCCTATAATTTAACACTAATATAATAGTGTTTATTTGTAAGATGATACAAAACTAGTGCTATATTTTAGTGGTCAATTTTCTTCTTATAATTTAACACCAAATTTTTAGTATCTTAACATTAACACTAATATATGGTAGTGTTTTCTCTACAATAAGAGAAAAAATAAAGATTTTTAGTGTTTATCTTTTCTCCATCAAAAATAATTTTAATATGCATTAACAATAGTTAATAAGGTAATCATTATGATCATCCAAATGTACTTACAAAAGGTCGATAAGGGCGTTTTGAATAGGTTATTCATTTGGTGTTAAATGTGTGAATTTATTGTTGTGTTAATTGAACATCAATTTGGCATTATACTTATGGTTTCATATCTTTCATCCTATAGTATATTTATTTAATTATTTTATTTTCCTTTAAGAATAAAATCATGGATCTTCACTACATACCGATAAGGTTACTAGAATGATTATAATCATGTGACTCCATATATATAATACATTTTTACAAGTGAAGCCACGTGGGTTAAATTTGATGGCCACCTATATATCCTGTCACACATTTTTAAGGAGATGGTAATTTTTAAATATTTCCCTTCAAAAATGTAAGCGAGTCATGTTATTCATATACTATTAATTAATTATAAAAATACTATATATATTAAACTATATTTAATACATAGTTTACGTATAAATCTATATAAAAATAACGATCATATTACACACACACACACACACACAAGTTGCATGTAACTATTATTTTAAACATTTGCAAGTATTTTACATATAAAATCATAAAAATGTCCAAACAACCATCAAATTTAACTTTGAGTCAAGGTAAGAAAATTCGGACCTCAAGGATTATTGATCCTTCTAGCATATTCTTATTTATTTCCATGGATTAATTAACATTTAATCAACCTTTACAATCTTATGAGTGTCACATGATCTTGATAATTTAATGTTTTTCCCCATCGTGCGTGGTTAGAAACTATTTGAGCTTTCCTTGACGAGATGGCTTACAATTTTAAATTCCTTCCATACTCTAGAGGGGTGAATTAAGTTGTTACATTTGAGCATCTCACAATGAATTTGGTTTCCAAGTGCATTTTGAGGTTGTCTTCGGAGGGTAACAAATATTTGTTATGACTTATTAGTGTAGTACTCTCTCTCTTGTCATTGTGTCGATCCCATCTTAAAGTGTAGCATTTCTAATTGCATTAATTTATGATTTTATAATAAATATAATAATGTTACAATTTAGAATAATAAATAATTAAATAAAAAAAAGGAGTCTAGAAAAAATAAATAAATAAAATTAAATCAATAAATGATAAAAAAAAAAAAAGAATAAAAATATAATTAAAAACTAAATGAAAGTTATTTATCTTAGGTTTGGGAAAATATTATTAAAATTATATAATGTCTTTTTCTATTTATGTGCCCATAATGATAAAGGAAATATTTAAAAAAATAAATGAGGTGTCATTTTTTTAGCATGTGTTTAGGCTTTCTTGTCTTTTTGTATTTATATTCTATTTTGGAGTTGGCTAGGAGGAAGCCACCATAGAGGTTGCAAGGATATTAGAGGTGGATTTTGTGTATGATGCACACTTAGATTGTGCCCTCTACAAATCCTTCCACTTCATTGTTTGAGATATTATTTAAAGAGGAGGTCCAAATTTTCCCCAAATCAAATTTCTCTGGAAAACCGTAAAATTGTGAAGAGTAAAGAGGTGGTGGCTTCTAGTGAGAGGAGATCAAAGACATGTAAAAGTTATGTAATTTTACCCAATTTTAGTGCTAAATTTGTTTAAGGGTGATCATATTGAAAGTCTCTATGTTTTTTTAATAAGGAGATTTTGTCCTAATCATAAAAATGTCAAAAAAACATATTGAGTCTGTCTCTATAAAAATTTTCCAATGAACGTATTACTCGTATGAATGATATATTTTGATGGGTTGAGTTATTTTTATAGTTTTCAACTTAAAATATTAAAAAATTTAATAGGTCCCTTGTTCTAACATATGAAACCTTTTGACTATAGTGAATAAAAAATACCCACATAAATACATTTCCCATGTCTAGATTTAATGTTTTTAATTTCCCACATGGGGACACATAGCTGGTCAAGTTGTCCAATCGAGAGAAAATGATGAGACTTGAATTTAACATCATAGACAAGAGAGTTCACTATCCTTTTTCAATATGCATGTTATTTAGTTGAAGAAGAAACATGTTTTCTCTACAATTTAATAGGTTTATTATAATATTGGTTCAGTCTTCTTGGTACCTTGATATCATTATAGAGTTTGTTTCATCCTCTGTAAAGGATTAAAATGTAAATGATGCATGACATTTCACTATTGACCAAAAATGGTTCATAGGAGATAGTTTTGCACTGAATTTCAATAAGAAAACAAAGGACCTACCCTAATCCAATCAATTCCAAAAATGGTACTAATAATATTGGGTACCTTTATATAATTATAGATCTTTTGACATCATTTGGAAAGGCTTCAAATTCAAATGGTGCATGATGTTTCACTATTAACCAAAATTGGTTCTTAGGAGATAGTTTTACATTGAATTAAAAGAATAAAATGGAGCACTTACCAAAAAAGCAGTCAATTTAAAACTTAGTAATAATTTTTGGTACCTTTATATCATTCTATATTTTTGGCATCCTTTGTAAAGACTTAAAATGCAAATGGTGCATGACAGTTCACTATTGACCAAAATTAGTTCATAGGAGACAATTTTGCACTAAATTTGAATAAGAAAATGAAGAAATTACCCTAACCCAATCACTTATAAAGTTGTTATCAATAAGTTTTGGTACCTTTATATAATTATAGAGTTGGTGGCATCATTTGGAAAGGATTCAAATGCAACTGGTACATGATAGTTCACTATTGACCAAAATTTGTTCCTAAGAGAGTTTTTGCATCACCTTTGAACAAGAAAATGGAGTACTTACCCTAATCCAATCAATTAATTTTTTTAAATAATAATATTTGGTAAATTTTTATAATTATAGAGTTGGTGTAATCCTCTAGAAAGGCTTAAAATGTAATTAGTGCATTATAGTTTACTATTTACCAAAAGCTGGTTCTCATGAGACAATTTTATATCGACTTTGAACAAGAAAATAGAGGACCCACTCTTATCCAATAACATCAAAACTTGGTAATAATAATATTGGGTACCTTTAAATAATTCTATATTTTTGTGGAACCTCTATAAAGGCTTTGAATGTAAATGGTGCATGACATTCACTATTAACCAAAATTGGTTCTTAAAAGACAATTTTGTAATGAATTTGAACAAGATAATGGAAGAATTACCCTATTAGAATCACTTTTAAACTTTGTAATAATAATTTTGGTACCTTTATGTAATTAGAGATTTGGTTTTATCCTATGGAAAGTCTTTAAATGCAAATGGTTCATGAAACTTCAATATTGACAAAATCTTGTTCTTGGGAGACAATTTTGCACTAAATTGAACACAAAATGGAAGACTTACCATGATAAAATCACTTTAAATTTTTTTAATAATAATTTATGGTACCTTTATATAGTTATATAACTTTTCTATTCCTTTGGAAAGTCCTCTAATACAAATGGTTCATGATAGTTCACTATTGATCAAAACTAGTTCCTAGGAGACAATTTTCCACATACTTTGCACAAGAATATAAAGGAATTACCCTAATCCAATAACTTATAAACATAGAACTAGTAATATTTGGTAACTTTTTATCATTATAGAGTCGGTGTAATACTCCATAATAACTTAAAATGTAAATGGAGCATGAAATTTTTGAAAGGTGTCTAAAACTATCACAAAAAGCGGGTTTAGGATCTTAGCTTGACCCCAAGACCTTGAAATTACCTGTTAACACAGTGGAAGCAATGAAATTTTTTTATAATTTATCACCCAATGTAATGAAATTATTATCATATCAATAACATAAAAAAACTTTGCACCTAACCTCAATAGGTTTCTTAGAGAAACAATGAGAAATATTAAATTTGTTTCTTTATTTTTCTTTCATAAGAATAAAATTCTTATAAGCTGATATATGATTGAAAAATGGAATTAATGATACATTAAATGTATTTTTATGATTATCACATATTTATATGGCTTAGAGTGGTCTTGTATTATTAAATTTCCATCATAAAAGAATGATTTCCTTGCCTCCAAACCTTCCTGATTGGTTTTTTCTTCATTTGGATCCTCCACTTCAGAAAACATTCCCCTTAATGTTCCAAAAATATCCATACACATCCCCAAATTATTCCATGGTGGAAGGTGAGCTTGGAAATATAGAGAAATGGTATCCCATTAAAACTAGGAATTCAAATATTTTAATTTCTAGTTTTTCCTCCTAGACGGAAAATGAAGTATTTTTGGCCCTAAGAAGAAAATATGGGTTTACCAAATCAAATTTTATATGGTAAATTCCATTACATGAGGTAATTATGACCCCTATTGGGGATTTCCCTAAGTTTATTGAATAGTATATTTTTCGTCACTATTATTACTATTTCAAGGTGATAGTATTATTCCATATTAAAATCAACGTATTTAGAGGGAGAATGGGTTCTTCCAAAAGGAAATGTATACTAGACAGGTTATAGGATTAGACCATGCAATATCCCTTTTATTTTATTTGTATTTCATCATTGGTATTCCATTTATGACATGGAATTTAAAGTGTTGATGCTTCCTAAGACAAATTATCCCATGAATTCCATCCAGTAGCAAGGGTGAAAGAGAGGAGAGGAAGTGACCAAATATGTGGGGAAAGATTTATCGTCACTAATAATCTTTCTTTTTCCTTATACAAGTAAACCCGTCTCTCGAGAATGGAGTTTTTATGAATAAACTACGAAACACCATTTTTCACTTGAATTTTTGTTTAGATAAGTTCCACAACTTTGGAATTGAATTATTTAGCTTTAGATACTTCCTATAAAATTTTAAATTCCATTAGTCTAGTGTTGGAGTCAAGATGTAGAGAACCATAGTCTATCTAGAGAGCACTAGAGTATGGAAAAATAACACCAAAGTTTAGAAAAATATCATTGGAGTTTTCCTACAAAGTGTTGGAGTGCATTTGAAGATTTTAAAATCCATTTGAGGAGTGTGAAATTTTATCTAAAGAGTTTGAGTCTAGAAAAATAGTTTTGTTGTCTCGAAAAAGAGCATTGATATATATGTAAGTACCATAGTGCATTTGAGGAGTGCCATAGTCTATTTGAGAAACATTAGATTCTAGCTAAAGAGTGTCGAGTCTAGAAAAATAGTGTTAGGGTTTGGTGAAAATGCACATGAGTGTATTTAAGGAGTTCGAGTCTAGTTGAGGAGAACTAGAGTCTCTAGAAAGATAACACCAAAGTTTTGAAAAAGAGCACCAAAGTCTAAAAGCGAGTGTTGGAGTCTAGCTAAATAGTTTTAGAGTCTAGCTAAATAGCTTGATTCTATAAAAAGAGCACCAATGTAAATAAAAAGAACATTGATGTATGCTTTGAAGTTCTAGAGTGCATTTTACTAGTGTGAAAGTCCATTTTAGGAGTACAAGTATTTGTCTAAAGAAGTCATATTATGGAAAAAGAGCAGTAGAGTTTATAAGAGGAGTGCCCAAGTGTTCTTGTAAAGCCCCAAAGAGTATTTGATGAGTTCCATAATCCATTTGAGGAGTGTCAAAGTGCATTTTAGGAGTTCGAGTCCATATGAGGAGAACTATAGTCGAGCTAAAGAGTGTAAAAGTCTAAGTGCACTAGGGTCTTCCTATCGAGTATGGAAAAATGTCGAAGTATAGAAAAAGAGAATCATCATTTGCGTATAAATCCTAGAGTGACTTTAATGAGTGCCAAATTTTATTTGAAGAGCACAAGATTCTAGATAATAACATCGGTGTTTGGAAAAATAGCATTGGATTCTAGCAAAAGAGTGTCAAAGTCCTCTCGTAAAGCACTCGAAGTGCATTTGAGGAGTGCTAGAGTACATTAAAGGAGTACAAAAGTTTGGAAAAAGAGTAAGAGTCCAGAAAATAAGTGTGGAGTCTTCCTATAAAGTACCATAGTGCATTTTAGGATTTCCAAAGTCTATTTGAGAAACATTAGAGTGCCTTAGAGGAGCTCTAAAGTGTATTTTGGATCTTAAATGATATGATAGATCATGCTATGAATTTGATCTTTAAACTCTAGAATAAAATGGGAAGCCTTTTACATTGGATTTCTAATATGAATCGGATTGATTGGTTCACACTTCACATTTTTTGGAGATCAAATTGATAAGACTATGGATAAGATAAAAAGAAGCTCACAAAAACTATGTAAAAATAAGAAATCATACGTGTTTTAATTGAAACATATAAGGTGTGAAAAGCATTTATTATGCCAAAATCATATCTACAATACTCTTAAACTAACAAAGATCTATGGAAGCTAAAAAACTTATACTAGTTGGGAAAAGTATCTTCCCTTCTTGATGAAGTCATGCCATGAAATCATCTTTGTAAAGGCCATGATTATTAATGAGAGTGGAGAAATAGTATACAGATCCTTTTCCTTAACAGTATCAATTGAAAAAATAAAAAATACCTCTTCCTAATCTTCAATTTAGTTTGAGAGGTGTTGGAGATGATTTTTTAATGATTTTAGAATCTTCCTCATACTTAGAAATGAAGTAGTTTTAGACATATATTAATCTCTTTTTGATATTCTCTAAAAAATCTATGCGATGATTTTTATGTCACTATTATGCATTCTCTTTGTATATGTGGAAATTATTGTATTAATTTACTCAATTGTTGTACCTATATGTTTTACGTGAGGATGGCGAAAATTAGGAATATGTTAAAGGAATGGGTTTTGTAGTCACTTGAGTTGTATTTTGATACAATTCATCCAAATACTAAATCAAAACTGGATTAATTTTATTGAAGTTACAAATAAATTGAGAGAAAAAGGATTATACTTGGAAACAAATCATTTTCTCATTCTTTAAGTTTTGTTTTATTTTGGTAAATTTATTGTGATGCATCCTAAGAAGACTAAGATTTATTCCTAAAACCTTGCATACTATAGAAATATTTATTGCCTTTTTTATATCATTTTTGTTTTTTTACCAATTTGTAAGTGAAATGAAACTGATTAGTGTATTTATATTATGATTTAATAGTTATATTTATATTTTGATATTCGGGGATGAAGATGAAGGTAATGGAGAGTGAGTGAAGATTTAAGAACATTTGAAAAAGAGTGATGCACCAAAATTAGCAGGAACTTGACAAGGTCATAACTTGAACTCCAAGTGTCCTTTTTTAAAAAAACATGTTTCAATGAGATGAACGCAACGGCAACCTGCCCTATAGGTTGGGGAAAGTTTCGGCACATTTTCGGGCCCTAAATCCACCATCTTGAGGCTGAAAATTAGGATTTAAGTTGTAGTTTGGTTTTTTCCTATTTTTGGGCATTAGTTAATTTTAGTCTATTAGTTGCATTATGAGTTAGAAAGTTGGAAATTCCTCTAATTTAGGAATGTAGAAGATGTGTGGCAATTTCGTGCCCGTATGAATAAGCATGTGAACTTACTAAGAATAGCAGGTTCTAGTAAACTACTAAAAATAGTAATTTCCACCACCTAGAGTAGATTTAGTCAAGTTAGTTAGAGTTTTCTTAGAAACTTGAGTTGGGAGTTGTTTTCCTATTTAGGAAACATTATAATTCATTATTTGATAACAAAGAAGGAGATCTATTTTCTTTTGGAGTTCATATTATTTGCAGTATATCAAGTTTATTCATAATTTGGCTACATTAAAGAGTTCAAGAATCTATTGGAAGAAAACATAGGTTATAATCTGATAATGGTGAAAGAGATGTATGCTTTTCCATTATTCTTATAAATATATTTTAATCATTCTTCCAAATATTTAATCCTTAACATTCTGCATTTTATTATTATATTCTAAATTTTTCAAACATTGGTTGTGTAGAGGTATATAGGTGTGTTTTCAAATGAAAAAAGTTGGTTAGAAACATATAAACCTTAAGTTGAATGTATTTGTATCCACAAAAATGTACCAAGGGTTTGAAACCTTCTTGTTAATTCAAACAATTCAATATGTAAATATTACGAATCAATGAGTTAGACAAAACTTTAAAAGACAATCTTTAAAATGAAAACGTGTATCTAAACCATACTCAAGCTAGTAAATACTATTTTTCCTAGATTTTAGCTCAGTGATAGTTTTGAGGGTTTTATGCCTTACTCTACATTTTAAAGGTTTCAATGCACATTTTAAGACTTAAATGAGATGGAAAAATTTGAACCACAATCCTACCAAGCATCTATAACCTTCAACGTTCCTCAAGTAACAATAAACTAAGTTGTGAATCCTAACACTTTTTTAACTAGATTGTGCAAATGAGGGCTAGGTTTTTAGTGCCTTTTACATTATTCTTAACTTCTATAATCAGTCTTCATGAAGGGTATGAAGTTTCAAATTTTTACATTTATTCCTCCAACCTTTGTTGATTATGACTCCACTTATAGGTGATAGGTTTTAGGTGCTTTTGTAGAAATATTTCAAAACAGGGTGCTTGATATCATATATGCATATTTATGAAATGTGCTTGATCTTTTAAATTGTCTAAGAGTTTTTCTTGATAAACTAGAGGGATAAGTTTTAAACAAATGATAAAGGTTACCTATCTTTGATAATATGATGTGTAGGTTTGGAAGTACTTCTTGGACTTCTTTGTCCTAGTGAAAAATAAAAATAAAAACATGATGGTGTTGTGGCATTACACTCTATAGCAAAGGGAGCCATTGGTTAATCTCTAGTAGATACACTCTTAAGTAAATTTTTACATATTGCATTCTAAACAACTAGAAAATATAGCTCTAATTGAAATCCAATATTACTAATTTTGGAGTCCAAAACGTTAACTATTGGTATTTTATATACTCTAAAATTACATATATTAGAATCCAAAAATTGAAATATTTGGAAAATTAAAGTCACTTTATTTAATTATTTAGTGTTATTTCCACCTACACCATGTGAGTCATCTCACTTAGGTGGACATGGATCTAGGTGTCATTTTAGTTATGATAGATTCTCTTACAAAATCTGTCATATGTGTAAGTGTGTCATAGGAGTTACATTCCCATTTGGGAAAGTAACTCCTCTTCTCCATTATGGAGGAATCTTTTCTTACATGGGAGTTACACATTCACTCCCCTATTTGTACTCCTCTTCTTTTTGGTCCATGGCAATCCAAGAGCATTCTATTCCACTCCATTTTCGAATCTTGAGCTTTCTATGCATGCACATTGCTTCTTACAAGTTTGCTTGCCTTATCTTGCAACTCCTTTCTTGGTGAAGTGCAGCTGTTTGGTGCACGTGTATTCCTTCCAGACCCTCGTCCTACACTCCTTCATGGTATCAGAGCTTGGGGACTGGAATCACCTGCTTTGCCTTTATTGCTCCACCGTGTAGTTACTTGTGTAATTTTCACTTTCTGCATGTGCTTTACTTGCATATTTCAAGATTCTTATGGTTTTTTTAGTGGTTTGTTAAACAGTCCTTGTTGGTTGTGATTGTGATTAGAATACGGGAAATTATAGTTTTTTGCAGGTTAAAAGGATGCAAGGTTTAGCTTAGAAGAAGGCTGCTGCATTAGCTTGTGAAGCAACTCGCTACCTCTCCCTTGTAAACAACTCGGATGTAGTGTTCACATAACAACTCATTTTTTTCTTGTTCAACATCAGCTCCAACTTAGATTTCACTCCTACATTGGGACTTTGCATTTTCTATCGTGCTCTATCTAGCTCTAGATAAATCAATCACGTTCAAAGTTAAACTTTAACACTACTCATCAATCATTTTTGCACATTCACGAACTCTGTTTGCATTGATCCTAATTTGAGCAGCGGTTTTTTTCCTCCGAATAGTTTTGCATCAGTTGTAAGCTCTAGCATTTTGTGCTTTTCTCGCCAGTTCATGTAACCTTAGTAGTGGGTCCACTCATCCTTGGTTCAGGAAGTTTCATTGTTGTGTGACAATTTCACTCTTCTCAAGCAATTCAACATAGTTCAATGGTTATTTCTCCATGCCTTTGCATGGTAGTTTCACTCTCTCGACAATTTGATACATGACCCTTCTTTGGTATCACATTGACATCTTCGGTGGTTTCACTACTGCGTGGTGACATTTTCAAGCTTTTTTGCACAATTAGTAATATTCCCTACAAGTGGTTTATCTCAGCTTGCATACACCATGTGGCCCTAACTTCTTGCCCTGACTGTGTGGAATCTTCCTATGCACTCTTGTTTGGGTTGCGTTGGACAACAACATTGGATGAAGCAACAACAACTTGTTTGACCAAGCGGTGTACATGAGAACTTGGTTATTTAGCTCCCAACTCTTGCTTGTTGCCCTCAGTCTCCTACACCGTGACACACCACCATGGTGAGTTGGGTAATTTTCACTTAGCACAATTCCTTTTTTGATGTTTTTAAGGTAATAAAAAAAAAACATTTATATTTTGGCTTTTATAAGCTTGGGCATTTTCCTCTTTTGGCCCTTCCTTTGAGTGTCAAAGCGGAGGGTGAGGTCCGGGGTTGGCAGGAGGCTAATCCCCCCTTGTAGTCAAAACAAACCCCCTCTGAAATTTGATGTCGTTTCCAATGGGCACAAACACGATACCTTTTGAATGTGTTTCGGGCACTTTTTTAATGTTTTGTAGGGCTAACTAGCTTTTTTAATCAGTTACGGGAATTTCTTTAAGCCATAACTTTTGACTCGTTGCTCCTTTTTTAGCACTTCTTTAGTCAAAATTGGATGTTTTTCTGCAATCTACATGATGGGAATATTAGTTTTGTAAAATGCACTATGTTATAAAGTGCCACTTTTTGGGGGTATCTTTCCTTTTTCACACATTTCTTTTCTGTCATGGATAATCATGGTGTTCCTTTGCTCACCCCATTCAACTATCAAGAATGGATGAATGCTATGAACACTACCTTAAAAGGAAAGAAATTGTTCCGCATTGCCACCGGTCTGCAAGTTGAACCTGATGATGAAAGAGACAGAGAAAAGTGGCTTGATAAGTGTGATGAAGCCATTGGGTTCATGACCATGTGTGTATCTCTAGAGCTGCGTTTTCACATTTCCTCTTCCACCACACCCAAAGAGGTTTTGGATACTCTCCAAAAACTTTTTGGGAAACAGGATGAAATGTGGGGACATGAACTTGAGAATAGCCTAATAAGCCTTAGTCCCAATGATTTTGACACCCTTCAAGACTTCTTCTCCAAATTCATATCACTCAGATTAGTTAGAAGATTGTGGAATAAGAAAAAGGAATCTCAACTCATTTTATCCATCCTTACCAAACTTGGTCCCGAATACTCCGTATTTGTCTCCACCTTCCATGCAACAAAAAGGGCACTTGGAAAAAGTTGGTCTATGCCCTCTCTTGATGAGTTTATTGCAGATTTGATCAGGGAACAAAGTAAATTGATTCAAATGGGTAGCTTGAAATCCACAAAATCCCATGCTCTCATTGCTGGAAAGGAAAAGCCGAGAGCTTCTAAGGAGAAGAAACCGGATCATGAAAAGAAGGACAAACCCCAAAACAACTCTTCCACCTCCCAAAATTCCAAAGAACGAATCAAATGTGGATACTGCCATGGCATGCATGATGAAGAAAAGTGCTTGAAGAAAAAGATTGCTCTCCTCACTGATCTGCTTGAGAAGCACAATATTGGAGTCCCAGATTCTCTCAAAACACCTTCATCATCCCACGATAGTTCTAAGGAAAAAGAGAGTGAAAAAGAGAAAGTACAAGAGAAAGAAAAAGTAAAAGAATCCAACAAGGAGAAACCAAAGGGAAGAGCTCTAGTGACAGTTGTGCCACCTACCCCTACATGGATCATTGATTCGGGTGTAACTCATCACATGGCATCATCAGACATTGAGTTTGATTCACTTGAGCCATGTGACATGTCCTCTATTCAGCTTGGTGACAACACCACTACACAAGTTTTTGGAAGAGGATCAGTTGAAGTAAGTGGTGGTACTTTCAATAATGTTTTAAGTATCCCTTTACTTTCAACAAACCTTCTTTCAGTCTATCAGATCACTCATCTTGGATAGGGCTTGCGAGTTGAGTTCACTCCGGACTCAGTTTATGTTAGGGAGCTCCACAGTGATGCTATTGTTGCAGTTGGTATAGCTGACCATCACACTCGGTTGTACTCATTCTCTCACTTTGCTCCTCCTTCAGATTCTTCATCCGACTCAGCTGGACTTGAGGATACTTCTAAGCCCATTTCTGATGTTTTGGACATCTCTTCTAGCATAGTTGATTTGCCATGATGATGGGGACCCACCTCCACCATCCACTTATCACTTGACACATCTTGAGGAGTTGTCTCTTGATCTGCCCACTTGGCCCACTTCAAACACTTCAGGGAGCAGACACTATGATTCAAGACTCATCAGGCATTGGGTACACTTCTTCACAGGTTCAGAGCATTCCACCTTCCTTCATTGCCACTGCTTCCGGATCTGCACTTCTTCATGGAGCAGCTGGATTTTCCACCTCACATACAGAGCATTGTTCCCTTGATTGGAACAACACCTTGGCACTTGGGGTCCTCTTCCTCCTCTTCACTCAGCATAGGGTGGCTCGTGACTGGATCATCTTCTTGGGAGGTAGGATAGACTCCTTCTTCTCTCCTTCTTCTTAGTAGTTTAGGAGAGTTTTTTGCTATCTCTTGTAAGTTGAGGTTTTTCCCACTGGGTTTTCCCCTCACTACTTGAGACCTTTTGTGCATGGGTACCTCATCAGGCTTATAGCCGGGACCCATTTCTTGTTTGTCTTTCTTGACTTACCTTGCCCCATCCTAGTTTTGATGAAGGGGGGGTGTTGGTGTAGGTGTTTTTTTATCACTTTATTTAATTATTTAGTGTTATTTCCACCTACACCATGTGAGTCATCTCACTTAGGTGGACATGGATCTAGGTGTCATTTTAGTTATGATAGATTCTCTTACGAGAATCTCATCATATGTGTAAGTGTGTCATAGGAGTTACATTCCCATTTGGGAAAGTAACTCCTCTTCTCCATTATGGAGGAATATTTTCTTACATGGGAGTTACACATTCACTCCCCTATTTGTACTCCTCTTCTTTTTGGTCCATGGAAATCCAAGAGCATTCTATTCCACTCCATTTTTGAATCTTGAGCTTTCTATGCATGCACATTGCTTTTACAAGTTTTCTTGCCTTATCTTACAACTCCTTTCTTGGTGAAGTGCGACGTGTATTCCTTCTAGACCCTTTTCCTACACTCCTTCAAATTCCTTAGAATCTGCTAGCCTTATGTAACTTAACATTCGCTAGTCTTATGTAGCTTAGTGGTTCTTTAGGCTTATGTAACTTAGTGAAATTGGAATCCAAAATAGCGAAATTGGAATCCAATATTAACAAAACTAGAATCCAAAAATAGTGAAATTGGAATACAAAAATAGTGAAATTGGAATACAAAAATAGTGAAATTGGAATATAAAATAAGTGAAATTGGAAAACCGTTGCATCCAATAACAACAATATTGGAATCCAAAATGGCAATATTGGAACTCCATTTCATCCAATAACAACAATATTGGAATCCAGTTCTACTAATAATGGAATCTAGTAATAGTAATAATGAAATCCAATAGTAACAATAACATAATGCATTATACAAAGAAGTAATAAATTTCTACCAAAATTTGTAATATTTGAGTCTAGATTCACTATAATATGTCCAAATTTACTGAAATAATCCTTAGTATCTATGTTCAAGTAGTTGTAGCTGATTTTTAAACTTCTAGATTGTAAATACAAAAAAATTGTAGCTATGTTGATTTTTTTTTAGAAGTAGTGGAAAATAGTTTTGATGGGACTATACCAAGTTACAAGGAAGGATCAAAAACCAGATCAAACATGAAAACAACATCAAAAGAGAATCAGAATCCTGAAAATATAAAAAGTCCAACAGTAACCCAAACAATAATAGCTACTAGAAAAGAGAAAAATAGAGAAATAACTGTAATTAAGAAGCTAAAAAACAACATATTATCTTAAACAGAGGAAAAACTAAAATGACACCAACCGGACCAAGGGGTGTTATTTCTTAGAGGATCTTTCAATCCTTGATTTTATTGTGTGCAAAGAAGTGAATAGCGCCAGAGTGGTAGTGTGCATTGGATCATTCATGTTCAAATTTGAGATAGCTGGATTTATTTCCTTTTAGTCCCACAAATGGCTTCAGGGATCCCGCTCAACATGGAAATGCTTCTAACATACTTCTCTAGAAAATTGCTAATGGCATTGAAATGCCATATCATGGTCATGTCGTGCGTTGGCCCTCCCAATATATTGTCCAATGAGTTCAACTTTTTGTAAATATCCTCAGTCTGATCAATTTCAATACCCACATCATCATTAACTTTCTTTTCCCCTTCTGCTTGGTTAAATGATGTAGCTCTTTCTTGATATTCTCAACCTCTTTTTCCAATAAGTCTAGTCTGAGAGGAGTATTATCCCTCTCATACTGTAAGGCACTATCCTGACCAACATTGCTAATGTGTAAAATATTTTGAACAACTTCCATTTCTTTGTTGCTTCTTAGAACACGGGAAGAGGGAGGAGAGGCCACAATTCTAAATTTGGGGTTCTTAGTTTTGGTATCTCGACTTTGGAAGAAGTGGCCGGGTTGTTATAGGGAGCAGTGAGGATGGGAATGATCGGGTCTTTGGGGGAGATATGAATGAAAGGGAATTTGGGAATCTAGAATTTTAAAATTGTTAAAGATTCCTTTGATGTTTAAAATGGTTTCGGGTATTATTTTTTATAAATTAACTTATGAACTTTTATGTTCCATTCAGTTTTTTTACATATCATGAAGTTGAGATAAAATTATAATTCTTGATGTGCATGAAGATACATGGGGCTTCACATTCATTGGCCATGAAGTTTGAGTTTAGTAGAACATGCTAACTACCAATCACCTAAATGATTTGGGTGCTTATATGAATTAATATAATGCAATTAGCTAGTAGTTGTATTTTTATGGAGTATAGTCATAAATCATGTGTTTTGGCCATCTATTGTACCATTTTATGTTAGGGGTTAATGCAATTTAGGCACCCTTTTAATTTATTTTCTCATTTTTATATTAATAAAATACTTGTGAACTCACTTGTGGGCACAATATTAAGCCCAAATTATTTTTCTAATTATTTTATAATACTATTGACAATCCCTCTTGGATTTGACTAAAGATAAATCAAAATAATGAGGCTATGAATATATATTGTCTCGATCACTACAAAATCATGGAGGTGGTCCCTCGATAATAATTGACTCCTAGGGAAGAATATTCATTGAACACAAACTTGGTAATATTTGCATACCAAGTAGACTACGAAAATTAATGAGGATAAATGTTTTCAATGGGGGAGCCAACATCCAAACAAAACATACCTAAATTTTGTTGGAATTATAGTTAACTCAAATCATAATTAGTGTGATAAAATTCTCATTTTTTTGAAATTTTATGTTGATAGATAAAACATGCAAAATATCAAAATTTCTTATCACTCAAGCTTCTTGATTCAACACATCTTGTCTCTAGAATTTGGTATAAATAATAATAGTGATACAATATTCAAACTTGAGAGTAGTTATTTTCATAATAAATAAGTTTTTGACTAAATAATTAGATGGCCCAATCATTTTTATCATCATCTACTTGGCCTAACATATAAAAATGGAGATAATTGTCTCTTATATAGAGTCTAAGGAAAAAAATTGGATTAGGTGGCATGAGTGTGGGGAAAATAAAAAGGTAAACACTTTCAAGCATAAAACTTGTTCTAATGCTCTTCTTTTAAGGAATTAATTAATAATGAGATACATAAGTGAGGTCAGGAATGACCTATTTTGGGTATTATTTTTACAAAGGGTCTACTATAAATATTTTCCATTTGGGGAAGTATGTCTTAAATAACATAGATTTTGGGATGGTAAATTTTAATCTTACACCTATACGATCTAATATTTTACTATCGATTACTCTAAAATCACACTTATCTAGATTGAGCTTATATGAAACTCTCTAAATAAGCTAAGAATGGTGGGAAAATATCTAAGATGTTGAATCATTTTCATGGATTTTCCTAGGAGTTTATCAACATACAAATAGATAATGACATGGATTAGGTAATAAAAATAGAAACAATGGCCCTTTATTAGGTAACCTAAGAATTATTTAGGATAAAGGAATGAATGCATAGTTAAAGGTTCCCTAAGGGTTGGTAAAATTAGTTTTTCTCTTATCCTCCACATATATTTTGATTTTCTTGGAGCATTCAAGAAACCATCCATAGAGGATATCATCTATAATTTAGTTATATTATCAATACTAACATTGATCAAAGTAAGAAAAAATCCATCCTTAGGATAAGATCTCAAATATCCCTAAGGACTAGACAAATCTAAATTTATTAATTATTATTGAGAACATAGAATAAAAATGTAATCCACATGCAATACTCCATAAGATTAATAAAACTAAAATTTATGAGATAAATTATCTCCTCCTTGACCATCAAGTCTTCCTTTAGTTTAATAGGATGATTTTTTTCTAGATGGTGTATATTTAGGATAGGTAATTTTTCTATGGATGAAAATAAAGAAGTCAATGATGAGTATATTTGAATATAATGAAGAAAATAAATACCAAAACTTAGTGAGAATTTGAATGTAAATTTGACTATCATATGGGTCAAGGTTGATACGAGGTTGATAATATAAGGATTATCTTCCAAACTAATATTAATTTCAATAGTTTATTCTATGAGAAAAACATGCCCCCTCCACACCTTGAACTAATGGGCACAAGAAGAAGATATAAAACATTGTTATCTATCATACACTTCTTAGTCATCTCTAAAATACAACTAAAAATAGGAATACGAGGGAGTTATCTATTAATGTGTCTTCATAAGAGATCATCATAAATGCACAAAAACCCTAGAATGGATTCATCATTCACCAAAAATTATAGGGAAAGGGGATAATATATTTTTTCAAATAATTATAATATTCCTTTTGGAAAATCATCTATGTGCTTACAAATATTAAAATTTTAGAATCCTTGATCTCCATGTGAACATAGAACATAGAAGAAAACCAATTTAATCATGAAGATGATTCTTTTATCTACGGATGGAATCTATAGAGAGAAAATAAAAGTCTTTTGACATTTTAGGGACAATAAAATTATAGAGTTAGAGGAATAAAAATTGTTTTATAAACATATGAACCTAAATTTACTACTATTTACAAGTCTCGAGGACTCAAAGAATTTGAATTAAGAACCTTTTTAACAAATAAATCCTCTATGAGAAGGGTATCATACTTTGTGACATTATTGATGTAAAATAAATCTAACTCAAAGGAAAATGAATTAATTATCCACCAAAAGAAGTAAATATTGTAGAATCCTTAGTGCTTAGGAAGTAATTATCCCCACAAAATAGAGCATCCAAAAGTTCTTTGAGAAAGATAAATTATCATATTCAACTAAGGGTTATTATTCAATCTCAATATTTCAAACATTAAAAATGTGAAATAAAAGGTTTTATATGTTACTTCATTATTTGATTTAGAATTAGCACTTATTTTATGAGAGGAAAAGGATGAGAGGAATCCATATAGTTTATTTTGGATGAGAATAGGTCTAAGGTTTTGGTTCTTTAGTAAATTCATCAGAATTGTTACAACCAATTTTTTTATTAATGGAATATGTTTTTTAAGCTGGGATACTACCTAGATTACCGTGAGGCCTTAGCCCATATATTCAGAAAAAATCCAAAAATAATAATGAGCATAACAAAGAAGGAGTAAGGAGTGTTGCAACACCACAACAAAAATATAGCCAAACCCCAACAAAACCAAAATAGTACCACAACAAAAAGAAAAAAACTGATCCAAAATAGAGTAAAAATCACAACCTATAAAGTCTCCAACCAATTTTTCATTTTCTTAGAAATATTCTTCTTCAATATCTCTAGATTGTCTATGATATATTTGATGGAAGTAATGTTCTTGGATTTTTTTCCTTTTTTACTTTCCAACACATTAGTGATGTTGGAAAGGATGTCCATATTGCCCTTAAGAAAGGAGATTATATCACAATATTTTTTCAGATCTTTCCTTGTTCTTATTCAATGGATTTGATTATTTTTCCATCTCATCCATCAACTTCTCATCCTTTTACAACTTTCATAACAATATTTTAGACCCTAACCTTTTTTTCAATACTTTGCACTCCTTTCTAAGCCAAGTAAGCATATAATTATGCAAATCTAGTTCATTTCTCATATTACTAGTTCAATATTTGTTATTGGTAGGATCCTTGTCACCCATCGCTAAAATACCCATAACATTAGGTCCCTCACCTGGGGGAGAAGAAGGAATAATAGGAGCATTGGAGAGTCAAGCTTGGATTTTTTTGCTATATAGGGTATAGTCGGAGGCCGGAGGGATATTCATTGGAGGAGGTATCTTCAAAGGAGCAGGGGGAGGGCACGAGAGGCCATAGGGGTATTCATGATGAGAAATCCAAAGTGTTTATAAAGGAGTAAAATGAAAACATGATGGGATGGTTGGGCATGTTTCCCCTAGGTCAACAGATTCACCGAGTTTTCAAGAGAATGAAGGAGAAAAAGGGGAAATTGACCTCCACATTTCTTCTAAAATAGTTAAGTTACCAATTTTATTTTTTATATAAAAACCTTCGATGATATTGTGAATTTTACATAAAATAATGAGATAAATATGTGTAAACACATTACATACCATGTCAAATATGTAGTTTTCCTACAATTTTCAACTTTTAGTTCATTTATAAGATTTTTATGGATTGTACGTAAATGTTTTGTAAAAGTGAGGAACATATAAAATATTGAAATAGATATCATTAGGTTTGTAGTTCATTAATTAAATGTCACCTCCATTATGGCCGAGTTCTTAAAGGAACATTTCCTCCTTACATTGACAAAAAGACCTTTTACGAACTCTCTTGTTAAGCCCTAATGGAAATCAAGTTCTTCCCTCTAGATATTGATGCATCAATATATGGAATCTCAACTATATGTATTTTATGTGATAAATGAGTTGAATGGTTGATGAAAGACCCACCATATATGTTAAAAAAATGCTTTTAATTCTTACATTATTAATGAAGTCCCGAGCCAACCTACCAAATCATATGGAAACTTCCCATGCAAATCCACCAGTCTATCCAATACATATGAAACAAAATAGATATAGGGATAATATATCTAGCCAATCTACCACATATAGGGCATGGATGAATGTTGAGGAGTGCATGCTCCCATCATTTATTATTATTTTTGACATACATATATATGGGGATGAGATCTAAAGGAAGTTTCCTTTGTCCTTTCTTTCTAATATTATAATGACCACATCACTCTCCCCATATAGTATATATAGGGTTGAGTGCTCCATAATGTATATAGATAGGGTACTTCACCACATATAAGGAGATTAATGGTATAAAACCTAAAGATCACGACCACCACTAAACCTATTGATTTTGGGAATGGTGTATTGATCTATTTTATTTGTAGATAGTTGAGCCCTATAGATTGAGGGATATGAAGTGGAGTTCCATGTTGAATACTAGTGTAAGACATGGTTTTAGTGAGGGATTCCTAATTATAAAGTTGAAATTATTCCTTTCTTTGGTTTAGTAAAATAAACCTTAAAGTTGAGTGAGCTTATGTAATTTTGTTATCCAAAATTCTCGAGTTTTATGATAAAATTGGATAATGCATCAAATTTTCATCCTTGAGGGTCTTTGAAATTAATTATTTTTTCCAAAAAAATCAAAATTTCTAGCCTTAGAGGTCCATTTTAATTTTTTTGATATTTTGGATTCATAATACAACAAAACATATGTAAATGTTAAATGTTTCTTGAGTTTTGAATTCTAACACATTGGACAATTTTGGGTTTTGGGATTTGAAAGGATTAAAACATTTAGTGGTAAAAATATGTTATATGTTCGATGTCTTCAAAACCCCAAACTTTAAAACACTATAGTTTATTGGGGTTTTAGACTTGTAATACATTAAGACACGAGGAATCAAAATCATATTATATGTTCGATATATTCCAAACCTAAAAAATTTACACCCTTACTTTGTAATGGGTTTTCAGGGGTAAGAGACATTGGAGCATGTCAATTTAAAAACATCTATTTGGTAACAAAGTTCTTATCCAAAAAATCATATAATTTGTTTGTGTCAACTTTTTGGAACTCAAAAACATAAAATAATGTCATGTTAAATGTAGTCAACTCATGATCTCAAGTCAAAACATTAATTACCAAGTTGGATTTTACCACACGTATGTTAATCAATGTGTAATTATTATTGGATGGTAATAAATTGGTAGGATTTTCCATGTCATTTTACCTTTGTAAGAATTCAAAATTTTATAGCGCATGAGACTTTCTTCCGGAACAAAAACCTCAAAAATGATTTTATTCATGTTTTTTAATCTTCTCAAAAACATATTTCATACCCATTTGAAATGTTGGTGAGTACAATCTTTCATTTAGGTTTTTGTCAACTTTTTTGGGAAGTTTTATTGGCAATTTATCCTCTTTCTTTTGTCTTCTTTATGGGTTTTTCCTTCATTTCTCTACTTTGTTTTACTTAAATGAGTTTTTTTATTTAATTATTTCCCCTCATCATAAGGAGGAAGTAAAATGGTTTCCCAAAATTCATGATTTAATAATAATCGGGGTTTTCCTCATGTTATACATGTCAAAAACATTGACATGAAATAATTGGGATTTTGAGTTTTTTTATCATGATGAGAATGTCAAATCTATGTTGTGATATTATTGAAATGTTTAAAAGAATTAACCTATGAACTTTTTTATGTCTAAATTCTTAGGGTGCTCAATATGTATGAGTTTCCAAAAGTATGTTAGAAATTCCAAGGTGCGAAACAATGACAAGTTCGTAATTACTGTATCAAAATTTTTAGGGTGTTATTAACCTCAAAATTCCAACTAGTGTATCAGATTTGTAGAGGTGCAATTAAAGATGAGAAACCCAACTAAGGTGTTCAAGAATTTTTAGTTTGCAAATCAAGGAGGAAGTTATGGTTATGGCTTCTGAGCATCTAGGGGAAAATTTTTGGACAAGGTTTTTAGTTCACCCTTCAATGTATGAATAAATGAAAGGGAAATCTATGAGAAAAACATCAAAGTAATAAAATGAGATGAAGTATAAGTATCAAGGGGTGATTCTCCATTCGAATATTGACTCAAACATCAACATCAAAGATACAAAATTTGGTCATATTGATATGGATGAATTTTTGAAATGATTCAAGAGCCCTTCTAAGATGACATGGATGTAATGAATCTATGATAGTGGGTTTCCTTTTGCTTCATCCTTTCCTATCTTCCAAAAGTGTCCAAAATTCATGTTAGAAGTAGCTATCCATTATGATAGTGAATCCAAGATAGTAAGGAATCAATGTGGATAAATAATAACTCATTTGGACATTTGAATACACACTAAATTCAAACCCTTAAGAGCATGTTGATACTAACCTTGGAAAATATTAATAGGCTTGGAATGAAAATTCAACAAACAACATTAAGGAAATGATTAGGACTTATCTTAAGAAGCTAAAACATGCGGTGAGTGGATTTCAAAGACCTTGCATATGAGTGATTTCATTTAAAAAATTATTGACATTATAACACTACTAAGTAGTGTAGTTGTTCTTCCTCCGCCAAGTAATTTAAAGAATGGACGTACCAATTTATGACCATTATGAGAAAGAATAATTTTTTTTAGAAGGGTGGAGTTCATTAGTGATTCTTTACATAAGTAGATGAAAGAAGTGCAAAAATTTAAAATTTTTACATGATGTCATATGCTAGATATGCAACAAGTTGGAATAAGGATATACCCTCGGCTAAACACATAGGGAAAAATATTTTGGATCATATATATGAGTTTTATCCTCATTTTTATCTACAAGAGAGTCTCAAACATTTTCATAGGGTGAATGTTTCTTTTTTCTACAACATCATATACAAATTAGATAGGGTCCTTTCTGGGTATTGGTGCACTAACGTAGCCTAGAATGATGTGTCACATTAAGGATGTATCATCCATTAGTTATCAACTTACAACTATATTTGAGTGGGATGATTCTAAGGTTATCCATACTTATTGCTGAGATTTCCGAGTGGAAAATGGGTATTGATGGAATTTTTGAGGTAGTTGTTGGATCTTCACAATTTCTAATAACAAAAACATAAAATGTAAATTCATTTCCCAATATCAATTAGTCGATCCACTTGTTTCATCAATAATCAAGGTGAATAATATAAAAATGAAATGCAAGGGGTTACCCTCAAGTATTTTCATTCAAGAATTAGTTTTGACTATAACATCTTACTTAAGAAACTTGGATCCTTGTATTTCCATGTGCTCAAACTTGAAGATTTATTGATTGAATGTTGAGATGAAATAACAATAAGAAGGAAGGATTATAGTTGGATGACTCTAGAAGAAGTGGAAAGGTAAAACATTGTAAATATTTTAGAAGGAAAAGTTTATGATGGGGAGGTCTTGGACCCTATCTATGATGAACAAATCAAAGTAGAAAGTTTGGGTTTTCCTAAAATTGATTTTTTTAAAAATAAATAATGTCTATCAATAAATGTGCTATTTAGATTATAAATTGAACTAACCAATAGCTTTAATCATTAAAAATCTAGCCTAAAGTGGAGGATTTCCAAAAATAATGACAAATAATTTGTCAAAAGTGGGTCCGTCCTAGAATCCTAAGGATAAACACAAGGCACCTTTAAAGGGAGTTAAAATAAAAATTATTAGTAGCATAGAGAAATATTATCCTTCCCCATTCCTTCCATCACCATTGTGAATGTGGAATCTCCTTCTCCCAAGTAGGATGAAGGGATATCCATAGGAAATATGACTACACAATATTCACCCATTTCCACTCCTCTTATCACCCATTTGTATCAATTATTACCCTTGCTCCGCACATTTATTCTCCTTGATCTTCTCCCACTCACATTATTTCTCATCCTCCTTCCTCTCCTCATATCCCACACCCTTCATCCTCTTCATTGATACAAGTCTTTTGGTGACCAATCATATATTCATTTTATCTCTTCACCATATTCATCCCCTCATGTTCCATTCATGGCACAAGTATTTTCATCCCTTTCCCCTCTTTCCATGGGATTTATTCTTTCCGTGGGTTCCCCTCAAGAAACTCATCTCTCTCCATCTTCTAATCCTATTTTGTTTGTAATCCCTCCTCCCATTGTTTCTATTTTCTAAAAGAGTTGATGAATCGTATCGAAAATTGTGTACCACAATGAAGTTACACTCTAGTTAAATCGTAATGGCTCCAACGTAATCACAAGGAAGAATCGATCAACAAATGAATAACTTGCATAACAGAAAAAATCTTGTTCATGTAGAAAAAGGAAGCGGGGTGTCTTGGCATACTCATAAATGTCAAATGAAGGGATACATATAGGGTGCTAAGTAACCCTAGTGCATGATTCAATAGCAAACCATAAACCTAACCCTAGACCTAACCCGTGTGAGATGATCCTCCATATGTGAGTGGAGGACACATAGGATAACTCACACCAACACCCCCTTCATCAAAGTTTGTGGTAAAGCAGCCTATGATGAGTTAGACAAAAATAGAAGACACTCCTAAACAACTAAGAAAGATATGTCAATGGGGCCTGAAACTAAAGGCCTAATAAGGTTCCCATATACAAACAACATATTCCTAGAAGAAGAAGAAGAAAAGAAGGACTACATAGCCCAAAGAAGATGAGCAGCTATAGAAGACCTCACCCCAAGAAGAGACCGTAAGTGAAGAAACTTCATCTCAATGAAGGGCTTGGTAAATAAATTTGTAATCTGATCAGTTGTCTAAATGTACTGAATGTCGATGATACCATCATGAATAAGCTCTCATATGAAGTGCATATGGATCTCAATGTGCTTCTTCCGCTAATGTTGAACTAGATTTCTGTAAATAGAGATAGTGCTCATGTTATCATAGTAGATAATGGTAGGCTACCAAAGGTGGATGCCAAAATCTATTAGAATACCCTATAGCCAAATAGCTTCTATGCCAGCGTTAATTGCTCCTCTGTATTCTGCCTCTATAGATGATATCGAAATTGCATTTTGATTTTTAATAGACCAACTAATAGGACCGAACTAAGAGAGAAACTAAATCGAGAAGTAGATTTTTGATGATCTAAGTCATCGACCCAATCATAATCTGTGAACCCAATCAATTCAATATCCACCCCTCCATGATAGTTAATGCCATCAGTATAGGTGCCATGAACATAATGAAGGATCCATTTAGCTACTTTCCAATGCAGCTCATGTGGCTCTTGTATGAATCTAGACACAATCCCAACAACATATGATAAATCCGATCAAGTGTGATTCAAGAAAAACAATCTCCCTACGAACTGTCAATAAAGGGTACCATCAACCAAGGGAGTAGAGCAATCAGAAACCAACTTAACCCCGGAAATAAAAGGAGTAGGAGAAGACTTGCAATCAGACATCTGAAAATGAGCTAGCAGATCAAGAGCATACTTAGGTTATGAAATCAAAATTCCCAAGTTAGATTGTGAAATCTAGATCCCAAGAAAGTAATGAAGAAGACCTAAGTCAGTCATGGAAAACCTGTTGGCCAAGGTGATCTTCATAGAATCAATAATAGAGGAAGAACTACCTGTGATCAACAAGTCATCAACATAGAGAACAAGAATGAGTATGGAGTCATATTACCGTAGAATATAAAAATTTGGTTCAGAGTGACACCTAGTAAACCTTGATGTAAGTAAAAAAGAGTCCATCTTGGCATACCAAGCCCGAGGGGCTTGTTTAAGGCCATAAATAAGAGACTTCTTTAACTTACAAATGAGGGAGGGATCATGGACATAACCCGAAGGTTATTCCTTGTAGATCTCTTCCTCTAGGTCCTTATGAAGGAATGCACTCTTAATGTCCATTTGATGGACTTTTCATCTATTTTTGTGGTAATTGCAAGGGTCAGTCGAATAGAAGTCATCTTTGCAACCGAAGCAAAGGTTTCAGTATAATCAACCCTAGCTATCTGGGAGAAACCCTTAGCTACTAATCGTGCTTTAAAATTTTTGATGTCTCCATCTACTCCATACTTTTTTGATACACCCACTTACACCAAACGATTTTTCTTCCTTTCGGAAGAGGGGTGAGATCCCAAGTATCATTCTTCATGAGAGAGGAATACTCCTCATCCATGGTAGAATCCCACTTAGGAATACTAGAAGCCTCCCAAAAATATTGTGGATCAGAAGAAGAGGTGAAGAAAGAGTGGGGTCTAATGAAATATGAGTGAGTATGTCTCATATCCAAAGTATCTCCAACTAAATCTCAACACTTTGCAAATTTTTCCTAGCCCAAAGAGGACTAGGAGGATCAGGCTCAGAGTTGGAAGATTCTTCACTTGAGTGAGAAGGGACATAGTCCTCATCATCACTATTGTCAGAATTAGAAGACTAAGATGTCTGATGGTTGGGAGGATCAAGAAGAGGAGCATGCTCAATAGTATCATCATCTAATGAGTGAGAATATGAATCAATGAGCTGAAGAACCTCAATAGGTGGAGAAGTAGAAGTCAAAGAAGACTCATTGAACTTAACACTTCTCTCAATATATAGCTCATGAGAAGTAGGATTCATCAATCAATATCCCTTCATGCCATCAGGATACCCTACAAAGATACAAGGTTTGGTTTGTGGTTCCAAAGCCTTGTGTTTCTTCTTGGGAATCCGAGCCATAGCCTTGGATCGAAGACTAGAAAATGCTCAACATCGGTTTTGTCCAAACTAGGCTTCAAAGGGTGTCATCCCTCTTACTGCCTTGTGTGGAACATGGTTCTAAATGTAATTAGCACAATTCACTGCTTCATCCCAATACTGCGGAGGAAGAGACTTTGAGTGAATCATACAAGTGGCCATCTCTTTAAGAGTACGGTTCTTTCTTTCTGCTACTCCATTTTGTGAAGGGTTGTATGTAACTATATGTTGCAAGGAGATCCCTTTAGAAGTGCAGAAATCCATGAACCTATTGTTTACATATTCACCTCCATTATCAGTTTGAATAACCTTGATAGAATATTCTCGTTTGTTTCTCAGAAGAGCCTTAAAGTCCTAAAAATGTTCAAAGACTTCAAACTTAAGCTTAAGAAAATATACCCAAGTATATCGTGAATAGTCATCAATGAAGGTTAGCACATAAAGATCTCTAGTAAATGAAGGAGAGGAAATGGACCATAAATATCGTTGTGAACAAGATCCAAGGGATGAGTAGCTCTCCAGTTTTCCTTCGTCAAATTTCTTTTAGGATGCTTTGGTACAACCCTCACTTGTTGACGCGGGGTAACCTATTGACCATTTCATTTTGGCTCAATTGTTCAAGGTAGATAATTTAGATGTTCGAAACGCTCATGCCATAGCTTACTAACCTCATTTGCATGAGTGAGCAAGGCAAGTGGGCATAGAATCAAAAGTAAAGTGGGAAAAGGTATATAACCGTGAACGGTGATCCACCTTTCCCTCAACCACTATAGTGTCATCATTAAGCTCACGAATAATCACCGAGTTAGGACCAAATTCCACTCGACATTCCTTCACCAAGGTGAGTAATTTGGTAAACTGATAGGAGATTGGTAGAGATATTAGGAACACTCAACACTTGGTTGAATGTTCCCCCATCCATCTCTACCGATCCACTACCGGAAACCGACATTGTCGTGTCATTACCCATCGTGATTTGGGACATTCCACAAGGCTTGATGTTGGAGAACTCAACATGCAAAGAACCCATGTGGTGTGAGGCACCAGAATCTATAATCCATATCAATGAAGGAGTAACTTTGGCTACAAGGGCCTTTCCTTTCTTCTTATCAGATTTAGAACCTTTTGCAGTGGAAGACTCGGCCTTTGAGCATTTTGTTTGATAGACTCAGGAACACCTATTTTATTTTTCTCAAGTAATTGAGTAAGGTGATCAATTTGTTTTCTCATACACGTATGCTCTTTATGACCAAGATTCTTGCAATAGGAACAAAATACATGTCTTTCTGTGCTCTAGGCTTAGAAGTCAAAGTGTTTGTGTCAATTTTAGTTTTGGTCTTGGGTTCCTTCTTAGGTTGATCCTTTTTTTCTTTCTTCTTTTCAATCTTCTTTTCCTTACTAGTAATTACTACAAGGGCATGTGAGTTGGACTTGAGAGACCCCATTTGAATGAGTTTTCTGTTCTCGAATGAGTTGGGATGAAAAACAATCAAAGGAGGAGGGCATTTTCTAATCCTTTCCCAAGGAAACTTTTGTAGCATAAAAAGTTGACACAAAGACAAAATATTCAGGACCTAACTTAGAGAGAATCGACAAGATCAGTTGAGAATATTTCTTCTCTACTTGAAATTTCTTTAACAATGATCTAGTGTGGAAAAACTTCGAGAAGAATGCTTGTAGGTTTTCAAAATCACTAGGATTTAACTTTTGTAGTTCATTTTCCAACTCATGCACTCTCATGTCATCATTTTGTTCAAACATTTCATCTAACATTATCCACATAGACTTAGGTGTTTAGAGACAAATCGATGTTGAACAACAAGTTAGGAGAAATGGACATGCATTGAAGACCTAAAGCTTCATCACTATGGTTTAACCACTTATATTTTTAGGGTCGTCATCTAGTTCACTCTCATTTCCCATGGTGATGAGGAATAATATTTTACCCCTTAGTTTCATAATTATTTTCGATCTCCATTCAAAAAGTTGAAAGCCGTAAAGCAAGGGAATTGAAAGTGCATCCATAGTGAAAAGAGAGAGAAGAAATGCAGAAAATAAACACAACCACCTAGGACAATATAATAACCTCCCTGATTTTGGCACTTTATAGTTTAGTGCGTTGAATACAATCCGGTCTCGAGAGTACGTCTAAAAACACTTGGTAACTCACCTTGTAATTAATGTAATAACGCGTAAGAGAGGATACCATAATATTGTTTCAGAAGCATAGAAAAGTGACACCGTACACAAGAACAATTGATAAAAACTAAGAAGGAGGTGAAATTAAAACCGGTTGTGAGAAAAAGTGTCTCACATCGCAAATGATACCCCCTTGCTACAAACTATGGCAAATGCGCTCACTAGTCGCAAGCAATAATAAGGGTAATATACAATGTTTAGATGAACTCAAGATGAGTTCTGATGATCTTCAGAATGCTAGAAAGGCATGCGGAAGACAAATAGGGGCTCATAGTGTCACCTTTGTACACTTGAGCACACGATTAGTAGAAAAAAAAATGACAATAACACCTAAGATTTATTGTTTAGAAATGTCTAGTTTGGCTAATTTTAGAAGGATAAAATTTTGCTACAAGGTCCTTTCCTTTCTTCTTATCATATTTAGAACCTTTTGTAGTGGAAGACTCGACATTCGAGATCATTTTGTTTGATAGACTCAGGAACACCTATTTTATTTTTCTCAAGTAATTAAGGAAGGTGATCATTTTTTTCTCTCATACACGTATGCTCTTTATGACCAAGCTTCTTGCAATAGGAACACAAATACCTATCTTTCTATGCTCTAGGCTCAGAAGTTAAAGTGTTCATGTCAATTGTAGTTTTGGTCTTGGTTTCCTTCTTAGGTTGATCCTTTTTTTCTTTCTTCTTTTCCTTACTAGTAATTTCTTCAAGGCATGTGAGTTGGACTTGAGAGACCCATTTGAATGATTTTGTCATGTTCTCGAATGAGTTGGGATGAAAAAAATAGTCAAAGGAGGAGGGAATTTTCCAATCCTTTCCTAAGGCAGCTATTGTAGCATAAAAATTTGACTAAAAGATAGAATATTTAGGACCTAACTTAGAGAGAATCAACAAGATCAGTTGATAATATTTCTTCTCTACTTGACATTCCTTTAACAACGATCTAGTGTGGAAAAACTTCGAGAAGAATTCTTGTAGGTTTTCAAAATCACTAGGATTTAACCCTAGTAGTTTGTTTTCCAACTCATGCACTCTCATGTCATCGTGTTGTCCAAACATTTCATCTAACATTTTCCACGCAAACTTAGGTGTTTTAGATGACTCGATGTGGAAGAGCAAGTTGGGAGAAACAGACATGCAAAGAAGACCTAAAGCTTCATCACTATGGTTTAACCACTTAGATTTTTAGTGTCATCATCTAGTTCAGTCTCAGTTCCCATGGTGATGCGGAATAACCCTTTACCCCTTAGTTTCATAATTATTTTCAATCTCCATTCAAAAAAGTTGAACGGCATAAGCAAAGGAATTGAAAGTGCATCCATAGTGAAAAGAGAGAGAAGAAATGCAAAAAATAAACACAACCTCCTAGGATAATTTAATAACCCCCGCTTTCATAACTTTATAGTTTAGTACGTTAAATACAATCAAGTCGAGCATGTGTCTAAAAACACTTGGTAATTCACCTTGCAATCGAGTGTAATAACGCGTAAGAGAGGAGACCACAATCTTGTTTTAGGAAGCACACAAAGTGACACTGTACACAAGCACAATTGCTATAAACTAGGAAGGATGTGAAATCAAAACTTTTTGCTATGAGAAAAAGTGTCTCACGTTGCAAATGATACCCCCTTGCTGTAAACTATGGCGGATGCGCTCACTAGTCGCAAGTAATAATAAGGGTAAAATACAATGTTTAGATGAACTCAAGATGAGTCTCGATGATCTTCATAATGCCAAAAAGGCATGCGAGAAGACAAATAGGGGCTCGTGAGTGTCACTACACACTTGATCGCATGATTTGAAGAAAAAAATTGATAATAAAACCTAAGATTTATTATTTAGAAACGCCCGATTTGGCTAATTTTAGAGCTATTTGGAGTTTTAAAAAGGGATAAAGAAAATGTTACTATAAAGATGATTTTAAATAAATACTAAACGTAAATGAAGTTTAATTATGAAATTAATAAAAATAGATTTAATTAAATTAAATATAATTAATTTCAAATACTAAAAACTAATTAAGATTTAATTAAATCCTAATTAATTATTTTAAATATAGTTCCTTTACAAAAATCACCTAAAAAGATTACCTGTAATGCCCCATTCGATGTTTACCTAGTGCTTGTTACATGTGTCCCTTTTTGCTTTGAGTGTTGAGTGGTCGTGTGTAATCTCGTGGCCTTAGACCTTGTCTCAGTGATGAAATAACACCTTCCCCCTCCTTCTTGCTTTTGATTCATTATCGACACCTCGTATATGGATCTTGTAAGGTCCCGTATGTTTAGCCAATTAACGAGAGGATCTTGTTGTCGCATTGTTAAGATTAATCGTTGGTCATTATTAATGTAAAAGGTAATTATATATATACATAACATATAATGATAATAATGATATTTTTGTTTTAATTATTGATCGACCTTTATTTATAGTATTATTATTTTACCTCATTGTCGATTATTATCGATATTTTATATTATTTGTCTCCATAGTATTTCTTCTCGGTTGTTTCACTCTAATCGTGTATTTGACCGAATCCCATTTTGTGCTAAAGAAGAGTTACCCCATCCTGGCACCATGATCAGTCATTGATCTATGTTCACCTTCGAACATTAACCTTTAGTTTCTCCACTCAGTCCTTTAAGCCTACTATCGTGTTTTCTTAATTGTTTAAATGAAAAAAATGAATTTTGCTTCCTCTAGCGTGGCCATCGTATGCAATTTAATCTTTTGGTTAGTGTAGGATTATTGGGTTTCCCTTCTTCCACTTTTGCTTCCATATGAATGTGTAGGGGGTTGTGTGTGTGGCACAAGTTTTAGAAGGGGATTATTTTTTTTGTGCCCAAATTGTTTTTGATTCCTCCACCCACTACCTCTCACCACTTCATCATTGACTTGCCCATTTTTCACATGGCCTCCACTAATGAATTTATTGGGTTGAGCATAATCCTTCTTTGCCCTTTTTCAAAGGTGTGGTTTTGTGCTATCTTTTTTTTTTGTTGTTGTTTGATTCTTCTTTGGCATGGAGGGTGGTTGAGCACTTCGCAATATTTTAATGCTTGAAATAAATAACACCCACCCACCATTACTTCACCCTACTGGCTGCATGTCTTCTTTTATTGATTTTTTTCTTTATTTCCTAATGAATCCTTTGCCTACATATCCCTTTGGGCCTAGTTTTGTGAAATGGATGATGAAGCACTTGTTTCTGGTGATTTATTTTGATGGAAGATGGGTGCGTAGTTGAAAAACACCTTCTTTCTTTTGTTGCTAGCTGCTAGCTTTTTGTGAGTCATTTTTCTTCCATGTTCTTGTCTATCTGGTAATGGTGGACTTGCACATTTTACTTAGTTGCTGGCCATTCTTTTCTCGGTATGCAAGGTTTAACTTTGGATACACATTTTGGCTTTGTGGAGGTAAGATGTGCCTTTTATCGTAGTTATTGGTTGTGTGGATGGTTGGTGAGGGGATTTATAAACTGGAGGAAAACTTGGATGCCCTTCCAAAGTGAGAGAAAAGGGAAAATTATTTTGATGTGGTCATGACGGTGGATCTCGCCATGTGGGCACAATCGTGGAAGCTCCAAATCGATCATACCACTCCCATTTTTATTTTCCACACCCTTCCTATGCCATCGAAGCCTATAGTAGTGATTGGGCACCCAACAAGCTCATGGTGAAGGAATCAAACCCAAGGTTGATGTTACGAGGACTTTTTGGGCAGAGGTGCAAGTTGTGGAGGCTCGAACCAAGCATGTTAAGTCTGAAAATTGCAACCTTTTGCTACCTTTTGTTAATATCATACAATGAATAGTCTTCCTTCTTGTAATGGTGCCTTGAATGGTTTGTATGCAGTCATTTTATTTTTGTGTGTCTTCCATAGAGTCTACTTGATGCCCCCTCTCTACCTCCTTCAGAATCACTAGTTTTTGCAGGATATACTCTATTTTTGTTTTAGTAACTCTCTCTACTTGTTGTTGCATATATAAAATATTGTATTAAGCTTTTCAATTTTGGGGTTTTTGGAGTTTGATTTCTCTATTGAAATCATGGCCATGTTGTTATTATCCGAATAATGTGTTCTTGTTAAACCTATGTGGTAGCATTAAAAAATTGGTGGATTGAGTTATTTCAAATTCTGAATGTTATGGTACAATGAACCCCTTGTGTGAATAATGAATATTTGGGTATATCGTTTGTTATTTGAGTAAGGTTGTGGGGTAGTACGATTCCCTGAAATTAGTATTTATAGATATGATATGGATGTAGGTCGATTTTACTAGATCTACTAATGAACTTTAACACTTGATGCCTTTGTTTATTTCCTATTTATCTATATGTATATTCCATTTTGTGTTTACAATAAAATACCCATACAATTATGGGAAGCTAGCTGAATATAGGAAAAATCTTGATTTGAATCCTAGTGAATATTGTGTGTATGTGTTTTTATGGCTTCCTAGGCTTGAGCATCATTGTTTGATAATTGGGTATCCATTGGGAATGTGTGTCGATCCAAATCTCCAAAGTGTTGTTTGTATTTGTGTGTTTAAGCATTTGTGGGTATATATTGCTATGATTTTAAAACTCTCTTTGAAACTGTGATTACTTTTACAAAGTATAATTAATATGTTATTTTTATAACTTGCGAATGATAGGATAAGTGTATCTCTGTTGTGTTATTGATTCGCTACCTAAATAGGCTTTCGATTATTCCTTGAGAAAACCATAAGTAAGGACATGTTTGGTGGTTGTGGGTGCGTGGGCTATATTATAGTAATAAGGGAACCGAGATATAGTATTTTAAATAAAAATAACATATTTCAATCATCTCAACACCGATAAATTAGTATCCGTATTTGATACTGTTATAAAATAGTATAATAATAGAACCTGGGGATTATCTAACATACTATGCTAAGAGATAAGTTTTGATAGACATGGTGTACTCTAATGCATGAGTATCCTCTTTTTCGGACATATATGAAATACTAAACTCGATCATGATTATATATAAATGTTTTCCTAAATAAAATAAAAATGGTTGAAAATATCTTCTCCAGACAGAAGAGAAAGGGGAAGAAATTTTGGGATTGTTTTGCATTCTATAAGGGTGTGACATTTAACTGTAAATAAAAGGTCACTTGTTGATAGACTATTGATAATAATAACCTAGTTGATGGTTACGATGAGGTTTGTTGGTAGATTAAAGGTTTTTTGTGTCTCATTTGTTTGCTTCTAAGAGTGGTTTCGATTATGATAACAAGTACTACTTTAGTGAACCGGTAAGGAGGAGGTGGTAAACTTATGGGTTAAAAATGAAACTTTAGATTGTTTTCAAGAGGGTTACAAACCCTCTTTGCTATGAAACCTCCCTCTCGAAGAATTGAATAACTTTTTGTTTTGTTCCACGCCTATGATCGTACTAGTTTGCTTTGTCCTCTCTTGGACCTCCTTAGATGGATGGATTGAGTATTGAATTTTCAATTACGAAATCCATAGGATCACATGATTGAAATCTCAATACTCTTGACCTTCTTGTTCCTAATCCATAAGGTCTTGCCTTGATTAATGAGATATTGTTCTTACTTATTAGAATATTTGGCTTCCTTCTTGTTGGCTGGTGTAAATCTTTATCTCCTGTGAAGAATTTTGATTAGTGGTGTGTGCTTGATCCATTCTTGAAATAGAACATTCCTTTCTTGATATTGTTAAATGTTAGTTTACTGTTACAATGGGTAGCCTTAACATTCTTATTTCTCACAAACTGACTCGAGTTAATGCTTGTGCAGATGGCTTGTGCATGTTGATAAAGGAAAGATTTGTGAAGGTCTCATCGAGTTGTTTTTATGGTTCCTTGTGTGAAATTCAAATGTGTTGAAATTCTTGCAATGGTTCTTGTAATGGAGTTTGGAAGGCCTCTTGCCTTGGATGTTCAGTTATTGTGTTATAAAGTTGCTTTGTCCTGTTGTAGTAAGGTTGTAATTATCTTTGTGAGAAATAATATTTCAATCTTCACCTTGTTATGAGCATTCTTTTGATAATATCAATTGTAGTCATGAAAATGTGGTAGCATGGCTTGGCCTATTTTGTTACCTTCTTGTTCTTAACCAAAGTGAAATCAAATATCTTGACTCCTTTGGTTCATGTGCCATGTTGAATGGAAATTTTATAACCGTGCCTTGTGTTCTCGTTAAACAACGGTAATATCTTCTTTCAGGTCATAAAAATTTCTTGTTTAGTAACCCTCCACAGTTTTGGTGTCCATGCTATTCTATGTTTATTTTAGTGGTTGGCAATCCTTTCTCTAAAGTTACTCAAAGATAAAATAAAATGAATTCATAGATGAATCAATAAATAAAATGATAATGAAATAGGGTTTCTTGTTGATAAATCTAAGAATCTAAAAAAGTGTTCTACCAGTGTAAAGATACCTACCCTCATTAACCTTAACTACGAATTAAAATTTATTCTCCTTTTTGTGAAACCTTAAGCCTTGTGCTTCCATTTTAGGAACCCCATGTGTATCCATTGTCAAACTTAATCAAGATGATTGCTAAATGAAGCCTTTACCCAAATCCAGTTTATCCCTTAAATTTCTCTGAAAGACTGGTTAATAACTAAATAGACCATAATGAAATAAATTGATCTTCTCTCTCTAACCATTACCATAGTACCTAGTAATCCTTTTCTAAGTTATGATAAAATGTTAATCCTTGAACAAAGAAGATTATGGTTCTGAACCTAAACAATACTCCACTTCTTTTGAATTTATGCTTGCTTCCTTATGCAAAGGAAGTATGAAACAAGTCTCAGTAGTGTGGGTCCGGATAGAGAGCTTGGTGGAATCGTTTACCTCCTAGTTTTGTAAATGAATTAAACAAGTAATTGTCATATTAGAGATGATCCTAGGATAGACCTTAATAGTATAAAAGAAAAGAAACCTAACCCTATAAGAAGAATTGTAAGAATCATAACATGAACCTTCTAGACCCCAAAGTCAGGTCTTGAAAGACTGTTAGTGAATAAATAACCTTAAGAATATTTTCACAGTGGGATGTCCTGAGCTGTAACTATGTATTGTGGTGGGTCTTTTGTGGTGCCTTGTCAAAGAGAAGAGTGAATTGTCCTTGATGGGTGTGATCATTTCCGTGCTACCTTTGTGGTCATCCTTGTATCAAGTTGTTCATAGAGTTAGTTGTAACCTTGGTGACATGACGTTGTGTCGTGTTATGTGTCAAGCAAGTAAAAAAAATTATCCTGTGTTTTTTTATGTAGTCTTATGTGTCAAAATAAGTGGGTGTTACACTTGGTATCAGAGTGGAGGTTCATGCTCTTGAACCTCTAGGCCAGCTTGGATTTTTGGTGGTGTTACATGGTGGTAATGCATGATGGGGATGGTGTTGCATGATGGTTATATATATTGGAAGAGTAATGTGTTTTATGAGTGATGTGATCTATGTCGTAATTGTGATATTGTTGGCACACATGATGTGTATGTCACTTAGTGCATAATTGTCTGCATGATGATGTGTTAAAGATGAGAGAATTTTCTCTCCCTTTAGCAAATTCTATGTGAATTTGAGTGTGAAACAATGTTTTTGTTGTGTGTGGAAGAAATGTGATTGTTGATTCCAGATTGATTGGATCTGTTTGTATTTGTGATGTGTGGGTGTGTTGGTATGTCGTGTAACTAGGTTGGTTGTGGTGAACTAAATTTCTTAAGGATGTCATTATCATTTGTGTAGAAATATGTGTATTTCCATGTATATGATAGTTCACTGTATGTTGTAATTGTGTTCATCATAATTGTAATTCATGTGATATGTAATGAGTAATGTCATAAAATTGGGACATATGGTGAGTACATGATCCCTATCGTATGGTTATTACACTTTGGGTCGACATGTGGTGATGTGGTATGTTATAACTGTGACTGTAATGTATGTGATATACCCTGTATATGTACCTTGCTAAGGTGCTATGATTAATGTGCGTGAACCACCATTATGTTAGTGATGTAGTTGCATGTTATGTTGTGAACCTTACACTAACCGACCCTGAGGGAAATCGGTAAAAGTGTATGTTTGGAGTGAGGGATGTACACATGGGCCAATAACTTGGGCTAACCTTAGGTTTAGTAGATGATGACCTGTGCTCCTCCTTCCCTCTCTCCATATGTGGTTGTTGTATGGATGCAACCTAAGTATAGCTACGACTGTGTTTAGCCTTGTCAAAGTGGTGGCGGGATGACTCTGATAGAGATGATGACTATTGTACTATTGCTATTTTATTTTTCTAATTTGAGGCTCGATGTTCGAGTGCCAGCAACTCGTTGAGTACCCCCTAGTGGCCAGATAATGCCACACAATTATCGTAATGTGATATTATTATATGTGTGTTTTATTTGTGAATTGAGTTTATTTATTTATTTATTTCGTAAGGACCAACAGTTTTCTTGATTGCCATGTTTTACACTTTTGGGCATTTCCTTGGTTTTCAGGTACTAACACGTGGATTTTTGCACTATGGAAATTTGGTCATTTGTTTAACTTGGTTTTGGATCTTCTTTTAAATTTTTAAGATTTTACCGCCTTGCCCAAGGCTTGTACTTTGTTGCTTAGCATTTGGATTAGATTGTTATGTTGGTTCTATTGTCGTGATGTGTGGAATAGGGTCATAGGATGCAATATGGAATGGTTGGACCTATGGATCTGCTTCATTGTTTGGAGGTACGGCCCAAGAAGTTATAGGTAACTAGTAGGTTGTTAAACCATGCGTTACTATGTCACTAGGGTTAGGAGTGTTCGAAATCTATGTGTCTTGGACCATGGGGACAACTAGCATCCTTGAGGAGGCATAAGAGACTTGAGGGAGGCATAAGAGTTTTTGTGTGCGTGTGTGACTGATGCTTCAGGAGGTATGCAGTTTTGTATGATGTTTTGGTTATGGTGTTATGATATATGTGTTACTCATGTTAGTTGGGTTGCTATGTGATGTTGTGATATGGCGTTGATGTCCTTGTTGACCCTATGTACATATAGCTATTTTAAGAGTTATGTGAAAAAATTCATTTGTGAGACTGTGGAAATTCTAGGTTGTTGTAGTACACTTTTGTTCGAGCATTATTTGTCAGTCATAGTTGTGTGATAGGTACTATGTTATGTGGTTTGTGCATGTTCCCTTCCGTAAATTGACTAATATCTTATGGTGTGGTACCATTTTGAAGTATGTACTTGTATGTTTGTGAATCTGTAGTGTCTTGTATGACCTCGGTAGGGTGTGTTTTAGCAGTTCATGTTGGACACCCACAAGAATAAAAAACTAAAAATCTACAACTATGAAATTTTAAAAGAACTAAAACTATAAATAATGATAATGGAAAGAGACTAATGAAATAAGGAATAAGAGAGAACTCCTAATCTTCACAGAACTTAAAAATTCCAATTTCTGCCAAATGTTCCCAAGGCCACCCCGTGGCCGTGCTTTAACATCTAAAATCTTAATTATAGAGTGTACCTTTTCCCCCATCTATTCCTTCTTGCTTGCCTCTTCCCTCCCTCTGTGTTATGACAATGATGATTTCTTAAGGGGAGGAGGATGTAATTCCCCCTTTGACGTCTACCCCAGTGCTTGGTGTAGTGACCCTTTTTATTGAGCATCAAGTGGTTGTGTGTAATCCCATAGCATTAGACCTTATCTCAGTGATGAATTAGCACCTTACCCCTCCTTCTTGCTTTCCCGAGTCATTATTGACACCTATGTATGTGGATCTTGTAATGTCTGTACGTTTAACCAATTAATGGAGGATCTTGTTGTCGCATTGTTAAGATTGATCGTTGGTCATTATTAATGTAAATAGTAATTATATATATATATATATATATAATTACTATTTTAATTATAATGATAATAATGATATATTTTTTAATTATCGATCATCCTTTATTTATAGTATTATTATTTTACCTTTTTTCGATTATTATCGATATTTTATAATATTTGTCTCCATAGTATTTATTCCGGTTCTTTCACTCTAATCATGTCTTTGACCAAACCTCATTCCGTGTTGGAGAAGGGTTACCTTATCTTGGCACCATGATCATCATTGCTCCATGTTCGCCTTTGAACATTAACCTCAAGTTTCTCCCCTCAGTCCTTTAAGCATGCTATCATGTTTTCTTAATTGTTTAAATAAAAAAAATGAATTTTGCTTCCTCCAGTGTGGCCATCGTACACAATTTAATCTTTTGGTTAGCATAGGATTATTGGGTTTCCTTTCTTCCTCTTTTGCTTCCATATGAATGTGTAGTGGGGTTGTGTGTGTGGCGCAAGTTTTAGATAGGGGATTATTGTTTTTTATTCCTCCACCCACCACCTCTCACCACTTCAACATTGACTTGCCCCTTTGAAACGTGGCCTCCACCAATGAAATTATTGGGTTAAGCATAATCCTTCTTTCCCTTTGCAAAGGTGTGGTTTTGTGCTAAATTTTTTGTTTATGTTTGATTCTTCTTTGGCGTGGAGGGTGGTTGAGCACCTGGCAGTATTTTAATGCTTGAAATAAATGACACCCACCCACCATTACTTCACCCACCGCTGCGTGTATGTCTTCCTTTATCGATTTTTTTAATTTATTTCCTTATGAATCCTTGGCCTGCATATCCCTTTGGGTGTCCAGCCATGTGAAATGGATGTTGAAGCACTTATTTTTGGTGATTTATTTTGATGGAAGATGGGTGCATGGTTGAAAAACACCTTCTTCCTTTTGTTGTTGGCTGCTAGCTTTTTGTGGGTCATTTTTCTTCCATGTTCTTCTCTGTCGATAATGGTGGACCTGCACATTTTCCTTAGCTATTGGCCATTCTTTTCTAGTATGCAAGGTGTAACTTTGGAGACACGTTTTGGCATTGTGGAGGTAAGATGCACCTTTCTCTGGTAGTTGTTGGCTACGTGGATGGTTGGTGAGGGGATTTGCAGACTGGAGGCAAACTTGGATGCCCTTCCAGTGAGAGAAAAGGGATAAGTCTTTTGGTGTGGCTGTACAGTGGATCTGCCATGTGGGTACCATCGTGGAAGCTCCAAATCAGGCATACCACTCCCATTTTTATTTGCCACACCCTTCCTATGCCATCAAAAGCCTGTAGTAGTGATTGGGCACCCAACAAGCTCGTGGTGAAGGAATAAGACCCAAGGTTGATGTTACGGGGACTGCAGCAGCGAGGTGTAAGTTGTGGAGGCTCGAACTGCATGTAAAGTCCGAAAATTGCAACCTTTTGTTAATATCATGCAATGAATAGTCTTCCTTCCTGTAATGGTGTTTTGAATGGATTTTATGTAGTCATTTTATTTTTTTGTGTCTTCCATAGAGTCTACTGGATGCCCCCTCTCTACCTCCTTCGAATCACTAGTTTTTACAGGATATACTCTATTTCTTTTGTAGTAACTCTCTCTACTTTTTGTTGCATATATAAAATCTTTGTATTAAGCTTTTCAATTTTTGGGGTTTTGGAGTTTGATTTCTCTATTGAAATCATGGTCATGTTGTTATTATCTGAATAATGTGTTCTTGTTAAACCTATGTGGTAGCATTAAAAAATTTGGTGGATTGAGTTATTTCAAATTTCGAATGTTATAGTACAATGAACCCCTTGTGTGAATATTGAATATCTGGGTATATGGTTTCTTATTTGGGTAAGGTTGTGGGGTAGTACGATTCCCTGAAATAAGTATTTATAGATAAGATATGGTTGTAGGTCAATTTTACTAGATCTACTGATGAGATTTAACACTTGATGCCTTTGTTTATTTCCTATTTATTTGTATGTATATTCCATTTTGTGTTTACAATAAAATACCCATACGATTTTGGGAAGCTGACTGAATATAGGAAAAATCTTGATTTGAATCCTAGTGAGTCTTGCGTGTATGTGTTTTTTTATGGCTTCCTAGGCTTGAGCATCATTGTTTGATAATTGGGTATCCATTGGGAATTGTGTTAGATCCAAAGCCCAGTGTTGTTTGTATTTGTGTGTTTAAGCATTTACGGGTAAATATTGCTATGATTTCAAAACTCTCTTTGAAACCGTGATTACTTTCTATAGTATAATTAATATGTGGTTTTCTATCACTTGCAAATGATAGGCTAAGTGCCTCTGTTGTGTTATTGACTACTACCTAAATAGGTAGTCGATTATTCCTTGGAGAACACCATAAGTAGGGACATGTTTGGTGGCTGTGGGTGCTTGGGCTGTATTACAGTAATAAGGGAACCAAGATCTAGGATTGGTTAAATAAAAAGAACATATAACAATTATCTCAACACCGATAAATCAGTACCCGTATTTGATACTTTTATAAAATAGTATAATATTAGAACACGGGATTATCTAACATCCTATGCTAAGAGATAAGTTTTGATAAACATGGTGTATTCTAATGCATGAGTATCCTCTTTTCTTTGGATAGAGATGAAATACTAAACTCGGTCATGATTATATATAAATGCTTTCTGAATAGAATAAAAATGGTTGAAAATATCTTCTCGAGATAGAAGAGAAAGGGAAGAAATTTTGAGATTGTTTTGCATCCTAAAGGGTGTGACATTTAAATGTAAATAAAAGGTCACTTGTTGATATACTATTGAGAATAATAGCCTAGTTGATGGTTACGATGAGCTTTGTTGGTATACTAAAGGTTTTTTGTGTCTCATTTGTTTCCTTCAAAGAGTGGTTTTGATTATGATAACAAGTACTACATAAGTGAACCGGTAAGGAGGAGGTGGTAAACTTATGGGCTAAAAATGAAACTTTAGATTGTTTTCAGGAGGGTTACAAACCCTCTTTGCTATAAAACCTCCCTCCCAGAATAATTGAATAACTTTGTTTTGTCCTACGCCTATGATCATACTAGTTTGCTTTGTCCTCTCTTGGACCTCCTTAGATGGATGGATTGAGTATTGCATTTTCAATTACTAAATCCATAAGATCATGATTGAAATCTCAATACTCTTGACCTTATTATTCTCAATCCATATGGTCTTGCCTTGATTAATGAGATATTGTTCTTACTTATTAGAATATTTTGCTTCCTTCTTGTTGGCTGGTGTAAATATTTATCTCATGTGAAGAATTTTGATTAGTGGTTTGTGCTTGATCCATTCTTGAAATAGAACATTCCTTTCATGATATTGTTAAATGTTAGCTTATTGTTGTAATGGGTAGTCTTAACATGCTCAGTTCTCACAAACTGACTCGAGTTAATGCTTGTGCAGATGGCTTGTGCGTGTTGATAAAGGAAATATTTTTTAAGGTCTCATTGAGTTGTTTTTGTGGTTCCTTTTGCGATAAAGTCAAATGTGTTGAAATTCTTGCTCCTGGTTCTTGTGAAATCAAATATCTTGACCCCTTTGGTTCATGTGCCATGTTGAATGGAATTGTTATAGCTGTGCATTGTGTGCTCATTAAACAATGGTAATATATTCTTTTGGGTCATAAAACTTTCTTGTTTAGTAACCCTCCATGGTTTTGGTGTCCATGTTATTCTATGTTTATTTTAGTGGTTAGCAATCCTTTCTCTAAAGTTACTCAAAGATAAAATAAAATAAATTCATAGATGAATCAATAAATAAAATGATAATGAAATAGGGTTTCTGGTTGATAAATCTAAGAATCTAAAAAAACAAAGTGTTCTACCAGTGTAAAGATACCTACCCTCATTAACCTTAACTACAGATTAAACTTTATTCTCCTTTTTGTGAAACCTTAAGCCTTGTGATTACATTTTAGAACCCCATGTGTATCCATTATCAAACTTAATCAAGATGATTGCTAAATGAAGCCTTTACCCAAATCCAGTTTATCCCTTAAATTTCTCTGAAAGACCAGTTAATAACTAAATAGACCATAATGAAATAAATTGATCTTCTCTCTCTAACCGTTACCATAGTACCTTGTAATCCTTTTCTAAGTTATGATAAAATGTTAATCCTTGAACAAATAAGATTATGGTTCTGAACCTAAACAATACTCCACTTCTTTTGAATTTATGCTTGCTTCCTTATGCAAAGGAAGTATGAAACAAGTCTTAGTAGTGTGGGTCCGGATAGAGAGCCTGGTGGAATCGTTTACTTATGCTTTTGTAAACAAATTAAACAAGTAATTGTCATATTAGAGATGATCGTAGGATAGACCTTAATAGTACAAAAGAGAAGAAACCTAGCCCTTTAAGAAGAATTCTAAGAATACCTATGTATTGTGGTGGGTCTATTTTGTGGTGCCATGTCAAAGAGAAGAGTGAATTTTCCTTTATGGGTGTGATCGTTTCCATGCTTCCTTGGTGGTCATCCTTGTATCAAGTTGTTCATAAAGTTAGTTATAACCTTGGTGATGGCATTTTGTGTCGTGTTATTTGTCAAGCAAGTCAAAAAAATTATCCTATGCTTTTTTATGTAGTCTTGTGTGTCAGAAATAAGTGGGCATTACATTACCAAAATATAACTTATTGTTATTTTTAAAAATCTTACCAATTCGGATCCTAAGTTTAAAAGTATTCCCAAAATATAACTTATTGTTATTTTAAAAAACTTACCAACTCGGATCCCGAGTTGTGGTGGACCATTGGAGAAACGGTGGTGAATCCCGAAAGGCGGGATCAAGAGTGTTAGTGTGGATCGTGGTTGGAGAGGATACTCGGAAGAAGGGGCTTAGGGCTCGATGGTTAGAAGGAATGAAGGGGATCCCGATGAGGATAACAATGGAAACATGGACCACGAGAGAGATGGCCGAGGTGGATGGGATTGGCAGAGGTACGTGGGTTAAGACCATCATAGATCTAGCCTGGAGTAGGGGAGCGCGATAGGGGATTCAACAAATATGTGCGGGTAGGGAGTGCGAGGGTGAGCCAGGAGGTGGAGATGTAGGGGAGAACAAGAGGCAAGGTTCAGAGGTCGAGCGGGTGAGCCATGGAAGAATCTCGCGAAGGAAGTGCTCAATTCGGTGGTAACACAAGGAACTCACTCATCCAAGGCTCGGCCGAACTCGGTGAAAAAAACACAAACCCACAAAAACACAAAAATGTCAATGAGTGGCTCGGCTTTGCTCGGGAGGAGCTCGGCGGCAGGATCTCGAGGCGAGAAGAACTCCAAAACACAAGGCTTCAATTGATTTTTTTACCCGATTCGTAAAAAAAAAAAAAACCATGCAAACACAAAAAAACTAGAAAAATAGAGATAAAAAATAATTTCTAATTTAATGAAAAAGATTTAAAAACTAGAAAAATACTCTATTTTGGTTGATCGATATATTTAGCTACAGCTAGCTAGATATAGCTATATAACCCCCGATACCTTAGGAATACCTACACATATACGAAGAACACAACAAACCAACACACTTTCTAAGAACAACTTGTTAATAACATTAATAGTAAAATCCACAATATAATGATAAAAAACTTGCACGAGTTTACAAAAAATTAAAAACAAGAGTAATCATAACTAAAAAAAATGACGCACATTTACTCGATATCAACTCTGATACCATGAAAGAGTTGATGAATCATATCGGAAACTGTGCACCACGATGAATTTGCACTTTGGTTGAATCGTAATGGCTCCAACGTAATCACAAGGAAGAATCAATCAACAACTGAATAACTTACATAATAGAACAAAGCTTGCACATGTAGAGAAAAGACAACAGAGTGTCTTGGAATAATCATAAATGTCAAATGAAGGGATACATATAGGGTGTTGAGTAACCCTAGTGCATGACTCAATAGAAAACCCTAAACCTAACCCATGTGAGATAACCCTCCATTTATGAGTGGAGGACACATAAGATAACTCACACCAACATTTTCCCCACTAAAACCATGGTCATGACTATTTTCTCCACTTCTCCTCTCTTAATAGATACATAAATTTCTTCTCTATCCGAAAATATCATGATCACATCTCCACAAGAACATTTTTTCCTTATTTTCTTCCATCTTGGATTACAACCCAAACCCCTAGAAAGAGGAAGAAATCAATGCTTATTGAGGCCTTTGATTTCGTCACTCTGAATATAAGTAATGTCATCACCAACTCGGCACTATGATAATTTACCATCGGGAACTCCTCGTGCTATGATTATTTACTAATCCTGACCTTTAGTTTGGTGGATGTAATCTAGAAACATAAAAAACATAACACAATAATACCATAGAATATGATAAGAAGGAATGATGATAAAACCTGAAATATAAGTGTAAATTATAATATCAACATGAAATTGTTTATCCACCTTATCTCTAAGATAGGATAGGAAATTTCTTTCGTCCAATCATATTCCATGCCTAAACTCTTACCTTTACATGTAGGCTTATCTTCTAAGATAAGATAAACCTTATCATCTCACATGGGTTCCACCTTTTAGACTTTTCCACAATTAAAATACACAAAATATTTATGACATCACTCTTTGTCCTTATTTACAAATATAATATTTCTAATTCCTAATCATGTAGACCCTACTTCTCTACTTATCCCAACTTTGACATTTTAACATTACCGGACCACTTACGACAAATATTTACTTTTTACAACATTCCTATTGTACTTTGACTATTACCATACTCTACGTTATTGACGTCACTATCTTGTGGCGCCATTATCTTTATTGGATGCCACTACTAATTATACTTAACAACATCCTATTCCTAATAGATACATTAATAAAATACAAATTATGGAGGAAAATTTTAATGTCGACATTTTCCCCTTCCTAACTTCTACTTCGTCCTCGAGTAGACTCTTATGGACATTCTCGAAGTTAGTGTTTGGAAAATCTTTAACTTGTCATGGTTGACCCATTTCATAATGGGAGTACCATCCATTCCTCCAAATCGATATGTATAATTTTCATGCATAGCTACTATTTTGTAGGGCCCCATCCATTTTGGAAGAAATTTTCTCTGTCTTCTTTTTTTGTATCTGGAATCATATACTAAAACCAAGTCATTCACATGAAATGGAGAACAACGAATATTTTAATCAAAGTATTCCTTCTGCTTCATTTTCTTCTTATAGCTTGTATCCTTCGCTATTTCCCTCATTTCCTCTAGCAAATGAATATGTATAAACCTTTCTTTTATTGAATCACTTTCATCCATCCTTTCATTTTTCATAACTCTCACAGTGGGAATATCAAACTCAATAGGAAGAACTGGATCAATGCCATAAGCTAATTGAAATGGGGAGTATCCTGTTGTTGACTTTGATGTTTCCCTATATGCCCACAATGTTGTATGAATCCTTTTATCCCACTTATGTACCTGCAAGGCTGCATCTTTTGCTAGAATTTGACACAACACAAAAAAATTTCATTCCACCTGTCCATTTGTGCTTGGCTTGTATGTTGTTGCCTTCCTGTGCTTAATAGAAAACTTATTGACTAGGGCTTCTACCACCTCATTAATGAAGTGGCTTCCTTGATCATTCTAATTTCTAATGGACAACCAAATCGGTGACAATGTGTTCATGTATGAACCTTGCTTCTTCATCCATGGAAGTTGTTTTCAATGGACTAGCTTCAACCCACTTGGTTAAATAATCTGTGGCAACTATAATATACTTATTTTGGCGTGGGGTAGTTGGAAGTGGACCTATAATGTCTATTCCCCACTTTTCACAGGGACCAAGTGGAAGAATAGGGTTTAATGGAGCTAATGAATTCTTATAGTTACCATGTGTTTGACAAATACCACATGTCTTACAATAATTATAATAATCTCTAAAAAGAGTGGGCCAGTGATAACCTACATCTAAGATCCTTCTTGCTGTAAGTTGTCCAGAGAAGTGTCCTCCACATGTACCATTTTGAAATTCTTATATCAGCTCCTTCCCTTGATCACATCCAACTTCTCTCTTGTATTGTCCATCAGGTCATATTCAAAATAATACTCCATGTAGAATAGAATATGGACGACTAGCTTGAGTAATATTCCTCTTAGTCTTTACATTGGAACCATCAAGAAACTTGAATTCATTTAGATAATTCCAAATATCTATGTATTCACTAGGGATTGTGTCAAGGGATAACAATGTTACATCTGGGAAATCATCATCATCACAAGATGAACCTAAACCATCATAGGCTCGAGAGAGTGCATCTGCATTGACATGCTTCTTTCCTAGCCTATCTATAATATCAAATTCAAATTCTTGTAGCAAAATTATCCATCTTGCTATCCTCCCTGATGGGTTAGGCTTATTTACAATATATTTTAGAGCCTGATGATCTGTTACAACTATAAATTTCTACCCTAGCAAGTAATTTCTAAACTTCTTTACAACAAAAATGATAGCTAGAGCCTCTTTTTCAGTTACAGTATAATTTACCTCAGCACTACTCATTTGTCTGCTCCCAAAGTAAACTGGATGATCATTCCCATTTTCATCCTTTTGGCTCAGAGTACTTCCTAGTGCTGCATCTGAGGCATCAGTATACACAATGAATGGCTTGCTCCAATATGGATTCTTTAAAATAGGTGAAGACACCAGGGCTTCCTTCAGTTGTTCAAAAGCTTCATGCGCCTTATTTCCTGGTTCATAAGTAACATCCTTCTTCAAGAACTGGGTTAGTGGCTGTGCAATCTTTGAGAAATTCTTGATGAACCTTCTATAGTAACCCACATGGCCTAAAAATGATCTCAACTTACTTCTATTCATAGGAAATGGTAACTCTTTGATTTTTGAAACTTTATCAGGATCAGTACTAATACCATCTCTGGATACAACATGCCCTAAAAAAATACCTTTAGAACATCCAAAGACACACTTTGTAGGGTTTAGTGAGGCTTGTGCTTCATCTAACCTTTGAAATGTTGTCTCCATCTAGTGCAGGTGGTCCATCTTGCTCCCATAGATGTAAAATCATCCAGAAATACTCTGATGAAGTTCCCAATGTAGGGTTCAAACACCATATTCATCAAGCGTTGGAACGTTTCCGGAGCATTACACAACCCAAAAGGCATAACTCTATAAGAAAATGTTCCCCAAGGAGTGGTGAACGTGGTCTTCAACTGATATTTCTCTGCTATACAAACTTGGTTGTATCCGCTATATCCATCAGCAAAACTATAGCACTCCTGGCTAGCTACTTCATCTAAAATCTGATCTAAGAATGGAAGAGGGTAATGATCCTTCTTTGTTGCCTTATTGAGCTTCCTATAATCAACACAAATGTGTAGCTTCCCATTCTTTTTTATTGAGATCAAAATGGGAGAAACCCATTCTGAATTCTCCATAACAAATATGAATCCTACATCAAGCAACTTATCTATTTCTTCTTTTACAGTCTTGGAAAAATTAGGATTCATTCTATATGGCATTTGCTTTATGGGCTTAGCACCATCTACCAGCTCAATAGAATGTTCTACCCAACTTACTTGATGGAGTTCCTTGTAATCAAAAGTGAATATGTGTATGTACCTTCGAAAGAGATGGAGGTAGGATTCCTTCTCATTCTCCATCACAGCATCAGCAATCTTTATTTGTTGGAGACGATCATCAATTTCTTATTTGGATAATTTTATGGGTTCATGAGTTGGTGTGACTGGAAGGATATCCATGACCGAAACATCAACATCACTTTCTTCATATTCAGTTTCCACTTCTTTGGTACTAGAGTAATCATAGGATTTCCAATCATCGGTTTCATCACTTGAATCCACTGAGTTACGCCTTATGATGCCGAGGGATCACGTTTATCTTCACCCTCTCTCTACCACATCCAAGTGTCATGAAGCCTTCATTCTAGTAGTTTCTTGCATGAAATCTCCTTAGCCATGGTCTTCCCAACAACATTGGGTATGCAACAGTACCATTTTTCATCACCTGAAAGTCTACCACACATACAACACCCATAACAGATATTGCCACATTTGAAACTACACCTTCTGGTTTAGTTTTTCCCTTATTTAATGACCTTAACATAAGTGTTGAGGGGCGATCAATTTTTAAACCCAACATATTTATTATAGACTCAGTCATTACATTAATTGCAGCACCTCCATCAACTAAGACATCATGAATTGAAATACCATTACATAATACCTCATCTTGTCAAGCGTAGGGATCCGCCCGCCTCCAAAATAGGGACCTCAACCTCCTTCCTATGTCGAACATTGAGTCCACTTTGCATCTCCTGCCTCTTCTCAGAAGATAGCCAAGAGTTAACCATATGTAATATTTGTAGGCCTTTTGGACAGATCTTCTAAGATGGAGTATGGTTCTTGTCCCCTGTGAAATCAGAAAATCCTACACACCCAACTTTCTTCTCCTATGTTTCTTACTAGTTTCTCCTTTCATCTTCTTAGGATCATTTCCATCTTGGTTATCTTTTTCTTTCTTTCTTTTTGTTACAAACACATCTACTTCATTATTTATGCTCTTATCTACTACATCAAAATAATTCACAGGTGCTTTTCCTTTATCATTATCTCTTGTACTAGATGTAGAAGCTCTATCTAGATAATTATACTTATAATGACCCTTTTTATAACAACCATAACATACAACTTCAGAAATATTTCTTTTTGGACCTCTATCTCCTCCCTGAGAACTAAATTCCTTTCCTTGAAGAAGATTAATAGTTAACTGGCCCATCTTCCTGAGCAGATCTTCATACTCAGTAGATGTACTAGGAGAGAGATTTGTGCTCATCGAGAGTGGTTGTGGATTCTGAACCAAAGGTGCTAGTGTAGGCTCTACTTTAGCAACAATTTCTTTAGGCTCCTCTTCCATGCTTTCTTCTTGCCTTCTTGCAATCTCCTTTTCTTGTTCAATGGTAGTTAGGCGGTCATACTTCACTCATTGTCTAATCTCTGGCTTCATCCCAAGAATGAAGTGCTTACAGAGGAGATTATCCACATCATTCATTAACCCATCCGCTAATCCTTCCTTCTGGATCTGGGCATTGAGCTTCCTCCTTAGCTCTAGAACATGAGCATGATAATATCTTATCTTCCCCTTCTCTCCTTGGGCTAGATTTTTATCTTGATCGTGAGATCTGCATATTTCTATTGTTCACCAAATTCTTCATGAAAACTTTCAGTTAATAAATCCCATGAGTTTTTCAAATTATCACCTAGTGTTTCAAACCACTTAAGTGTTGAACCATCCAAAAAGGTAGGAAAAAATTTAGTCCATTGTTCCCTTCTTATGAGGCCATTACAAATACAAGATCGTTTAAACTCTTGAATGAAAGAGGAAGCATCTTCATTATATTGAGCTGAAAAATAGGAATCTTCCCTATTTTTAAATGTAACCACAGTGAAATACCAACTCACAAGTACAATCAGTAAGAGTTATGTGCACAAATAATTGGACTCACTACAATAGAAAGTGACTTTACACCTTTCTATAGTAAAATAGGAATGACCATGGTAAACTATGGTAAAACTTGACTTGGTAAAACTCGACTTTTTGTGGTAAAAACTATTTTGAGTAAAAATGAAGTTACTAGGGTAAACACTATTCATGGTAAAAAAATGAAGTTACTGTGGTAAATACTATTCATAGTAAAAGTGATTTTATCGTGGTAACTCCTATGCATAGTAAAAACAAGGTTACCCTCCAAATGATTTTTGACTAAATGGGAATATCTTTCCAGAAAATCCACCAACGAGGAATGGTCTTGGCAACGAAACCAAAATGTCATCACCAATCCAACACTATGATAATTCACCACTGGGAACTCCTCGTGCTATGATTATTTACTAATGCACAACCTTTAGTTTGGTGGATGTAATTTAGAAACACAACAACAAACATAACACAAGAATACCATAGACTATGATAAGAAGGAATGATGATAAATTTGAAATATAAGTGTAAATTATAATATCAACATGAAATTGTTACAATCTCACCCATAAGGTACTTCAATTATTCTGACTTCACTTGCCTTCCAATAATAACTATGGGAGAAACTTCACAATTACACCTCTTAATAGCTTCTTTAACACACCTTCAAAATGATAGCTTCCTTTACACACTTACTCATACAATATTTCTCACTACTTCCTTCTATTCTAAATGAGGGGGGTGGCCTCTTTATTTATAGGAATTCAGGCTTATCCACCTTATCTCTAAGATAGGATAGGAAATTTCTTCCATCCAATCATATTCCATGCCTAAAATCTTGCCTTTACATGTAAGCTTATTTTCTAAGATAAGATAAACCTTATCATCTCACATGGGTTCCACCTTTTAGACTTTTCCACAATTAAAATACACAAAATATTTATGACATCACTCTTTGTCCTTATTACAAATATAATATTTCTAATTCCTAATCATGTATACCCTACTTCTCTACTTATCCCAACTTTGACATTTTAACATTACCGGACCACTTACGACAAATATTTACTTTTTACAACATTCCTATTGTACTTTGACTATTACCGTACTCTACATTATTGGCGGCACCATACTGACGGCGTTGTTATCTTTTATTGGATGCCATTACTAATTATACTTAACACCATCCTATTCCTAATACATACATTAATAAAAAAGAAATTATGAGGAAAATTTTAATGTCGACGATTACCTCCCATGTAGAAAAGAAGACTAAAATGCTTTCTCACACCACCATTAATCAATCATGAGAAAGGTTTACTAAGATTTCCATTACTACTATAGACAAAATAAATGAAGATATTATTGCTTTTGATGATCAGATAACTAAATTAGCACTAGGAAAAGCTACCATAAAGGGAGTGAAACATGGTCTATATATAGCCTTAGAAAATCTATTTGGAAAACTCAAAAATACCAAGGCTACCAAGGATGAAATAAAATAAAAGGTTGAGTAGTTGACAACCTTTATTCTTAAGATTAATTAACCAAATCCAAACTCTTATCTCCCTCCGACCGATTTTGATACCTATTCTATATCGGTGGTTGAGAAATTTGGGAATTAAGGATGATTTATTAATATTTGGATTAATAGTATCCTTGAACATGGAAAGAATCTCATTGAGCATGTTTATTATCTCCACAATGAAATTGAGAGAGATAAATTGAAAATAAAAAATGAATAATGAACTTGAAGAAGAATGTAATAATTGGGAACTCGCTTCAAGGCCCCTGAATGAGATCAAAAATGTGGATGCTGATACCCTAGTTCAAGAGGGGATAAATAAAGAGAGGGGAAAACACTTTGAGTTTTACAAGGCCATTGACTTATAAGTTACAATTTGTAAAAGGACATAGAAAATTTATAGAAGGCTAGAGAGGAAGGAATCGATGCCACTAATGGCATTGGTGATGAATTTTCCAAGATACCTTGTTAAGTCATAGATGAGGATCTAAACATGTTACCAACATGTGAGATATTTTATAAGTTAGAGGACTTGGTAGAGAAATATTTGAAAGTGGAACAAGACTCCAATTTGTAATAAATTAATAAATTGATTGTATATCAAAATGTTCTAGATAATTTAGTAAAAGTACTCATGTGACTTCAGAATATCCCAAGGAATTTGATTAGTGTAGTTGACATGTGTGATGTATTGAACCAATATTCATGTGGACCAAATGAGAAATAAGTGTAAGAGATGATTTAGAATTTTCATGCATATCATGACAAGGAAGATCATCAAGAAGTCGAAAAGATGATTCGATTGAAGTTGGTAGTGTTTTTCATTTTTGCAAAGTGAATATGAAAATATTGTGGATGTTTTCATATCATTTGGATTAACATGTTGAGTTGATCATTTTGAAAAATAACTACTCAAGATGCTTTAATATGTATTTATTGTTAGTACATTTTGTTGTAACTACATCCCTTTATATTTCTTCCTTTTATCTATAAATGAAAAATTCTTAATGCATTCAAGGGGATGGATTTTGGTTGAATAGGAGTAAGGGATTTATATTTAATAAGTGAAATTGCTCCTTAGGATTCTGATGTAAAGAAAAAAACTTTATATTTTTTCTTTTCTTTTCAAAAGGAATAAAGTGACACATTTAAGACTCGCATTAAATGATTTATTTATTTTCATGTTATTCTTAAGTTCAATGAATTACATTACCATTCGATTCAAATTTATCTCAATTCAATACAAACTTAGTTTATTGTTATCCTTTTTCTCTTGTTTGATTAAATTCATATATGCATTTGCTAAGTAGAAAGCACAAGTATTCATCTCCATTATTCTTAGCCTACCATTTAAATATTCATCCCTTAAACTACCTTCCTTCATTTTCACATTCCTTTATGAAATAAATAAACAATTTGTTTAGGATGATATCCCACCCCTAAGGTTATATTAGTGTGAATTTTTAAATATTACTTTTTTGTTCTTAGAATAACAATAAACAAGGAACCTCCCTATTTGAGGAGGGTATTTTTCCCACACATTTTGGTTAAATCTCATATTTTTCTTTGACAAAAATATAGCTAGCAATTTTTGGCCACTCTACTAGGGAAAAAAACATGCAAGTTAATATTTCCTTTTCTATCTAACTTGTTACATGATTAGTGATATTTTATTTGTAATTTTTCTTCCATTCTCTACAGCTAGATACAAAAGTGTTCACTGAATTAGAATATCTAGAGGATTCTACACCCTTTGTTTGAGTTGTTACTGAGTTTATACAAATTTGACCTGATCGTTAGAGACGATCATCTAGATTTTCAACTAACTCATCTAAAGTACATTAGAACGGAATACATAAGAGGAAGATGCATCCACCACTTACATATATTTTTCTTCAAGATAGAACTAGAATCTCTACACACATCCTTCCAAACTATGGTTGCACCTCGCCCCATATAAACCCATGGGGACTAGCTATTGAGCCTTTGGCATTGAACAAAATACTTCATAATTTACCTCATGGTTCACAATTTTTTTAACAAAGTTCATTGGTGATGGTAAACAACACCCCAATGAACATATTTTATTTATTTATAGCATGTGATGTTATGAGTGTTTCCTATGAAGATGTATGTTTGATTATATGTTACTCTCCAATGCACTACTACTAAATTATTGTATCATTTACCACCTCATTTTATCCACCCAAATCACTCAAACGAAGAACCACGTAAACCCATGCACAATTTGTTAGCGAAGTTTAACAAGATGATCCATATTATTCTAGAATGTGCTACTCCCAATCTTGAGAATAAAAATGTTTCTTTGTTAATTCACAACTACAGAAGTAAATTTTATACTAATAAGGTTACATATTCATCATCTTCTTACAACTCAAGAAACAACCATGGAAATTAAATATGACCTTATTATATATGGAAAACTAAGTAGACACTCATCAAATTAGAGTACCTCTCTAAGTATGACTTATATTATGATCTATTTATTAGAAAATCATTTTTGGTATTGAAGAAAAAATGTCTCAAAATGCACAAAATGCTCCTTATCGGGGTATACCAAGGAGGAAATTTAACAATGATTCTCTTATAAGGGACATGAATTGATATCCAACTCCTCAACCAAGGTTAGGTATGAAGCTCCTCCCTTCAATGCCAATGTTGAGGTGGTTGATGAAAGAGATGAAACGTATGAAGAATTTGCAAAATCCTATGAAGAATCTAATGAAATGGTTGGTGACTACAATATCAAGTACATGGTTGGTGACTACAATATCAAGTACATGGTTTATGAAGAATCTAATGAAATGGTTGGTGACTACAATATCAAGTACATGGAATAAGAGGATGATAATTATGATGATGTGGTGAAATATATGAACAACCAATATTTTGATATTTTTATTCATTCAAAAAATCAAATGAATGAACTTGAGAAGTCAAAATATAAGGTCAAAGAAAAATAGATCCGACGGCTGCTACAAATATTGTAAAAAGAGGTACTCCTTTACCCATATGGCCTAAAGATGAATCTCCCGTAAAAAAGTGAATCCTCTTTTTACCTCTTCTTATTTTATTATTCCCAAGGCTAGTACCATTCCTATGTAAATAAGTAATGAAGGGTATTCATCTTCATTAACTCCCTCTTATTCTAATTTTGACACCGTTTACCACACAAAGAAAACCAAGATTTATATGTCGAAGGTGGAATACCTTCAATCTAATCCAAAGAAATTGAAAGGTTGAATAATTTTATAAAAATTAAGGTTGTCATTAATCCAAAAAATTCTTATAAAGGAATTATTTCTAGTATCTTTCTTCCTTATCCCAAAATATCTTGGCCTCAGCGTCCTCATCAAGAACAAATGAGCCATTCTACTTATTATTTCTTATTAACGGTTTCAAGATTAACAATTATATCATATATTTAGGATCTTCTGAAAAACATTATAGCTTGTAAGGTAGATCATTCATTGAGATTCAATCTTACCAAACCTTTAGAAATTATTAATGTATGGATACCAAACAAGTCCCACTTATAGGACAGATAAATGAAAAATTTATTTTTTCTCTTTCCCTTAGAAGAGAGTCAAGATGACGATATTGGTTTCATGATATTCCTACTACCTATGTAATTTTATTTGGAAAAGGATTTATCATGGATGTTAGAAGAGAGATTGAGATGAATGGTTAGAAGCCTAGATCCCTGTAAATGGACTAATGCTGACACTTAAACATGGAGATAAAGAAAAATACCTCGTGACTAAGTAAGATGATTCTAAAGTAAAAATATTGTTATAAGATTCTAGTATAAATAAATATTTCATGACCTCATAAGAAGAATTTGATTCCACTACTATGGTTGAGGGTTATCCTAATATGGTTTCAACTTTGAAGTTTGATGATATTTTCTCAAATTTTGGATTTAGGACTGTGTAGTGCTTATATCCCATGAAGAAAATATTTTTCCTTTTTCTTTTTCATTTGAAAATAAAAATGAAGCAACAAAATATGAAGCCTTGCTATTAGGTTTAAATATGGAAAAAGAGAAACTAATCAAGAATCTTAAAGCACAAGGTACTATTGAGATAATTGTGAATTAGGTTAGGGCATTATATCAGGGAAATAATGATCATCTAAAACACTACAAAAATAGGGTATCGGACTACATTGAGGAATTTGAAGAATTCTATATAAAATCTGTATTGAGGAGCATAATGACAAAATTAAATCCCTTACCGTGTCTACCTCATTACTTCTTCCTAATCCCAAGTTTAAAGAGGATAAATATACCATTGAGGTAATTTTACATCATAGTGTTACATGTAATGCAACCAATTGGTATACCTTTAATGATGATAAATAAACATTTCTCAAGAAGTCGACAATTTCAACGAACTCTATTTTGAGGGTAACAAATCTTCTTTCCGTGAATTCATCTATGTTATATGAGAAGAATTCAATAATGAGGAAGTTCTCTAACTTAAACGAAATACTATCACCAAATAATTGGTTTCTCTCTAAGGATGTTTTGATAAAAATGATCACTTTATCAAACAAAATGAATAGGATGAGCCAAAATCTTCCACTAAAGTGGAAAAATTAAACTTGGGAAGCTATTTGAACAACCTAAAATTTTGAATATTGGTAAGTGTTATTCATTCGAAGGAAAGAGAAGGTTTGTGACATTACTAAATAGATATACATATTTCTTGGCTTGGTTGTATGAATATTTGAAATTATTTAAGACCAAGAATGTTAAACAAAACATCCCTTTGAAATATGATGCACATCTATACAATCAAACAATGCCATTACAATCCTAAGATCTATAATATAATTATTTTAGAAATCTAAAAGATGTTGTATGTAAGGATTTTATTTCCCATTCACCATTCTATATTGGTTTTCAACATTATTTTAATAAGACATAAAAATGGAAAAATCCATATTTGTGTTGATTTATACAATTTTAACAAAGATTCACTAAATGATAAGTACCCCTTTCCTATAATAGACAAAGTCTTACAAAAAGTTGTCGGTTTTAAAATAATTTCCATAATTAATGGATTTTTACAATTATAATCAAGTTGAAGTCAATGAAGAGGTTTGACACAAGATGACTTTCACTACCCCTTGGGGTACCTTTTCATATCAAATAATGTATTTTGGATTGATCAACATTAGAGCCACATTTTAGAAAGAAATAGACATGTCCTTTAACTACTTAATGGAAAAAATGATTTTTGTGTACTTGGATGATTTGATTATATTTTCTAGGAAAAAACCATTTCATCATGAACATTTGGAATAGGTATTGAAAATATTTTGTCAACATGGAATTTATTTTAACCCTAAGAAAACCATGTATGGAGTCACAAAAAGAAAATTATTGAGGCATAATGTCACGAAAGAAGGAACAAGGATGGATTCTAAGTGATTCAAATCCATATAAAGCCTCACTCTTTCTACAAGTAAAACCAATGTACACTCGTTCTTCAAGTAAAGTTAATTACTTGAGAATATTTATCCTTGACTTTTTTGAGAAGACTAGACACATATCAAAGATGATGAATCTACTTTCAATGATATCAAAGAAGCCATCATACATGCTCCATTTTTGGTATGTCTAAACTTTCAAAAGGAATTAATCATGTAAAATTACACCTATACTCATACTTTATCTACCATATTGGTACAAAATAGTTCCAATGGTTTTGAATATCTTATTACTTTCATGAGCTATCCACTAAAAACCCATGAATTAAAGATTTCACAGATTGAAAAACATGCTTATACAATAGCCATAGTAGTGAAACATTTATAGTATTAAATATTTAAATCTCACACTTTGGTTCTAGTTCTAGACACCACTATGAAGTCTATTTTGACCCAACAAGAGTTGCAAAGTCAAAGGGGAACTAGATAGATAAATTAAAATAGTATGATATAGAGATAAAAATCACAAGATGTTGGACCCACGGTCATTGTCGGTGGTGTTGTCATTGATGTCAAGTGGCATTTATGGAAAAAATATTTGATTTGTGAAGTGAATAAGTAAGATACATGAAGGTTGATTGGTAGTACTTTATGATAATGTTTCAAGATCACAGAGAAAGTTCAAGATAGGTTCAAGTACTCTGCAGGCTTGGTTAGTGAGGCAGAGTCCTATGGAATATTTTACATGGCTGGTATGCTTTACTCAAAGGTTCTATAGGTTAGAAATGATGATGTAAGTGTTGGTGTGTGTGACTATCCAGTCATTATCCACATCACCTAGGTGAGTCATCTCACCTTGCGAGAGTCATAGGTCTTAGGAAGTCAAATGACAAGTGTCGACTCGTCATAGAATCGACATTGTCATTCAATGTCAATGCGTCATAGGAGTTACATTCCTTATTTGGAATTGTAACTCCTCTTCTAGTGGCATCATATGTGTCGACCAACGTCATATGCATCGATGGCGTCATTGAGTTCTTTCCATGTGCACCCCTATTTGTAGTTCCTATTTTTCCGATCTATGAGTATGAGCGGACCCATTCTTCTTACTTGCAATCTTCTTTCCATTGTTTTGAATCTTGCATATTGCGTTGACTTGACGTTACCATCGAAGTGCAAATTCGTTGTGGTGTATCACTTTTCGACATCAGTTCTCGTGAATCCCTCTTTCATGGTATCAGAGCTAGTTTCGTAAACGCGTGCACTCTTCGTTTCTCGATTGTTTATTACTTCTGGTTTCTTCTCATTTCCTCGTGTGCAAGTTTTTTTTCGATTATCATTTTGGAATTATTGCTCACCTCGTATTGAGGTTTCAATAGTTGTAAGTTAAGGTATTTGGTTGGTTTTCTTATCAACTAAGTTCATATTTGGATATTTCTAGATCTTTGTGGCTTGTTGTTTCTGGGTTGTTTGTGTGTTTCTTGCTAGTTGTGTTCAGATTCAGCGCCTGCAGGGTAAAAGAAGAGCTCATTTTTGGCGTGGACCTGTGATTACTGGTTGGGATCTTTTTTTTCTTCACCGGTGTATACTCAGACTATTCCGAGCTTTTTCCTCATCGCTGTGGTTCCTTGTTGTCTGAAGTTACCTCTGCTTGGTCTCAAAACATTTTTGCGAGCATTTGTTGAAAACCCCTCACGCTTTTTTCTTGGTCTTTCACGTTTTTTGCAAAACCTCTCACATTTTTTCCTGGGCTCTCACCTTTTTTCACAACTACTCACATTTTTCCTCTGTTCTGAGCATTTTCAACTGTTCCAGACATTTTTTGGGCCTTTCTGAGTGTTTTCTCCCTTCCAGGCATTTTTTTGCCTGTCCTCAGGCATTTTTCTCCCCTGGCTGCGTTTTCTCCTTTGTTCCAGGCGTTTAAACCTGTTCTGTGCAGTTTTCTATCCCCTGGCTGCATTTTCAACTGTTCCAGGCGTTTTTGAACTATCCTAAGGCGTTTTTCCTCCTTTCCGCATTTTTTGCTCGTTGTTCTGGCATTTTTGAACTGTTAAGGCATTTTTTTGGGCTGTTAAGGCATTTTCTCCTTTACCTCGGCATTTCTAGACTGCTTCTAGCATTTTTCTTACAACGGTGGGACAAATCACTACATTATCTATTTTTACCTGCCTTTCATCCCCACGTGGCCTTCTCATCCGCTGCCAAGTAATATCTCTCTAAAAATACGTTTTTTAATTCACTTTTCTTTAAAAAAACGTGGTTGCATTCTTTTTATCTTATCACTCTTCTAAAAAACGTGTTGTTTCATTATTTTTAAAAGGTATAAGGTAAAAACATTACATTTTATTGGCATTGTAAGTTTTTTGGCTTGTTTTATTAACCTTCCGTCGAGTGCCGAAGATGAAGGGTGAGGTCCGGATTGGCAGGTGGCTAATCCCCCCTCGTAATACAAACAAACCCTATCTCAAATTCCATGCCATTTCTAATGGGCATACATACGACACCTTTTTCATGCATTTAGGGTGCTTTTTTAATCCGTTTAAAAGCTTATTGGATTTTTTCCCATTAGTTGCGGGAATTGGTTTTTGCTATAACTTTTGACTTGTTGCTCGGTTTTGAGCACTTCTTTAGTCAAAGTTGCATGTTTTTTCACACTCTAGATGATGGGATCATTATTTTTGTAAACACACTAATTTTATAAAGTGCTGCATTCTAGGGGGTGTCTTTGTATTACTTAATTCAGCTCATGTTTTCTTGAGCTTTGTTCTATTCCCTTTTTTGTGGACTTGTGAGCGAGTTCGCCACAGTCTTATGATAAAGGGATTCTTTCGTGCGACATGAGATGTTGTTTCTCACAAAGCTCTTTCTTCCCCCTCTTGCTTCTCTCTTTTTGTGCTTCACTTTGCAAGTGTCGATCTGTTGCCCTACGAACCTTGATTGTTGTCTCCACCATTGCGTGTTATTATGCTAATTGCAAGGTGAGTGACAAACTAGTTCTTAGAACACAGTCGCATCTAGTTGTAATCAACGCACTGAATTATAAAGTGCCAAACTCGGGGGGTGTAATTTTGTTCTGGGGTGGTTGTTTCTTTTCTCTCTCCTTCCTTCTACATTCCTTGGTTCTATCTCTTCATTATGGATATCTCTAAAGTACCAGTGCTCACACCTTTTAATTTCTTCGAATGGAAATCTAAAATTATATTGGTTTTGCAAAGTAAAGGGTTATACCAAGTTACCATGGGGTTAGAGACCGAACCTACTGATGAACCTGAAAAATCTAAATGGTTCAACCGTTGTGATGAAGCCTTAGGTCTTATCTATATGTCCGTCTCTCCCGACTTGCTCTTCCACATTGAAACTTCCTCAACACCCAATCAAGCGTGGAAAACACTCGATGATATGTTTGGGAGGTAAGATGACATGAGAGCGCATGAGTTGGAAAATGAAATACTAGGGTTAAACCCTAGTGACTTTGAAAACCTACAGGCCTTCTTCTCAAAATTTGTCCGCACTAGAATGCTTCTAAAGGAATGTAAAGTGGATAAGAAAGGCTATCAATTGATCTTATCGATTATTTCTAAGTTAGGTCCTGAATACTGCTTTTGTTTCAACTTTTCACGCCACAAAATCCGCCTTGGGTAGTACTTGGACTATGCCCTCCTTTGACAATTTTTCGTCCCAACTCATTTGAGAACAGGACAAACTCATTCAAATGGGGACTCTAAAATCCAAGTCACATGCCCTTGTGGCGAATAAGGGTAAGAAAAATGAAAAGAAGAAAGAAACTAAGGACCAACCTAAGAAAGAAACCAAGACCAACCAACCCCCAGTTAAGCCCATCACTCATACTTCGACTTCTGAGCCTAAAGCGAAGAAGGAAAAGTATAAATGCTCCTATTGTAAGAATTCTGGCCATGACGAGCATCATTGTTTTCGGAAACAAATTGATCACTTAACTCATTTACTTGAGAAGAATAAAATAAGTGTTCCTGAATCCGTTAAACAAAATGCTCAGAAAGGTGAGTCCTCTAATGCAAAGGAGACAAAAATGAAAAGAAGAAAGGTAAGGCCCTCGTAGCTAGATCAGCTCCATCATCAACTTGGATTATCGATTTCGGTGCCTCGCACCACATGGCTTCTTTATAGGTTAAATTCTCTAGCATTGAACCATGTGGCATGTCCCAAATCATGTTGGGTGATGACACTCATGTGTCGGTTTTCAGTAGTGGATCAGTAGAGATTGAAGGTGAAACATTTAACCAAGTGTTAAGTGTTCCCAATCTCTCTACCAATCTCCTATCAATTTACCAAATCACCCACCTTGGTGAAGGAATGCGAGTGGAATTTGGTCCTAACTCGGTGATTATTCGTGAGCTTAACTCTAACTACACTATGGCTGAGGGAAAGGCAGATCACCATTCACGGTTGTATACCTTTTCCCACTTCTCTTCTGATTCGACGCCCAATTCCTTGCTCACTCATGCAAATGAGGTTAGCAAGTTATGGCATGAGCATTTTGGGCATCTAAATTATTGTTACCTTGAACAATTGAGCCAAAATGAAATGGTCAATGGGCTACCCCGAGTTAAGTTTTCTAAGGGTCTTTGTGAGGGTTGTACCCTTAAAAAGCACCCTAAAAAAATTTGACAAGGGAAAATCCTGGAGAGCTACTTGTCCCTTAGATCTTGTTCATAGTGACGTTTCTAGCCCTTTCCCATCTCCTTCTTTTACTAGAGCTCTTTATATACTAACCTTCATTGATGACTTTTGCATTATACTTGGGTATATTTTCTTAAGCTTAAGTCTAAAGTTTTCGAGCATTTTCAAAACTTTAAGGCTCTTGCTGAGAAACAAGCAGAACAGTCTATCAAGGTTCTTCGAACTTACAATGGAGGTGAGTATGTGAGCAACAGGTTTGAGGATTTCTACACTTCTGAGGGGATTTCTTTACAGCATATAGTTGCTTACAGCCCTTCCTAAAATGGAGTTGTAGAAAGAAAGAACCGAACTTTAAAGGAGATGGCTACTTGTATGGTTCACTCGAAATCTCTTCCTCCACAGTATTGGGCTGAAGCAATGAATTGTGCTTGTTATATTTAGAACCGTGTCCCACACAAGGCAGTAAGAGGGATGACACCCTTTGAAGCCTAGTTTGGACACAAGCCTGATGTCGAGCACTTTCGAGTCTTCGGATCCAAGGCTATGGCTCAGATTCCCAAAAAGAAACGCAAGGCATTGGATCCACAATCCAAACCTTGTATCTTTGTTGGGTATCCTAATGGCGTGAAGGGATATCGATTGTTGAACCCTACCACCCATGAGCTTTATATTGAGAGGAGTGTGAAGTTTGATGAGTCATCCTTGACTTCAACTTCCACTGAGGTCCTTTTGCCCACTGATTCAGATTTTGACTCTTCAAATGATGATGTTGTTGAGCGAGTTCCACCTCTCCCTGCTCCTCCCGATCCTCAAACTTCTGAGTCTTATGATTCTGACAGTAGTGATGATGAGGACTATGTCCCTTCTCACTCAAGTGAAGAATCTTCGACTCGGAGCTTGAGCCGTCGGGACCTCTTTAGGCCAGGAAAAATTTACAGAGTGTTGGAGATTTAGTTGGAGATCCTTTGGATGAGAGACGTACTCGCTCAAACTTCACTGGACCTCACTCCTTCTTCACCTCTGCTTCTGATCCACCATCTTTCCATGAAGCTTTGGGATTCCTGAGTGGGATTCTGCCATGGATGAGGAGTATTCCTCACTCATAAAGAATGACACTTGGGATCTTACCCTTCTTCCGAAAGGAAGAAAAATCATTCGGTGTAGGTGGGTATATCGAACAAAGTATGGAGTTGATGGAGAAGTTGAGAAGTATAAAGTGTGACTTGTAGCTAAGGGTTTCTCCTAGGTAGCTGGGGTTGATTATTTAGAAACCTTTGCTCCAGTTGCGAAGATGACTTCATTCGACCGACTTCCGCCATCACTGCCACTAACAGATGGGAAGTCCACCAGATGGACGTTAAGAGTGCCTTCCTTCATGGGGACCTAGAGGAGGAGATCTATATGGAACAACCTCTGGGTTATGTCCATGATCCATCCCTCATTTACAAATTAAATAAGTCTCTCTACAGCCTTAAACAAGCCCTCGGGCTTGGTATGCCAAGATGGACTCCTTTTTACTTGCATCAGGGTTCACTCGGTGTCACTCTGACCCAAATGTGTATATTCTGCGACATGATGACTCCATGTTTATTCTCATTCTCTATGTTGATGACTTGTTGATCACTGGTAGCTCTTCCTCTATCATTGATTATGTGAAGATCTCCTTAGCCAACAAGTTCTCCATATCTGACTTAGGATTGCTTCATTACTTTCTTGGGATCCAGATTTCACAATCTGACTCAGGAATTATGATCTTACAGCCTAAGTACTCTCTTGATTTGCTTTCTCGGTTTCACATGTCTGACTACAAGTCCTCACCTACTCCTTTTCTTTCTCGGGATTAAGTTGGTTTCTGATTTCTCTTCCCCCTTGGTTGACGGTACCCTTTATCGACAATTGGTGGGAAGCTTGATCTACCTTACTCACACTCGGCCAGATCTATCATATGCCATCAGGATCGTGTCCAAATTTATGTAGGAGCCTCATGAGCTACACTTAAAAGCAGCAAATCAGATCCTTCACTATGTTCGTGGCACTCACACAGATGGTATTCATTACTTAGGAGGGACTGAGATTGACTTGGTTGGATTTACAGACTTAGATTGGGCTAGTGATCTAGATCATCAGAAGTCTACCTCAGGCTATAGTTTCACTCTTGGTTCAGGTCCTGTCAGTTGGTCTAGCAAGAAACAGAACGCCATTGCCATATCATTGATAGAAGCAGAATATAGAGGAGCAGTTAATGCTACCACAAAAGTTGTTTGGTTACAGGGTATTATGACAGAGTTTGGCATCCACTTTGATGGCCTACCATTATCTACTATGACAACATGAGCACTATCTCGATTTGTAGAAATCCGTTCAGCATCAACGGATGAAGCACATTGAGATTCATATGCACTTCATACGGGAGCTGATACATGAAAACATCATCGACATACAATATGTTTAGATAGTTGATCAGGTTGTAGACATTTTCACCAAGCCCTTCACTGAGGTGAAGTTTCTTCACTTGTGTTATCTTCTTGGGGTGAGGTCTGCTGTAGCCGCCCATCTTCTTCAAGCTATATATTCCTCCTTCTTCTCCTCTTCTTCTTTCCAGAAAGATGTTGTTTTTACATGGGCACCTTATCAGGCCTTTAGTTTCCGGGGCCCATTGACACATCTTTCTTAGTTGTCTAGGGGAGTCTTCTTTTTCTGTTCTGGCTTACCTTGACCTCTTCCTCGGCTTTGATGAAGGGGGGGTGTTGGTGTGTGTGACTTTCCAGTCATCGTCCACATCACCTAGGTGAGTCATCTCACCTTGCGAGAGTCATAGGTCTTAGGAAGTCAAATGAAAAGTGTCAGATTCTGTCATAGAATTTGACATTGTCATTTGTGTCAATGCGTCATAGGAGTTACATTCCTTATTTGGAATTGTAACTCCTCTTCTAGTGGCATCATATGTGTCAGTCAACATCATATGCATCAGTGGCATCATTGAGTTATTTCCATGTTTAGGCATGGGGGTTACACAACACCCCTATTTGTACTTCCTATTTTTCCGATCTATGAGTATGAGCAGACCCATTCTTCTTTCTTGCAATATTCTTTCCATTATTTTGAATCTTGCATATTGCGTTGGCTTGACGTTACCATCAAAGTGCAAATTCATTGTGGTGCATCGCTTTTCAACATTGGTTCTCGTAAATCCCTCTTTCAATAAGCCTATGTAATAGCTCTTACAGTAAGTTTCATGATAGTTGGGGGAAGCCTCAGTTCAAAGTAGATATTTTAGGTTTGTTTCTAGTTCCTGATGAGATGTGACAGGTTGGTATAGGTCAAAGAAAGGTCATGTGTGGATGGGACTAGCCTAGGAATATTGTCTACAACATGTGTGAGAAAAAATTGGACCCATTTTAGCTTCGGAGTAAAAATTCAAAAGTGCACAAAAAGTGGATTTGAGAACTAACAATGTTTGCTAAGGTAAATGAGATTGGTTAGATATTCATAGGAAAACATATGGCTAAACAATACATGGAATGTGTATAGGGATGTATTTTAGTGCTCCATGTCAAATTTCATCAAATTTTGAAATGGGGATTTTGAGTTATTCAAGTTTTTCTAAAACTGCCCTCTTGAAAAATGCATTTTGAGGCCTCTATCTTCTTAGAACCCAAAAACATGTAGAGAATCCTTAGAATAAATCATATAAGTAATATTTGAATACCAATCCAAGAATGAAATTTTGAAAAATTCTCAAGGAAAATGGATAAGTATGAAAGATGTTATGAGAATTTTTCTTGCTAATGTTTTCTTCCTCAGTTTGATTCTTAAGGTGGTAACACAATGTGAATGGTTTTGAATCAAGTTGAAGTGTGAAATTATAATAAACATCCCAAGACCTTAAAATACTCTATAATATATTTTGATATTTGTAGTGTTATTCATGTGTGAGGTTGTGTGCATGTGTTTGTTTTCAAAATAATGCTAATATGAGTAAAGACTAACACCTAAATAGCCTTAACTTAGCAAGAATTGAACAAAAAACTAAACACCATCAAGATAAGAATTAAACAAGGGTTAGATGCTAGCATTCATCAATACAAACTTTGAAACTAACAATGCTAAATATCTAAACTCCTCTATTCTCTAACAACAAATAAATGAATGGACCTAAGTAAGCTCCATGGCTATCAAAATAGTTGTCCTTAGTATGCCAAGTAACCTAGGAATGAGGGCCTATCAAAGTTGGGCTACAAGACCCCTTTGACACCTCCCATATGACCTAAGCACTTAAGAAAGAGGCTTAACTCTTCAAGATGATGAACTCTCAAAAGGGCAAGGTGCAAGCTCTTAGTCTCTTTGCTATATGCTTTGCATTTGCTCTCTTAGGAGTTTAGGTGTAAGTAAAAAGGTAGGTGGAGGGATATTTATATATCCCAAAGGATAAAGGATTCAACACATTCTCATAAATGTGGGATAAAGGTAAAACATGATTAGGAATGGATAAGGTTGCTTTATTAAAGGTAACCTTACTTTAGAAGGGTTTAATACATGTTTAGCAAGTCATGGGAGTTGGGGGGTGCTTTAATTAATCAAAGGTGATTAATTAATAGGTAGGTGTAAGCTTATAGAAGCCAATTAGAAGAATATTAGTGTGATTTAGGCTATTAAAAAGGGATTAAATCAATTAAATATTGATTTACTAGTTAAATGAAGGGGAAGACTAATTAATTAATAATAATTAATTAATCTAGATAGAAGAGGTGATTTATTAATGGAAGGTCATTAATTAGGGTATTTGTTGGATAGGTAACTTAATTAATTAGCTTAGTGTAATTAATTAATGATGATATGAGGGAAAATGAGTGCTTTTGATGATATGTCATTGATTTGTGAGAAAGAGGATAATTAACGCAATTTAAGTATTTAAATTGCTTGGGCATAATTATGGGTGTCTACATTTCCTCTTTGGGGTGGCGTAAGTGATGCCACTTCAAAGATAGTAGACAGGTGGAATTTTGAAGAGGTAGAAGAAAAATTAGTATAAGTGAGAGATGCCCCCTCGAGTGTCGATGGGGTGATGAAAGAAGATGATCGATGATAAAAAAAGGTGAGAGATAGATAGAAGAATGGGAAGAGGCAAGATGCCCTGGTAAGATGGAAGAATAGGGGTGAGAGGAAAGTGATGTAGAATGAATATGGAGGAGGGGAGAGAAGAGCTTAGCCTCTAGCCACTGTGTATTGGAACAATTTCGGTGTCATCATATTGCCATAAGAGCTACGTCATCGGTCCTTATGAAAAATATAAGCATATGACAAAGGTAGAATGACATGAAAAGCCATACTACGAATGATTGTCCATTGCTAAAAACACCAACTCCATGCAACATACAAAATGCAATGCAATACGAGAAAGTGAAAGATGCCTAACTCCATGCAACATACAAAATGTAATGCAATATAAGAAAGTAAACAAGCTAAACTAACAGAGAAACATAATATAATGTTTTTATTATCGAGCTTTCAGTTACGACCTATGTAAATTAATGACAAGGGTTGATGATGGTGCCCCAAGCAAGGATACATGCAAGGGGAATAACGGAGGACACTTGGGTCCAATGGAAAAGCAATGTGCACTATGAAACAGTACCAGACAACTTGTTGTGCCCCAGAGTATGGACGAAGTAAGAAGCCTAGATTTTGTTGATGGAGGTAGATAAAGATGATCCGCATGTCACACACATGAACAAGTGAGAACCAAAGAGTGATGTTTTGTAGGATGATTTTCAATTTTTAGAAGTTTTCTTAAACATATTTGAATGTTTTTTTGATGATTTTTTCTAACATATTTGAATGTTTTGGTTGATTTTAAAAGTTTTATGAAACTATGTATAGGAAGACGAGAAAGCGTGGATGCCCCCAATGATAGATGGGATGTACAAGGGCATAAGGCCACGTGCGTACCAAAAAGGTGAAGATGTAAAAAAATTCCCCAACGATTAGGTGGGAGTATTCAAAGGTAAACTCTTCACAGGTAGAAGTGGGACCCAAGGCCATTATGGATAGGTTCAACATGATGGTGAATGTAAACCAATGAAGTGTTGGGAAGAAGCAAGGATGCCCCCAACGTAAGTTGGCCTACAAGCACATGATAAAAAGGAAGGAGAAGATTGTTTTTGTGAAAGGGGAAAAGGCGTCTGAAAACATGGTGAAAAAAGTAATCTTATACACATGGATGTTTTGAATGAAGTAGAAGAACGATGTGAATGATATGAATGTAGCTTAGAAGCCTTGCGAGGAAAAATTGATTAGCCAAAGGCACAAATCATGAGACAAGATATGGACTAGAGTAAGAGTCTGAACAAGGTCCAAAAAAGACACTTGGTAACATAATAATCCTGGTTACTCATAGAGATCCGGTGTGTGCACATGGATTTTATTACCTCTTGAAGTGAAGATTTAATAGACAACAAGTGAAGAGACCCTAGCCAATGTGTAGGAATGATTTGTTTTGATAAGTGATTTTGTGAATGGAGGGTGAAAGGATAGCCGTACATTGCTTCCCGCTAGCCAAGCGTCCATAGCCCCGATGGAGATGTATTTGATTCTAATCACAACATTGCTCTACTGCCAGTTAGGCATCCATAGCCCCGATAGAGATTATTGGAAATACCCCAAGAGAGAGTTATATATTAATTTACTTTTGCTTTGTAGCTTTTAGCTTTTGAGTTTTGATTGATTTTGATTCTTTTGCTTTCTAAAAACTTATTTCAGCTCTCTTATTTGACAAGGGGTTAAGAACCACTGATGGCTTGATGGAAGGAGGTGGAAGTGATTGTGATGACGACATTGGCTAGTGTCAACAAATATGTCCAAAATTTCTTCGCAACAAGTTTATTAGATGTTTGAATGTGATAGGATCTCCATGAGGTCAGTCGTTCTTTAATTTACCAAGGTGATAAAAGACCAGGGGCAAACAGATACCATAGAGATAAATGTCACAAAATGTGTGCGAATAAGCTAACCAAAATATCACCAAAGGGATGAAAATGGTAGGAAGACTTGCAGAAGAATAACAAGGAAGGGAAGAAAGAAATATCCATGTGTACGCAACACCTGATTGTAATGTTTGATCTTTGTACTTTTGATTTTTGTTGTTTTTTTTTCCATGTATTTTTGTATTTTTGCATTGTTTTTTATTTTTAGATTTTGATATATATATTGAACCGTTGTTACTAACAAAGTCACTTTGTGTGATAGGATCCAACAATGATGTTTGCGACTTCCTTGGTAAGGGAGACTAAGCATGTTTGTTTATCAAGATTCAAGTTTTCCCCAATCTCGATGATCGTGGTGAGTTCACACTCAACAAAGGACTGTGATTTATCCTGAAACATGGATTTTGTATGCGGAAGCTTGGGTTCCCTATCTAGAGGTTTATGCACTTTGTACCATACTTGATGGTTATATTGATGTGCGTTCTTGAATCACGCTTGATTTACAACTTTGAGATTGTTCCGGTTGTTGGGGATTTTGAGCTCTTGGAAGTTTTGACCGAGCTTGATAATGAACCGTTTGGGTTTTTATAAGTCTGATGCTAGAATTTTCTAACCTCGAGAAGGAGACGAATGCAAACATTTACGATTGATGATAGGAACGATAGAAATGGTAATGGGCTTACCACAACCATTGATAGAAGAAATATGTGATAGATGAAAAGGATATGGTCCAAGAATTGAAGAGGATGGGCTACCAAGGAGGTGAGCCACGGATAGAAGGTGAAAGGCTACTAGGATGTGGCCCAAGAATAGAAGAAGAAGGGCTACTAGGATGTGACCCATAAATAGAAGATGAAGGGCTACTAGGATGTGGCCCAAGAATAGAAGAAGAAGGGATACTAGGATGTGACCCATAGATGTAAGATGATGGACTACCAGGATGTGGCCCAAGAATAGAAGATGATGGACTACCCGGGGTGATCCATACATAGAAGATAAGGGGCTAGTTGGACGTGCCCCAATAATCAAAGATAGTGGGATACTTGAAAATGTCCCACAAATAGAAGAGGGAGGGCTACTAGAAGGTGACCCACACCTAGATGAAGATGAAGGGCTACTTGGCACTGACCCCACAAGAGATTGTGATTGAGGAATTATGATAGATGAAGAGTTATTGGGTGATGAGAAGATAGGCCATGGATCTATGCAAGACCAAGGAGTTTCATCACATAATGAAGAATGTGAAGATGGAAGAATAAGAGGAGGATCAAGTTGCATGATCTGAGGATCTTCCTCTATTTCTTGATCAAAGGAATCAACCTTTTCCTCACAATATGTAGACACATCAAAGTCTAAAGAGAATCCTTTTTGTAATCTACTAAAGCAATATCTTCATATGCCCCTATAAATGCCCTGATTTTTTCTTCATTCTGAAAGAGATCAATTGGTATGAGTTATTGATTGATCCCTAGGGGTTTATTGGAAGAAATAGGTTCACTTGGTGTGGAAGGCTTAGAAAATGTTTGATGATTATTGATAGAAGAAGATGATGTGTGGGGATGAAGAATATGTAGCTAGATGTCTCGGGAGTAGAAGAAGGTGGTGTGGACCTACCTATACAATGGTATGTCGTATGTAAAATAGTAGGATTAAGTCCAAAGTCTCGTAGATTGTGATATATGGGTCAATTCAGATGTTTGTCTCAAAGGACTTTGAGTCACATGAATCTTCACAGAAGGAAGATTCGATGGGGTGATTTATGAAGAAGGTCCTGCAAAGAAGGGGAGGACTGTGATTCAAGAATTGCATTAGATGAATGATGACAAGGGTCCTGTGAAGAAAGAGAGGACTGCGATTCAAGAATTGTATTATACTTTTGATTGGAGGGATTTTGAGTCGCGTGTATCTTCAAAGGAAGAAGACATCATTGGGGCGATTGATAAAAGGGGTCCTGCGAAGAAAGGGAGGAATGTGACATAAGAGTCGCATTAGATGATTGATGAAGAGGATCCTACCAAGAAAGGAGGATGTGATTCAAGCATCACATTAGATGAATGATGATAAGGGTCCTGCGAAAAGAGAGGACTGCGATTCAAGAATTGTATTATACTTCTGATTGGAGGGATTTGGAGTTGCATGTATCTTCAAAGGAAGAAGACGTCATTGGGGCAATTGATAAAAGGGGTCTTACAAAGAAAGGGAGGACCATGACTTAGGAGTCGAATTAGATGAATCCGAATAGTAGTTTGGATCTGAATCCTCATAAGAGTCAGAGGAAATATTTGGATTGGAATCCTCAGAAGAAGAGGAAATGTTTGGATTAGAATTAGAAGAAGAGTGGGGGGAACTCAAATAATAATTTGGATCAGACGTGTCCAAATCATACCACCAACTATGAGATGAAGGTGGGGAATGAGTTACCCTATGGGCTCTCTAGCACGAAGAACCAAACGAGGTTTAGTTGTAATAGGAATCTTTTGCTTTGAATTGCTAAACCTAGGTTCCATATTTTTGTAAGTATGGGGAACCACACGATAGTTAGTCATTTTTGGCACTATTTTAAGCACAAATGTCTAGATCTAGATAGTTTGATGGAACTCCTTCAAAGGGAAGGAAGTGACATGTCGATTTGGGTAGCATAAGAATAACCAACTAGACATTTCGTAAGTATTGATATGCATGTGTGATTTTTTGAAGAAGGTCTAAGGAAAATAGACATCATGATGACGTAATATCAATGAGATTGAGAGGGATTGTCCTAGAAAATAAGTTTTCTGAATGAATAATCATAAGGAACAATCATGCAAGTGTGAAACACAAAGCCAATCAACAAGGAAATACACCATATGAAAATGCGATGCAAAGATAATCAACAAGATGTTTTCACTTATGCCAAGTTCAAGGAAATGAACAAAATGTAAGTAAAAACAAGAAGTCAATGTGATCTCCCAATCAAGATATACGATGAGCGAGCTCAAACTCGATTAAGACCTATATCTCAAAAAGTGCCAATTACAATTCACGAATGACACAACAATATCACCAAGATATGTTAACCCACTTTACGAGAAAGTGAAGCATTGATATCGAGGTGTTATTGATATAACATGCACAAATGGTAACACCTAACACTCTTTGAAATCAAGGTAATAATAGAACCGAAAAAAAACTCAAAGTATAGCTAGGAATAGTTAAAATGTGTGTGTAGCGTAAGCACAATATAGGTATTTATGTCGAGTTTAAAATAAACAAGACGTAAATATCGAAATTGTAATGATACAAGACAAACAAGCTAACTCCTCTATGGAAGTCGTGGTGATGAACCACACCTAATCTACAATGACGATCTTGACATGGGTATCAAGATCACAATGGCTACCAAATGACGTGAAAATGCCTCGCTCACTTTAGACGTTTAACTAACCCAACCGCAAACATGCATGGGTGTAAACGGACATAAAAGTGAGAGAAACAGTTGAATGGAAACACAAAGGTAATCACACCTCTTTTGATCAACAAAGTGTCAAAAAAATATGAAGGAAATAAATCAAGAAAAATGACGAAAAATGCTAGCCTCACTTCAGCAGAGTTTTGCCTCACCCTAAGGAAAGTAAAAACTAGGCAAAAGTAATACATCACACATTTCTCAAAAAGAAGGTTCATAACTCAACACTATTTTAAAATGGTCAAAGTGGGCTCCTCGCCAAAGTATATTCTCCTAGGTGGTTCTCTCGCCATAGGTGTTACAAAGTTGCCACAAGCGAGCACGATTTACCCAAAAGTCACACTAACTAGTTTGGGAGTATCTCGGCTTTACTTTACCCCCTTCAAGAATAGTAGGCAACTAGTGCGTCTACGTGTACTATCACTGGGGTCACCACAATGGACAACCTGTAATGCTATCTCACAAAGGAATCACTAGTCAAGTAGGTAGTGCGGAGCACTTCTCATTTCATCCACAAGGTTCCCTCTTGCGTGGACTACTTTGGGGTTCCTGGAACCACCCCCATTGTTGTAGCTTAAGGCATTATGCCAAAGGGGTTATGTTCCAGTTGAGCGGAGAGGGACGTACCCTTTTCTGAAACCTGCAATATAGTGTTTTGAATATGTTGTTCTTTTTATCTTGTTTAATTAGGTGTGGTTTGCTTGAACACCTTTTGGCAACCTGTATAACAACTGTATTAGTAGTTTTTGATTTTGTTTTGATTCCTCCTTTCTTTGACAAGCGTTTTTAGGTCCTGCACTCAAGTGTTAGTAGTTCTCCAAGAAAATCACATTATTTAAAAGAGGATTAAGAGTTGCTTTTGATTCTCAAGATCATCCAAGGATGCAAGAGAAGAGCATACACAACAAATAATCCAACTAAAAAGTAAAGAAAATCTTTTCAATCAATGAACCATACAAAATTCTTGATAAATGTTCATTCCCTTAAACTAAAAGTGAAAGATGAAGTTTCCAATTTACCAAATGTTATAAAATGAAGACTAAAGTTGATTTTGATTCTCAAGATCACCCTAAGGTGTAAAAGAAGAGCATACACAAACTTTATCCCAACTATATAGAAATGGAAAACTTCAAATCAAAGGACCATTGAAAAATGCTTTGTAAAAGGTTCATTCCCTTAAGCAAAATGAATAATCAAATTTTCAAGTTTAATCCCAATGTTAAAAATATATAGATCAAAGTTGTTTTTTATTCTCAAGATCACCAAAAGGTACAAGATAAGAGCATACACACGCTTTGGTCTAAATTAAAGAAGCATGGAAATACAACATTCATCAAAATATTAGACATGTTAGTAAATGACCAGTTTTAAACTAATAGAAAAACCTATGACTTCTATAAGTATAAATCTCAAATTTATATTTTCATTGCATAGTTTACTTCAATACCTTTCCAACTCAAAAAAATGGAGTCATTTCGAGTTCGGGAGAAAAATTTATGGCCTTCGGAAGATGGGTTACGCATATGCTCTTATGCTCACGGGTATGCACTTGACATGCACTCAAAAAATGTCAAAAAAATCTCTTAATCTACAAAATGGGAAAATTTTTCCAACCAAGATTCAATTTTGACAACAACCCATCACATTAATATATGAATAGAAGACTCAACGCTATCAAACATTAACATACATGCTCAAGAATTTAAGATTTTCAAGAAATTGACAAAACTAACATGTAGAATGATGAAAAAGTAAGCTCTAAAAATGAAAACATAATGAAATATTGAAATTTTCTCACCAAGATTAAATTTTGACAGCAACCCACCACATTAATATGTAAATAGAAGACTCAGCACTATCAAACACTAACCTACATGCTCAAGAATTTAAAGTTTTCAAGGAATTGACAAAACTAGCATGTAGAATGTTGAAAAAGTAAGCTCTAAAAATGAAAACATGGAGAAATCTTGAAATTTTCCCATTAATTCTAATTTTGATAGCACTTCAACTCCTTCATACCTAAAATGAAGACTCAACACATGCAAACTCAACAAAACAAGTTAAAAAAACAAGTTAGATCAACATGTGTAAAAGAGGGTTAGTAATCAAAAATGAAACTTAACTACAAAAACTTGAAATTAAGTGCAAAGGACAATGGAGTATGTCCCACCGAGTGTGCCAAATGTGTGCATGTGTTTGTTTTCAAAATAATGCTAATATGAGTAAAGACTAACACCTAAATAGCCTTAACTTAGGAAAAATTGAACAACAAACTAAACACTATCAAGATAAGAATTAAACAAGGGTTAGATGCTAGCATTCATCAATACAAACTTTGAAACTAACAATGCTAAATATCTAAACTCCTCTATTCTCTAACAACAAATAAATGAATGGACCTAAGTAAGCTCCATGGCTATCAAAATAGTTTTCCTTAGTATGCCAAGTAACCTAGGAATGAGGGCCTATCAAAGTTGGGCTACAAGACCCCTTTAACACCTCCCATATGACCTAAACACTTAAGAAAGAGGATTAACTCTTCAAAATGATGAACTCTCAAAAGGGCAAGGTGCAAGCTCTTAGTCTCTTTGCTATATGCTTTGCATTTGCTCTCTTAGGAGTTTAGGTGTAAGTAAAAGGTAGGTGGAGGGATATTTATATATCCCAAAGGATAAAGGATTCAACACATTCTCATAAATGTGGGATAAAGGTAAAACATGATTAGGAATGGATAAAGTTGCTTTATTAAAGGCAACCTTACTTTAAAAGGGTTTAATACATGTTTAGCAAGTCATGGGAGTTGGGGGTGCTTTAATTAATCAAAGGTGATTAATTAATAGTAGGTGTAAGCTTATGAAGCCAATTAGAAGAATATTAGTATGATTTAGGCTATTAAAAGGGATTAAATCAATTAAATATTGATTTAGTAGTTAAATGAAGGGGAAGACTAATTAATTAATAATTAATTAATCTAGATAGAAGAGGTGATTTATTAACGGAAGGTCATTAATTAGAGTATTTGTTGGATATGCAATTTAATTAATTAGCTTAGTATAATTAATTAATGATGATATGAGGGAAAATGAGTGCTTTTGATGATATGTCGTTGATTTGCGAGAAAGAGGATATTTAGTGCAATTTAAGTATTTAAATTGCTTGGGCATAATTATGGGTGTATAGAGAGGAACTATACAAAATTTACCCGCTCTTGTGAGTTTTGATGTCTTTCAAGGGTTTTAAGAACATCCTTGTGCAGTTGACATAAGAAATTATTATAGTCATCCTTCACGGGTGGAATTTTAACTCTTGGAAGCATATTGCATGAATTTGGGTTGAGTAGTTAAGGTCTTGAACATATTGGCTCATGTTTGTCTTGTGATGTGGTATTAAAAGACTAGGTGCTCTTTGTTTTATATGCATATTCTTGGAATGGCTTCATTAAGTAACAAAAACTTATGTAACCTCATAGTCATATGTCTAGTAGAGATTTGAGAGCTATGACACAATCTAATCTTTGCATCCAATGCTCTCAAATTTATTGGAGCTAGGTGGAATACTAAAATGAAGGTTGTAAATCATTTTAAAAACTCAAAGGCATACAATTATTCATTATTCTTGTGTAAAATTGAAAAATTTGAATGAGCTTATGGTATGAAGAGGACTCATATAGAGTGGTGTGTGATATACAATCCTCTAGTCAAGTCATTAATGATAGAAAAATATGTATTATAAGTTTGATTGAAACATCTACCTACTAAGAAACACCTTGATACTATTTGTGCACTCTATTTCTCAAAGTCCTGAGAGAAATTTGAAATGATTCAAGATATTTGATTGCTTGAAAGAGTTGTGGGGAGTCTCCACAAGTTCACATCAGGTAAAGTTTTTGAACTTCATTGACAAATAAGAAATAAATTAAAATTTTAATGGTCTCTCACTTCTCGGGTTGCAAAAACCCTTATGCTAGGGTTTTGAATTTTTTTTTTTCTCTATTATCTTAATCTATCCAAAAAAACTCAATAAATTTTGAAAATATTTTGTCTTGATTCCACAAGCACAATGCAAAAGAAAAAATTTCTTGTTCATGATGTATTGATCAAGTATTTGATGAAATCATTTAAAAACTTGTCCTTCATGGTTGTCTGACAGAGGAAAGATTTAAGTTTTTAGTTAAATTCTTTGAAATGATTATTCAAAATTAATATATAGGTTCTATAAGATATGATGAAGGTTCAAAATGGATATTTGCTTGATGTTTTGTTTTCAAAATGTAATAAATTGTGAAATTAGTGAAGAATAGACATAGTTCGATTTTCCGTATTAGTTGGGGTTTTGATAGCAATTTATTCATGGACAAGACACTAATACTTCTCAGTAATCTCTCCAAAGTACAAGTAGTTTCTCAATGAAATCTAATATAGATTTAAATTTATTTGAAAAACTCTAATCATGCATGACAGGATTGATCTAATCAATAGTTTGTTAGGTGTTGTATCGATGGTCTCGTAAAAGATTGAGTTCCTTTCACAAAAGTGTGTCATTAATAAAGCATACTCCATTTACATTCAATAAATTTGGCACAATGTCTTCATATGTATCAATTATCTCAAGGATTATGTATTGTTTCATAAACAGAGTTGAACTATTGATTCTTCCGATTGTGTGTTCACCGAATAAGCCATGAACCCAAAAGACTTAGTATTTGACCTTCTTCAAAGACTTAATGTTTGTAATATTGAATGTTTCTCAAATTATACAGAAAACTAAAGGTCAAAGACAATAAACAAACTCATTTTCTCCTTTCTTAGCTTGAGTCGAAGGTTGAGGGTTCTTATGGATAAAGACAAAAGAGTAAGTTAAAGGAAATTATGACACTAATAGATGGAGTGTGACAATTATATGCTTTCTCTAGTAAAGAAAAATCATTCAAGAGTGTGTGAAAATATATGAAACTGATAATTTTTGGCAATTTTTTTGTAGTATTGATGAAAAAAAAGAAGGTGAATAGTTACATGGGTAGAGGGGTTAATCAGATAAAGAAACATGGTGAGATATACTAGGGGTTTTAAAATAGAGAGGTGAGATGCCAAGAAGTATATGTGAAATGAAATAATATTGAGATACAAAATATGAATGAAGGATTGAATGCTTAATTACACTGAAATTAGTAAGAATGCTCGGATGATGTGAAAGTTCAATTACAGGAGTATATAAAGGTGAATTTTGTCTAAGATACTTACACGTATTGACTATACATGGCCATTAATGATAGTCAATATAGTTAGAATATTGAAAATGATTGAACAAGTAATAAACATGTGGGCCTAATTTGAGAATGTAAAGGATAACATTGTTTGATGAATATTTTGAAGAAGTTTGTCTAAATTATAGAAGATATTGTAATAGAAAAGTGATCATGATTAGTTGAATAAACAACATGTGATAGATGATAGAATTGATTATTATATCCTTTTAAGTGGGTGCTTAGGTTATAGGAGTAGGTGATCCTTGAAAGTTGTAGCTTGTAGAGCTAGCTAAGTGGGTGTTTGGTTGTCTTCCATTGGGTGCTAGAATAATTTTGAATTAAGTTCTTCATAGGTTATGTGGGTACTCAACCAAATTGGAAATAATTGTATACTAGGAATTGGTGTTCCTAATAAAAAGCCTTGATTTCAAGTTGGTTTTCTCCCTCTATGGGTTTCCCACTATAACTTTGGTGTCCTAATTATTTGTTTTCTTACATGAACCTTTATTTATGTTCATGATTTTCTACTAATTATTTTCAAGAAGTTTTAGAAATTATTAAATTTATCAGCACTAATTTACCCCCTCCCCCTCTCAGTGCTTGTGGTATCCAAATATTTGTATAAGAGAGGCATGTCTCGAGTTCGAAACTCACCCAGGTAATGCTTGAGGGATTATTGACATGTTATTCCAATGCTCCCTATGAGTTTCATGACATGGACTAACCACCTCTTGTGGATCCGAAATCTGGTGATTTTAGCAAAGATTAATGATTTTGAGTTTTGATCTAACAAAAATCATGGTGTAACAAATGGTATCAAAGTGTGGTCCTCCAGAGTTAAGACTAACATCATAAAGGTGATCCTGAACACACAAACATGGCTTCTATTGTTGAATCAATCTTGAAGAGGAAATATGAGATTACTCAATCTCTAATAGAAGGTTTGAAGAATGAGAGTAGGTATATGGAATCTCATCATGGTCAAGAACTTAAAGAAATGAATTTATTTGTAGAAATTGTTTCAAGATCTTTGAAAGAAAAAGAATAACTGTCTGGAACTTGAAAAGGAAGTAAAGACCCTTAATATTGAACTGAAACAAGTCATAAATTAGTTTAATGACTTACAAATACATTCTAGTGTAATAGAGAATAAGTCATGTCAAACATCCATCCAAAAAGTTTGAAGAGTGTGATAAATTAAGTTCATACCTAAATGCTCTTAGAGAATAAATCCCACAAGAAAGGCAAAGAGATTTAAAGGCTAAATAGAGCCATGAATGTTTTCAAAGGTGTCCAGAGAACAATGAAGATGAAAATGTTGGTCCCAACACACAAATAAATAAAAAAACATACCAAAGAGACCAATACAGGAAGATCCAAGTCAATCAGACAACCAAATGCATTCAAGTATGAGATAAAATTTAATGGATATTGTTTTTCATGTTATGGTTTTGGGTATAAAGCTATAAATTGGAGGATAAGCATAGTATAAATTAATTGTAAAGAAAGAGGTCACATAGTCAAACACTGTCCAAAATATCTAGTAAGTCGGTGTTGGGACACGAACCAGTTATTTGCCTAAATTACCATTGATAAGGGAATTTTGCCAAAAATGTCATTAACCACCTAAATTTAGTTATAAGCTAAATTCTTTCTAGAGGTAAAATAAAAGAATATTTAGAGAAAAGAAAGAATCATTGAGTGAGACCAAGTTATCCATGGTTGAAAGAGATAGCGGGAAGAATAAAGGAAAATGGATATATAAGATAAAGGAAGAAAATTCATAAATTAAAATAGAAAAGACTAAAAAGAAGGTAACATGGGTAGATATTGAAGAGGCACAACAAGATAATACCTTGTCATAAGGAGTTTTAATAGAGAGGAGAGGGTCTCGATAAGTGTACCTCATTGTAATATTTGAGATTAAAGCTACAAAATGTGTCCTATATATTGAAAATGGTCATCATGCATCTCAATTCATGTATGTTATCATTCTAAAGGAGTTTGTGTTTGAGATTCTACCTATAGGGGGTCTTTAATGCATGTTTCATGGCTTCTACAATTGTATTATCACTAAGATAATTCTAGAGTTTTCTAAGAAGGTTTCAGGTTAGACCTTGTTAGGATTTGAACAAAGTGTTGTCAACTCCAAGTGTAAGTTAGAACCATGATTATGAAAAGGTGTATAAAAGATGTCAAGTTGATATCTCTACTCTGTTATGATCAAAGTGGATCTCATGATGTAAGTGGTTCAGTTTATGCATAGCCACAATGTTTTCCACAAAGGGAAGAGTATGGTTCTTCATCAAGAGGTGGAAAGTATGATAGAGATAAACAAGGAAGAAAAGTCAATAGTGACCATGATAGCTCTAGAGGTAGTGTTTGTGAAATAAGAAGGTTTAGCATTTTTTAAAAGTAAAATTACATGAAAATAAAATGTTGATATTATCTCGGAAGAGAATGGAGATGTATCAGGACTACATGGATCATTTTTTTGCTAAATGGGATTCAAAGAAGATGGATTACGGTCTGGGGAGCCTATGCAAAAGGGAAGATAGTTGTCAGATCAATAAAAATGGTGTGAAGCATATCATGCATCATCTAAGGGGAGCTACTAAAGGTCAGTTTATGATTGCATGTTTCTCATTGTGTTGATTGTGAAGCCCTTTTCAATGATGTCAAAGGGGGAGAGATACAAAGTTTGTAGTCGAAACCTGTATGCAAATTTTTTTGCAATCAAAGTTTCTAAGGTGTTGCCATCAATTAAAAAGGGGAGTTTTTAGACCCTAGTCATTTTCACAAGTGTTTTCATTGATGTCAAGTGGCATTGCTGGTAAAAAGAGTTGGTTGGTGAATTGAATAAATGAAGGACATTAATGTTGATTGGTAGGGCCTTCGATGACATTTGAATCTCACAGAGAAAGTTCTAGATAGTTTAGTACTGCGTAAGCTTGGTTAGTGGAGCAAGAGTGCAATGGAATCTTAGACATGGTTGGTATGCTTGGCTTAAAGGATAAATAGGTTATAAATGATTATGTAAGCATATTCAAGATCTCTTAAAGTAAGTTTTAGGACAGGTTGGGGAGGCCTCGCTTAAAATGGCTCTTTTAGGCCTATTTATGGTGCCTAATGATATGTGATAGGTTTTTATATATGTCAAGGAAATGTCATGTGCACATGGGATCATAATATAAATACTCTCTATAGCATGTGTGAGCAAAAACAAGGCTCAATTTAGCTCTTGGAGTCAAAATTCAAAAGTGCACAGAAAGTGGCTTTGAGAATTGAATTGTGTTTGCTAAGGTAAATGAGATTGGTTAGAGATTCACAGGAAACAAATTGGATAAAAACACATGTAATGTGTAGATAGATGTCTTATAGTGAACTATGTCAAATTTCATCAAATTTTGAAATGAGGATTTTGAGTTATTCATGTTTTCTAAAAGCGCCCTCTTGAAAATTACATTTGAGGCCTCTATCTTCTTAGAACCCAAACAAAAATGTAGATCCTCCTTCAAATAAATCATAGAAATATTTTTGAAGAGAACTCTGAGACTGAAATTTTTCAAAAATTCTCAGGAAAAATGGACAAGAATGAAAGAAGTTATGAGCATTTTTCTTGCTAAGTTTTTCTTCCTCTAAGTCCGATTCTTAAGGTGGTAACACAATTTGAGTTTTTGACTCAAGTTTAAGTGTGAAAGATAATACAACATCTCAAAACCTTAAAATACTCTCTCTAAGATATTTTTATGTTAGTAGTACTAGTCATGTGTGAGGTACTATATGGACTGTACCACTGCTCTTACTGGGTTTTGATGACTTTGAAGGGGTTTGAAAAACATCCATCCGTAGTTAACATAGGAAACTGTTATAATCATCCTTCATAGGTGGAATTTGAACTGTTGGAAACATCTTGCATGCATTTGGTCTAAGTATTTGAGGTCTTGAACATATTGGCTCATGATTTTCTTGTGATGTGTTGTTAAAACACTATGTGCTCTGTTTTCTATGGATATTCTTGGAATGGCTTATTTATGTAACAAAAATTTGTGTCACCTCATATTCATATGTATTGTAGATATTTGAGAGATATGACATGATCTACTATTTTCATCCAATGGTCTTAAATTTTTTGGATCTAGGTGGAATACTAAAATGAAGGTTTTAAAGCATTTTAGAAACTCAATACAAACAATTCCTCACCGTTCTTGTGCAAAATTCAAAAATGTGGATGAGATTATGCTATGAAGAGGACTCATATACAGTGGTGTGGGATATACAATCCTATATTAAATTCATTAATGATAGGTAAATGTGTATTATTAGTTTTATTGAAACCTCTAACTACTAAGAAACACCTACTTTACCATATGTGCACTATATTTATTGAAGTCTAAGAGAAATTTTAAATGATTCAAGATATGTCATTTCTTGAAAGAGTTGTAGGGAGTATACAAAAGTTCACATAATGGAAAGTATTTAAACTTCATTCAAAAATAATTAAGAAATTAAATTTTAATTGTCTCGGGCTTCTCAATTTTAAAATCCTTGGCCCTAGGCTTTTGAAAAGCATTTTACCCGATTCTCTTAATATATCTAACCAAAACTCAAGAAATTTTGAATAATCTTCTATCTTGATTCCACAAACACAATCAATTTTTATTAAGTATTGATTTATTATTTGATGAAATTCATTTTGAATCATGTCTTTCATGGTTGTACAGAGGAAAACTTCAAGTTTTTAGTTAAATTATTTGCAATGGATGCTTCAAAATTAATTTGCAGGTTCTATAAGATATGGTGAAGGTTCAAAATGGACATTTTCTTGATTTTTTGTTTTCAACATGAAAAAACGTGTGATAGTAGTGAAGAATAGACACGTTTTGATTTTTAGTATCACTTGGGGTTTTTCTAGCAATTTCTTCATTGAAAAGACACTATATCTTCTAAGTAATCTCTCCAAAGTCTAAGGAGTTTCCAATAAAATCTAATATGTCTTAAAACTACTTTGAAAAACTTGAATCATGCATGAAAATGACTGAGATATTCAAAAGTTTGTTAGGTTTTGTATCGTGGTCTTCACAAGATTGAGCTCCTTTCATGAAAGTGTGTCATTAATAGAACATGCTCCATTGACATTAAATAAAGTTGGAACAATGTCTTCATATGTATCAATGATCTCAAGGATTTTGTAGTGTCTCATAACAAATCTAAATGATTGATTCTTTTTCCGGTAAGTGCAGCAAGTTGGGGACAATTAAGTTGACATCAAATCCTGAATTTTACATCAAAAATAGTAAAACATCAAATTTAGTCTTCCATGGACTTTAACCATGCCGAAAATTCAAAAATATGTCATAAAAATGGTACCATCACATAGGGAGATTGTTAGCTGTGTAGAAATATTGATTTTAAAGTGAATAGAATACAATACATATCATTTTATAATTTTTTACTAATAGTAGGTCTTTAAGACACTTTTTCCCATGAATATTTATTTCTACGTTTAAGACTGTAAATTTTGTTTCACTTGTCAAAATGTGATAAAACTTACACCATCCCAACTATGGTGAAATTATATACATGTTCAAAAAAAAATTATTTGATTTCAATATTTTTCGATCAAGTTATGGTGGGCAAACATAAAGTGCTCTGTTTTCTTTATGTTTTCAAACCACTTTCACAGAAAAAATCATAAAAATAAAATATTGCTCAAAAAAATACAAAATAAAATCTATCCCAAGATAGATAGTGGCATCTAACTTCTCACCAAAGGAAAAATATATATCAAATTATGGTCATCCAAATCATGGGCAAATGGAATATAATCTTATAGGCATTTTAAATTAAAATATCAAGTCATTGAATTTTGAGTGTTTAATATAGCTAAACTTGTTCATTTTTAAAAAAATTAGTAGTTTAGAAACTAGATTTCTAATGCTACGATTCATATTGATATAATTTTTTCTAATTTTGAGTGTATGCATTACTAATAATCCCTACAAGATGATATTATGTTGTTATTTGCAATATGACATCCACTTATGACCCCTTTTTTGTCCCCCAACTTGGTGCACTTACCCTCCTCTGTGTTCACTAAAGAAGCCATGAACCTAAAGGATTCAATGTTTGACCTTCTCAAAAGACTTAAAGTTTGACATGATAAATGTTGCTTGAAGTATAGAAAAATCCAAAGGTCATGGACAATCAACAAACTCTTTTTATCCTTTCTCATCTCAAGTCGAAGGTGAAGGGTTGCTATGGAAAAATACAAAAGAGAAATATAGAGGAAATTATGAAAGTAATAGATGAAATTTGAAAATTCTATGCTTCCTAGTAAAGATAATTCATTCAAGAGTGTGTGATGGAATTGAAAAGATATAAAACTGAATTTTTTTGTTAATTTTTTTTTCTAGTATTGATGAAAAGAATAAGGTGAATAGTTACATGGGTAGAGGAGTTAATAACATAAAGAAAAAGGGTGTGATATATTGAGGGGGTGTGTGAAATAGAGAGGTAAGATGCAAATAAGTATATATGAAATGAAATATTATTGAGATAAAAATATGATTGAAGGATTGAATGCTTAATTACACTAAAAATTAGTACTAATGCTCGGATGATGTGAAAGTTCAATTGTAGGAGTATATGAAGGTGAATTATGTCTAAGATACTTACATAGATTGACTATACATGGCCATTAATGATATTCAATGCGGTTTGAATATTGAAACTAATTGAAGAAGTAAGAAAACTATCGGACTAGGTTGAGAATGTGAAGGATAACATTGTTTGATGAATATCCTGAAGAAGTATGGTGAAATTGTAGAAGATAGTGTAATAGCAAATTGATCATGATCAGTTGAAAAAGAAACATGTTCTAGAAGATCATATTGATTTTTATTTCTTCCTAAGTGGTTTCTTAGGTTACAAGAGTAGGTGCTCCTTTCAAGTTGCAGCTTGCAAAAGTAGATAAGTGGGTGTTTGGTTGTCTTCTAGTGGGTGCTAGAAGAATTTTGAAGTAGGTGCTTCATAGGTTGTGTGGGTGCTCAACCAAAGTGGAAATCATTGTATACTAGGAATTGGTGTTCCTAATAAAAATCCTTGATTTCAAGTTGGGTTTCTCCCTCTATGAGTTTCCCACTATAATTTTGGTGTTCGAGTATTTTTCTTCTTGCATGCATCTTAATTTTTGTTCATGGTTTGATTGCTAATTATTTTCTATAAGTTTTAGAAATTGTTAAATTGATCAGCACTGATTCACCCCTCCACCTCTCAGTGCTTTTGGTATCCAACACAATACTTATATGTGAAGGAGGTTTTTCCCAACTCATAAATGAGAAAAATATTGAGGAAGTGGTAGGAAATAATGAAGAAGATGAGGAGGAATCTCTCATGGTGTTTTTGTAAGCACAACTAAAGAATAATATCATACATTACATACTATCTCACTTATGGAGAGTTTCCTAAGCACCTAAACTTAAAGGAGTAAATAAATATGAAGATGATATTAAAAACATGAGTTCTATGGGACAATTTCCTATATAAAATAGGTATTGAAAAAAATTCTTCATTGTGTGGATAAGGAGAAATAGGGTAAACTTTTGTAAGCATTTCATAACTTAGATTTTTTAGGTCACTTCTCAAGTATCCATTACTACTCACAATATTTTACAAGCTAAGTATTATTGATACACCTTATTCCAGGATGCTTACATATGGGTATAAAAATGTGAAGCTTGCCAAAAAAAATTCGATCGGTGATAAAGTTAGCAGTGATTTCACTCAGGCCATTTGTGATATAAGAACCTTTATAGTAGTGTCGAATTGACTTTATTTGTGCATTGAATCCTTTTTATATTTCTATACATATCAATGTTTTAATATTAAGTGATTATATAACTAAGTGGGTGGAAGCCATTCCTATAAAACATGCTACTTTTGAAGTTGTATGCAATTTCATTAAGGAGAATACTATAGTAAGGTTTGGTGTTTCTCTTATGAGTTTAGCTAAAAATGCTACAAAATTATCATCCCACGAGATCACTAATTTTTTATGGATATGGAATTGTATTATCTCATGGTTGTGATTATTACCCACAAAGAAATCGTTAGGAGGAATCAAGTAACAATAATTTGGTGACTATAATTAGAAATGTTGTAGATGAGAAGCATAGGACATGTAATAAGGCATTATATGATGCATTATGGGAAGACCGTATAACGCTTAAAATATCTATTGACATGTCTCCTTTCAATTACTATATGGTGTTGATGATTAGATTCACATCTCTTTATAATTATAAATCTTAAAGATGGATAAGGCGGTGGAAGATGACACTTTCCAAATCTCTATTAAAAGAGGGTTATGTATCTAACAAAACTAGAAGATAAGATAAAAAGGTGGTTGACAAGATCTTGGAGCATTAGGTAAAAGTAAAGAAAGTATCGGATAAGAAAGATCAACAATGGTAATTTGAGGTAAGATATGTGGTTCTTCTCTAGGAAAAATAAGAGATCTAAAAAGAATGTACCAAATATTTGATTATTTGTGATAAGCTCCTTTCAAAATATGCCTCTTATGTGGATTAAATATCTTTTATATATGCTACTTAGATAGAATACATCTCTCATTACCTCATAGTGGGAAATATCGTAAGTTGTTCAAGTACTAGGAAAGTTGTCCCCCTTGCCTTGTATCATAGTTTATGTTTTCTTTGGTGTGCCTTTTGGTTTCTTTTTTGTTGGTATTACTTCTTATTTTTGTTTATTTGGTTTGTTTTCATTGTATACTTGTTCCTTTTTTTCTTCAAATTCACAACCCAATATCAAGACATGAGGTTCTCTCAATTTATATTATTTCTTACTTAAAATAAGTCCCTAGTAAAAGTTGGATGTTATCCTAAATTTTGAGTTTTAAGATAAATTTTGATAATCCATAAAACTTTCATCCTTGGGGTTTTTGAAATTAATTATTTTTTTACCAATATTCAAAATTTCTATCCTTAGAGGTGTATTTTTAATTTTGTTTTCAGGTTTTTAGGATCATGATACACCAAAACATATGTAAATGCTAAATACTCCCTAGGTTAAAAATCCCAACACATGAGAGTAATTCAGTTTTAGGGTTTGAAAGCATAGAATAATTTATTATAAAAAACATGTTATATGTTCATTGTCTTATGGACACTTCGAACTCGAAACACTATAGTGTATCAAGATTTAAGAATTCTAATACATCGAGACATGAGTCATCAAATTCATGTTATATGTTTGATGTATTTTGAACCACGAAACCCAAAAACTTAGTGAATAAAGTTTTTGGGGGTAGGAGACATAAGAACATATTCGTTTAAAAACACATGTATTTGTTAACCAAGGTATGATCCTTGAAAAGTGTATAAGTTCTTTGTGTTTGGTTTTAGAACCTAACAACATAAAATAGGTCATCATGAGGGTAATATACTTCCCAATCCTGAGTCATTGCATTAATTTCCAGGTTATATTTGACCCCACATGTGTTAAAAGACATGTAATTAATTTGGGATGGTTATAAATAGATAGGATTTTCCATGTCGTTTCACCTTAGTACAAATTCAAATTTTTATCATGTGGACTTGCTTCTGAAACCATAACCCTTAATAGTGATATTATTGGTGCTTTGTTCTTTTTTAACATAAATATTTCATATCCATTTGATATTCTATGAGTAAAATCTATCCTTTAGTTTGATTTCTAGTTTTGGGAATTTTTGACCTTTTTCTCATCCTTGATTATTTTTGTCTTATCTATGGGGTTTTTTATTCCTTCCCCCTAAATTATGATTCTTAATTAAAGGTGTTTATTTAATTAATTCTCTTCATCATATGGAGGAAGTAAAATGTTGGACCAAAATTCATGATTTAATAAGAATTGTGGTTTTCCTCATGTTAGTCATGTCAAAACCCTAACATGAACTAGTCAAGGTTTTTGACTTATCTATCATGATGAGAAACCCAACTATATATTATGGGATTCTTTAAAATTTTGAAAATTATTAACCTATAGCATTATTGTGTTGGAATTCTTAGGGTACTTGATAGGTATAAGTTTATACAAGTGTTTCACAACTTCTAATGTGCAAATTGACGACAACTTCCCGATTATAGTATAAAAATTTCAAGGTGTTTAGTAACCTAAAACTTACAACTAGTGTATTGATTTTTATAGGTGTAAATCAAGGTGAGAAACCCAACTATTATGTTTCGGAATTTTTCACTTTGCAAATCAAGGAGAAAGTTCCAATTCTAGTTTTTGAGCATCTAGGGAAAATATTTGGACAAGGTTTTCAATTCACCCTTCATGTATAAATTATTTAAAGGGAAATATAATGTAGAAACATAAAAGGAGGGAAAAAGGATGAATTATAAGTATACAAGGGTGATTTCCCTTTAAATATTTACTAAAACATTGAAATCAAAGATACATAATTGGGTCAGTTTGATATAAATGAATTTTGGAAAAGATTCAATATCTTGTCTAAGACACCATGGATGTAATGCATCTATGATAATGGGATTCCTCTTATTGTATCCTTTCCCATATCTTTACACTGTACAATTTTTTTCTCATAACTACTATCTATTATGATAGTGAATTTAAGATGGTAAGGAATCAAGATGAAGAAATAATAACTCACATGGATACTAGATAATTTGAGGAATTACTTAATCTTCCATACCTTAATGAGTATGTGGATACTAATCTTTGAAAATCTTAGTAGGAATGGATTGATAATACAACTTATTGCATTAAACACTTGAATAAAATTTACCTTACAAAGATAAAACATGTAGTACATAGATTCCTAAAGACCCCTCCTAGGATTGATTCATTATAGAAATTAATGACATCATAATGCTAATAAGTAGATGAGTTGTTCATCTTAAGACCTAAAAATTTCAAGAATGGATGTACAATTTTATCACCCTTATGAGAAAAACATTAGATGGTAGGAGTTCCTTAGTGATGCTTTACATAAGTACCTAAAGAATGTCCACAAACTGAAAAATTTAACATAGTTTCATGTGTTACATATGTGGTATATGGAATGAGGATATACGCTGGGCTACACATATATGGGACAAGGAGTTCAGATCATATCTATGAGTTCTATCCTCATTGGTCTCTACATCGAGTATTAAACATTTCCAATGGGTGGATGATGCTTTATTCTATATCATGATATAAAAGTTTTACAGGGACCTTATTGGAAGAAAAAAATATGAGGGTGGGGGTGAATAAATGGATAATTAAACCGTTAATCACTTAAACAATTTAAACTAATAACCATTTAAACCATCAAGATAGTATGCATCAAGAACCATAACCATAGAAGAAAAAGTGAGAGAACATAAAAAAAAGAACACAAGATGTAATTAGGGAACACTCAAGGGGAAGAAAATAACTAAAACACAAATTTATTAGAGCAATGAATCAAATTTAGCCGAGAACCAACTCAATAAGAGTACTAACCCCACAAAGAGTACCAACCCCTCGTTCAAGAGAGTACCAACTATAAAAGGAGGCACCAACCCCTAGATGATTCACCACCAAATAAATCCACATGATATGTTTTTCACCTCTAAAATGTTGCACCAACAATTGATGATGACACTATGAAGCTTACTTTCCATCCTCCTTCTTCAAATATGTTCTCTAGGTCAACTCACTTAGGATCTCCTTCATCAAGAAGATTAGGTCTAATGGGATATATCTATAACATAAATATGCATTATAAAACATTATATAATCCTTTTATACCTCTCATTATTGTCAAAAATACCTCCTTCACCTTCTTATTCTGCCCTCTTGATCACACTTGTCATCCCTCACTCAACTAACTTGAATGAGGTTTACAACATTTACTTTTATACATGATTTATGATCCTAAAACATGTAGGTTAGAAATAATAGGATAAATTCACCTAAAAAATTAGAATAAAATCATATAAAAATCACATAAAATACCACATAGGTCATCAATACCATCTTTACACTCAAATCCCCCATTAGGACACAAGAAGGCCTAATACACTAAAATATCCTACTAAATATAAGGTTTTAAATAGATAAACATTCACCAAATATTTGAAACCTCTTATACTTGTTTAATAAGAACACTATCAATCTCCATCAAGATTTAATTACTATGCACCATCATCTTATGCAAAAACACCACCAACAAGACCGACCTTCTTCACTAGGTCTTAGGCCTACAAAATTAGTCTTCGGAGAGAATGAATCCAAAACCACATCAAAACTCCTAAATTATGAAATTTTTATATACAAATGAAATATCATGAGAATATGGTAATAAAAATAAAAATCATGCCATAAATATGACTAAAACAAATCCAAAATGCCTCTGCAACCAAGTCACCTAAAACTACCTAAAGCTACCCCAAAACTAATCTTGAAAAATAGGCCATAAAAGAAATTATAATGTCTCAACTATGATCTAAAACCACCAATGACATGTATTATAGTTCCCATAATTCATAAGAAAGAAAATTAGTTTACTAGTTCAATGAAAAACTTGAGAGAAAATAAAATTTCTTCGAAACATGCAAATTTGAGTGGGGTCCACACATAACCAAGACAAATAAATTACACCATGATAAATATGGAGTCCTAGAAAAAATATAATCATCATCAAATCCAAAAAAAAACATTCTATGCCACTAGGAATAATATCATCTCCGTTGCTTTTATATTAGGGTTTTAAGAGGGTTTAAAACCAGTTTACCTTCTTAATGATTGTTCATAAAATTCAAGGACTTCATGTTTGAAATAATGCCATTAAAATCAATATATATCCAATCCTCACATGTATTGAATATATCAGACTCTTATGGAAAGGTTTCATGTGACAATGAGCATCATAAAGTCAAATTCGAGCAGGATTCTCACTTGTAAAAATTTGATAGAAGCAAAAATGCAATAAATTGTAAAATATTCAACACTATGACTTGAAATTTGGACCACACCTGTAAATAATAATTACAACACATCTCCCATACTCATATTTTTTCAAATGGAATCATAAATTATGAATCAACTTCATTATGACATACTCACTTAAGGACTAGGTCTAGGAACAAACCTAAAACTCACTTTCCTTGCAATATGCTCAAAGTACTAACCTAAAAATTCATTAACATGATATAAATAAATTTACACATCTTTGACATAGCTAAAATTTACATTTCCAAGCTGAAAGAATACGTGTACACCTTATTATCTCAATTAGGGATTTAGAATATGTCTAATACAAACCTAAAAACATAAATTATCCATATACTTACACTGAGACACTTGTGAGTATCCCTAAACACATATACATGATTGCTATGCTATCAAAAATTTCAAATGACTAATACATACTTATACTTCATCAAGACATACCTTAATTATTGACTATGTCTCAAGAGCAAGCACCTTGAACATGCTTGATTCACCAAAACTGACCTTCTCATCAATATGCCATCCTTGAAAACATACAAGAACCTTTATCAAACTTCATGACATTATCCTAACACATCATCACTTCTTCAAGACACCACAATCCATCATATTGACTCAAGAGCCCATGAAACATCACCAAGACCAAACAACTCAATTGACACTACCAATCAACCTTCATGTTTCTTATCTCTTTTGACATCAATGACACTCTCACAAAATATTCAACATCATTATTTTGACATCACCTGAAAACACACTTTGCAAAAAATATTCCCCTTTTTCATTGATGTTAAACCCATTGATAGAAAAACACATAAAGCTCAAATTACCCCTAAGTAATGTGCATGCCATCAACTAATTGTCCCACTTGTGACATTGATGAAAAAGAAATATACCTTTACCATCAGGGTACTCATATTTTGACATTATATTAGGCTCACCACTTAGTTGGAAACATCAACCAAATCAAATAGGGTCCATTCTTTATCTTCAACTCTTATTTTGACTCTTTGAGAAACATTAGAGAAATCATAGCCCCCTTAGAAAATTCACAACATCAAAATAAATTACTTACATACCTTTTCAACTTTTCATCTCTACTAGAATTAATGAGAAACTTACACACCTTCAAATCTAAATCATACCTTTAAATGAAAATTATAAACACATAATTGATAACTTATCAACTTGCTAAAAGCAACAACATACCATTTTCAAACATATCTTCTTACAAAAAATATCAAAACCTTTCATGAATTCTAGGCACCTCAAAGACAAAAATATTACCTTTTAATACTTACATTACTTTTATCATAGGTATGTTCACATGAATCAACAAATCATCATGAAATTCAAATATTCTTGACACCAAAAATCCTACTCATGGATATCAAAACTCGCTAATTCTTGAATATCCTTCTAATCGATCCCCTTATACCAAATTATCCTCGAGCCATAAGACAACATGTAATCTTGTAAATCCTTCAATCCATCTTTAAACAAATTTATGCATATTAATATTGCCAATCAATCCTAATTTACATGTTTCTCATTAAGCACTATCAATTAGCTTATGCTTTATACTTCATGACTATACCTAATACTTAACAACCTTGATCCTTTTCAATGCACTCTTCCCGGATGTTTCATGATAAAAATAATACTCACTACGATCTTATCGAATTCTTCAAGCCATCCATGATACCGTTAACCAATCTTGTAACAACTAATTTATCACTACTTGAAATTAAGGGAAATTTTTATTTCCCATAATAAATTTATGCCTTCACTGATTTAAATACACAACATTTAAATCCAACATTAATTTTAAATTCAATCCATCTGATAACATAAAAATCATGTACACTGTATGGGTCAACTAGATCTACCCAATCCCCATAGTTCACTCTTTTACAAGTGTGTATACAAGGTATACAATTGGTTACCTTAAACAGGTATTGATAATCAAGTGTTGTTTCTAAGTGTCTACCTAAAATTCTAGTCAATCAAATTCCATCCGGCATCTCACACCTTAATTAGATACTTGGTGAATGTGATAGTCTAATGAAAAACTTACACTACTTTGACCAAAGTTTAAGATACATGCTTACATGCTCAGTTTTCTAAAGACACACTCGTCATTAGAAAATTTGCCTCTCACCATATCACTTCATTCAGTTATGTGGATTTGGTTCAATTATTCAAGAAATTTATATTATAAGATCACACATAAGGCACAAGACCTATTTGACATGCATGGAAGAACACATTCATGCTAACTTAGGTTTCCTAGGGGAATGAGAATGTTTACATAATGAATTATGTCATTACGCAATCATTTCCTTCCCCATATCCAACTTAAGTTGGTATGAGGTGTGTATGTCATGGAGGTTAGACTTATCTCGTGTCTTAGTGAGACTTGCATTTAGATTTAGTGGTGATATTCATAAGGGTTAGAATTTACAAGGAATACACTAGATCCCTATAAAAGGGCAATATTCACTTAATGACTTGTGTCATTAAGTTATCAATGAATTATTAGAGCTATCTAAGGTTTTCTAGAATAATTCCCACTCATTAACAACATCGTAACCATAATTCTTGTTTAATTACAAGCTAATAGGTTTACAACAGATCTTCTTTTAGTTGCGGCAATAAGTTTATCACATCCACTCATATCTTAGGTTATAGTATTATACCATCTATGATAAAATTATCGATTAATTAGAATGTAACTCATTGTTATCTTTATTATGATTTAAGATAACATACTACATTACCACAATGATACATGCATTTTTTCATTACGACATTATTTCATATATCATTTATCGTTTAATTATTTTCTACGTTGGTACATTATATCATACCTAATTAAAGGTCTTCACATTATTAATTGTATCATATGCACATTTATTTACTTTTTTCATACAAGTAAACATAAATCTCAACTTAATGATAAGCCATTCAATTTACATAATAATATTATGTTGTAAATAGTTAATACAAATTCCATACATAGATTACAAGTAAACATCAACATTATTATTTACAAAATATTAATAATTTCAAAGTACAATAAGATTATCCAAGATAATCTTTTTATGATATATCAGACCAATCAACCTTACTTTCTTTATTATAACAAAAAGTATAATTTTTCTTTACAAATGTCTTGCATTTAAAGCAACAAATCAATTAAATCATCATAAACATGCATGTTAAAACATGTGTAATCATTCTTAAGTCAATTTCCACATATCGATTACTTTCGCCATTTGTAGGCGAAAGATATTGTAAAATGGTCAGCCTAAAAATGAAGCGGCATGAAATTTCATCTTCATCACCTTTGTAGTTTATTTTGATACAATGAATATATAAAAACAACTGAAAAAATCAACATACTCATGTTATCAAATATACTAAATTAATTTGACTAATGTAGTAATCCATATTACATACATTATCATTACTTATCATAAAAGTAAACTTATACCTTAATATTAACAGTAAGTGCATTACAGTTAGGCTTTAGGTCCATATTATTGGTAATCAAGTTAACTTGATTTACAACAATTTTTAAAAGACAAATGAACATCTTTATCAAATAGTTGATGGTAGTACTAAGCGCAGTAACCATTCAAAAGAAACCCATAAACTTAAAATAAATAATCCTTTAATATATATTTTTAATTTGAGTTTCATAGATCAACTAAGTACCCATCGACTTGAGAGATTTATTTCCATACAATCATTATAACGAATAAACACCAAAGAAAAGAGAATAACACTTCATGCCTGGAATAGAATCCCAAAATCTCCTTCTTGTTTTCTTCTAAACCTCCTCGACATCTTTTCCAAATTATTGCTCCAAAAATTGAAATAACATGACCCAAAATTCCCAAAAATTCATTTCCATAACCAAAACAAAATACAACTTATATTCCACCCTTGTTTCCATTATTATCTTTTACTAATATCTCAATAGAACTCAACAAAAAACCTCATGCATCAATCATCCAAAATGAAATTCACAAGAAGAGGAAAAGGGTTTGAAATTGTAATTACAATAATAAAAATAGAATAACATGCATGTTAAGTAGCTTCCAAAGGAAGCTTTGTGTTTCCACAAAAGTCCTTTAATTACATTAACTACTACCGTGAGTGCCATGTAGTGGCCTTAAAATTATCACTATCACAACTATCTATTTTCCCTCCAAAATAGCCAACTTCATTCTTGAGCAAATTTACAAGGAGCCAATATTCGATCGGTCCAAGATTGTAAATCAAAATTATCTTTATTATGGATTAGAGTTAACTAATGACTAAACTTAACCATAGTCCAAAACTCAAAAACATTATTTCCGTGGTGTCGATTTGACTTATTAAACTTAGTTTGAAACAAAATCCATTAATAAATTTTACATTCCTTGAGATTGGTCAATGACCACTCATCGGATATGTTTATAAATCGTCACCCTTTAACATGATCAAAAGCTATAATATCATATAGTGCATGCTCACAAAGAAAATTTCTTAAGACCCTATTTATTATTATAAAAATGTTTTGTTTTATAAAATATCAACTTAGAACCCAAATTTTCTCTTTATATTATTTCGCTAAGTATGGGCTTATAAAATCATTTAGTGGCATTACCTTTCTAGCCAATTTTGTCTTAATAATAGTGTTATACATTCAAATAGTTTCTTTTGCAATATTAGGTGAGCCCATCTATCCATCATGTAGATATTATAAGAAAAACAAACTATCAACATAAGTAAATAATCATCTTAATATTCATATTATTATTCTAACATATAATATTTTAATGCAATACGTCAATGAATAATGCACCACAAGTTATTTGAGACACTAAGTGTTGTTATCAAGTTTGAAAGTATATCAATACAAATTTTCAACTAACAACATGAATATACCAACATCAAAATCATCATCTACAATAAGAATGAAATAATCATAACATCCAAGCTACGTACAATTAATTGTGATACTACGTAGCTTGCGAGAGCACGATGAAAATACTACGATGTTGCATATACAGTTGTATATAAGTGTACATACCATTTTGGTTATGCATACATATGTCCAGCCACATACGGGGCATCATACCATTACTATTAGTCGTGTTCGTAGATTGCTTAATATCATACCTCATTTTAAAATCAAAACAAAATGAAAAAGGTAGGGTGTGACAAATCTTCAAGCTTTAGACATCTCAAACTAACTCAAGACCACCTTCTCATATTTATAAATTGATACCAAATAGGATGTTGTAACATTTACTTACTTTCTTCATAATTTAGAACTTCACACCTAAGTCAAAGATCACTAGATTTCATCAAAAATAAAAATCATACCTATTGTGGCATACCTTGATTCATGGTGAAAAATCTTCAAGATTTCAATGAACATCCCCTGGATTTGACTAACTTGCATCATGTTATACCTTTAAGAACACATTTAGGATTATCTTCATATCTTAAAAAAGAAATTTTGGTCTTACAAAACAATTTCTTACATTTCAAGGTCTTCACATTCCACAAAGACCTATATTAGGTCTAGAAACATAGACCATTTTCCATAATTTTCTTCAAAATTGATAATCATGTCTTTTACGTCTTTCACACTTCTTGGTCAAGAGTACTCCTTAAAATAATTCAAATTCTAATTTGATGCTCCTCCTTTGCAACTTTATACCATGAGTGTACCATATAACTTCGCAAGCCCATATTTCTTTCTATTTCACTTTCTTCAAGGTATAAAAATGTCAAAACATATTTTGCAAAATAATTTCATGAATATAACTTGAGCATACTTTGAAAATTTCTCAGCATTATCTAGAAACTCTTGCAACATATTCCATTAAGCATCCATCCTAAATAAGACCTCAATACACAGTCTAAAGCACAAAACATTCTCAACCCGTGTACCTCTTTCTCCTCGGCATATATCAAAATTCTATCAACTAACACTCATTTACTTCTCCTTCATAGTTGTCCTCTAGATGTCTACAACACACTTTTGGAATTTTCAAGACAAACAAAGTCCCTTTTAAATCCTTTGTACATTGAAGAACCTTGTAACATTTTAAGATTTCCTTCGCTTGTAACATGGCTTGAAGAACAAAATAATTCCTGTAACATATCTATAACCTTCTCATAGCTATACCAAGACTTATCATGACAATAAACATTACAACTATCTGGCACTTACCTAGCAGTTGAACTTTGAGACTAAATCATAAATATTGTCTCCAACAAACCTTTAAGCTTTCAATCCTACCTAAAAGTGCTCTTAACTGATCTTTATAATCAAGCTCTCTTTTATAGTTGTTTCAAGACCCCAATCATGACTCTAATCCTACAATGACTTAGCCAACTATAAATTCATATTTTGATAGGCTCCCCTATCACCATGAAACATCTAGACCTGATTAATGCTTAAGGAATAATTCAAAAGGATTCTATTAAACCAGCTATATTTTTAAACACCTTCTTCATGAGTTTGATAACTTCATGAAATATTAACCATCATACATACCTTGTAATTTAATTTCTTGAATAATTAGGTCTCTACATAGTTCAACCTCTTTTATTTTAGTTGGAGCTAAAAGATAACTTGTTTATCTCTCCCAAAGAACCTTAACTTCATTAATGAATGCTTGGCATAGGAATCACACCCAATTCCCTCCTCATATGTTTACAAAATTCTTCGGTAATGGTTTGGTCGTATATCAGCAATTTGATCCTTACTTGATACATATTCAAGCTTGACACTTTGTTCATTCACCTTCTCTCTTAGAAAATGATACCTAATAGGAATGTGTTTGGTCCTTGAATGCATGATACTGATATTCAACACACTTATTACACTTTTGTTATCACAAAAAATAGGAATGAGACTATCATTCATTACGTTGTAGTCTATCGTGGTTTTTTTCATCTAGAAAACTTGAGTACAACATGAAAAAACAATAATATAATCAAATTCACAAGTAACTATTGACCATTACTTATTGCTTGACCATGAAACTAGGTAGACATTTAGGAATAAATCCCCACCACTACTACTTTTCATATCATCTTAAGTTTCATACCCAGTCAACATAAATATAGTTTTTCAAATTAAAAAATTTACTTTTTGGATATCATAGTCTATATTCTATAGTTCCTTTGAGATATCTAAAATCCTATTGAAAATTTCAACTGATTATCCCTTGTATAATATTGAAATCTCCCTACAAGACCTACTACTTGCATAATATCAGGCCTAGAGGCAGTGGAGTACAACAAGCTTCCAATCATAGACCTATATAGTGTCTGATCCCCTTTTGGTGATACATCCTCTTTGTTTAGTTTACACCTTGTAGTTATATTTGTAATAACATGCATGTTGTCCTCCATGCCAAAATTTTCAACATTTCTTTTATATACTTTGACTATGAAATGAAAATACCTTCTTCTAATTTAATGATCTGTAATCCAAGAAAACATGATAACTCTCCTAGCATAAATATCTCAAATTCCTTCTTCATTATATCAACAAAATCCTTTATCATTGTAGACACCTAAATTTGGTTACATTCCCTTAGCCCTTGATCGGATAACCAACTTAAACATGGGAACCTAACCATAGCCCCCTTTCACCCCACATTAATAATTAATTTAATTATTTTAATTAGATTAAATACCCATCCTCACAATATCCATTATTTTATTACCTTAATTGACCTAATTTCCACCTCACCTAGACACCTCATCTAGCCACCTCACCCTAGACCTATTCTTGGCATGTTTCCATAACTAACAATAACTAAGTCTTACTTTCCTTAATGAGCTAAGATTTGGTCTAACCCTAAAATCAATGCCTAAGATTTCTCTAACCACATTCCCGCTCATTAGAAGGGAAGCTTCCATTTTGATCCATGGGAACAAAAACCAACTTGGCCCAAGAAATTAGAAAGATCTACCCATTTTAGTAAACCTAGGGAATCCCACCTTAATTGATGTCGATCAGACCTAAACCGATCGTTGGTCAAGATGAAACTATCATCGGTTACCATTTATTCACCTTAACAACCTTGTTTGAGAGGTTGGCACATTCTGAGATCAAGGAAGAGAAAGAGGAGTTGCATGCAAGTAGAACCAAGGTCTTTTCATGCATCCAGCATCCAGAACCATCATCCAAACAGATCTAGAAGCATTGCACCCATGGTAGCATTCTAGGAAGCACTGCCATGGAACCAAACACCATTTCTTTGATCAACCATCACCTCCATCCAGCCATCAAACCTGCATCACAATAAGTATCTTGTTAACCAACATTATTCTATTTTCTTTATAGTAGACTTTATTACCTTTGTTATTAGTTTCTACTTGAACTCTCACTTCCCCACCATTTATCTCCATATAAGTTTGATCATTCCTTCACCCACACCATAAAATTTCCCATACCTGACTATTAGACATCTCTGAGTATTTCCAACACCTCTCCAAACCTACACCCACTCCTCACCATCTTCAGAGTCAGTCTCAAACAAATCCCTAAATCATGAACTATTGAGTTATTGAAAACCCACAGTAACCATCATCGTTTATCACTAAACCTTCATCGGTCATACAAGACTGATGCCGGTCTCTTTGTTTCATACCCTTCCCAAGAATAGAGAAAAATAACCTCCTACCAATTGACCTAAAACAACCCAGAATTTGACCCTGACCAATCCTAGTACCTTGATAGTCACTTCATCCTTTAGATCCAACTATAGCCTAGCCTATTGTGATTGGATTTTCTTATTTTACTTGAATGAGATACCTAAATCATATAAGCTATGGTAGGAATTTACTTATTTCTTACATTAATTTGTTTTAAACAATGGATTTACAGCCATATTTGAAGTATCACACTTCCCATAACTAGCATGTGCTAGGTAGTCCACTATCATATATCATTTAACTTATCTTTTGTGGTCTTTTTTTCTATTATAGGTAGTTCCTCCTAGCCAAAAGGAATCTCTCACAATCGACACTGGATCGAGAAGTCAGAATGCGTGCATCAACCTCTAACCAACCCATTTAACAAGTATTCCTCCTAGTCCATAACCCTATTTTTTTCGTCATTCAAAAACGTATAGAAAATGATGAAATCATCATGTCTTCATTGTTTCCTTCGAAATATAATATCGCCTACATACACCTCTACTATCAACTTATTGTCTCCTTATGTCTTTATATAATTTTTTTTCGCTTTCCTTTTTCTAAAATCTTGTTCTAATAAATATATATATCCAATCTAGCATACTAAGCCCTATGAGAATATTTTAAGCCATAGAGAGCCTTTTTTAGTTTGCAAACATAGTTTTGATCATCTATTAATATAAACCCTTCAGTTTTCTCTATATATAATTCCTCTTCTAGATTACTATTCAAAAATGTTGACTTTACATCCATCTGGTATACTTTAAATCCCTTGAAACATGCATATGCCAAAAACAATCTTATAGCCTCCATTCTTTCTATAGGAGAAAATGTTTCTTAAAAGTATAATCCCTCTATTGTGCATAACCTTTGCATACCAATCTAGCTTTATTTCTAGTGACTTATCCATTTTCATTCAACTTGTTTCTAAACACCCATTTAGTATCAAAAATTGTTTTGTTTTTGGGTCTTGGAACAAGTTCCCAAGTCTCATTTTTCTCTATTTGATCTAATTCTTCATTCATGACACTTACCCAAAAATCATCTCTACTATCTTCTTGAATTATTTTAGGTTCAATTTTAGATGATATAAAGGTATTTCCATGACTTACATTACTTACTAGTCTTCTTATTTTTTGTACACCAGCTTCTTTATTGTCAAGAATATGATATTCAGGATGATCCTTTTGAATTTTCCTCAAGGATCTCTTATGTATTGTCTCTCATCCTCCTCCTCTTATTCATCTGATTCTTTATATTCTTCCATGTTGTTTGATTTCTCATCCTGTGGAGCATCCTTTGACCTTCTTGAGCATGTCTCATCAAATTTGACATTTTTGCTTTCTATTTTTTTGTAGTCTCTTGTTGTAACACCTATAAGCTGATCTTACACTTGAATAACCCAAAAATATCCCTTCATCAGATCTTACGTCAAATTTATTATATCTTCCTCATCTCTCTCGATGAAACACTTGCTTCCAAATACTCTAAAGTGTTCTACATCGGTAGATATTCCTTTCCAAAGTTCATAGGGGGTGTGATTACTATGAACCCTAATTTTTATTGTATTTGTGCTATATATATATTTGTGCTTACTACTTCTCTCTATAAACTATCGGGTAGTTTTGATTCATTCAGCATAGTCCTTTTCATTTATTTGAAACTCTAGTTTTTCCTTTCCACTACCCCATTTTTGCTGGGGTGTCCTAGAACTGAAAATTTTCTTCCAATGCCATGCTATTCAAAATATTTATCAAATGAATTGGACCAAAATTCACAACTTCTATAATACCTTAGGCATTTGATCTTCACATTCTTCTCATTAACAACTACTATTTTGAATCCTTGAAATTGTCAAGAGGTTGTGATTTTTCTTTTAATAAAGCCACCGATGTCATTATTTTGTATGCATCAATAAGTAACATAGCTATCTCCTTAAATAATTTTAAACTCCCTGGAGGACCACATATAATAGTAAGTATCAACTCTAAAGGTCCTGGAGTTAGAATATTCCTTGGACTTAAACTTCCTCCTAGTTTGTTTTCTATATTGACATGATTTGCACAAATTATTTGTTGGTTTTTTTATCTTGGGCATGTTCTTTACAAACTTCTTGCCATTTATATTGACCAATTTTTCAAAATTCAAATGCCCCAAATCTTCTATACTATATCCATCCTTCATCACTCTTTCTCAAGAAACAACATTCCTTCTTGATTTCATTCAAAATATGCATGTTTTTAGTCCTTTTAGCCTTACAAAAACTCTCCTATCTTGAATTTTCTTATGTCAAAGCCCTTGCTATTAAATTTCAATGTGTTCCTTTTAATACACATCTGAATCACACTAAAAAATTTATGTTTCAACCCTTATACATATAACACATTTTTATCAAGGTTTTTGTATTGTCTAAACTCAAGTAACTATTTTCAACTATCTTGGTAAATGTATTGTCACTAGACCTTATATAACCTGATAAGTTCTCTTCAATGAGATAAATTTACTTTTATTTCTTTTTATGTGACCTAAACATTCACTATCAATGTACCAATTCATGTATTCATTTTGAGTATGAAAGGTAATTTGAACAATTAAGGCTTCTTCTTCACTATTCATCCTTATACTAAACAGAGTGCATTCTTCTCCTTTGGAATGTTCATCCTCTATCTCATTCATGATTATTGATACAATACTATTAGTTCCTTTTAATAGGATTATTTTCAAGAACCCAACCTAATCCTTTATGATTTTGATGAGAAATCTCCATAACTAATACATTATGTGCTTTAGGGATCACCTCAATTTTTAAGCTTGCTTCAAATGCCCTGATCTATTACCAATTTTTTAAAACACAACCATTGATAGTGGGTGAATCAGTGGATGATAAAACTTTTAATCACTTAAACAATTTACAAAACTAACCATTCGAACCATCAAGCATGTATTCATCAAAAATCATAACTATACAAGAGAAAATGAGAGCACATCAACACAAGAACATAATATGTAAATGAGAAAACCTCATGGGGGGGAAAACCACTAAAACATAGATTTATTAGAGAAATGAATCAAATTTAGTTGAGCACCAACTCATAAAGGAGATCCAACCCCACAAGGAGCACCAACTCCTAGTTTAGTAGAAAAAAATATAAAAGGAGGCACCAACCCCTAGATGACTCAACACAAATTAAAGACATGATATGTTTTTCACCTCTAATATTTTGTACCAGCAACTGATTATAACAAAATGAAGCTCACTTTCCTTCCTCCAAATCTTCTCTTTATGGAAACTCACTTAACATCTTCTTCATTAGGTATATTAGGTCTAATGATCTATGTATCCAAAAAAAAACCTTTAATAACATCAAATAATAATATTATCCCTCTCATTAGAGTCACAAATACATAATTCACCTTCTTATTCTACGCTCTAGGTCACACTTTTCATCCCTCACTTAACTAGCTCAAATGAGCTTTACAACTTTGCTTTTATACATGAATTATGATCCTAAAACATGTAGGTTGGCCAACATAGGATACATTAACTTAAATAATAATAATAAAATCCTATAAACATCACACAAAATACCTTATAGACTGGAAATACCATCTTCGTACTCAAATCCCTCATTAGGACACAAGAAGGCATAATACACTAAAATAGATAACTCACCAAAATAGAATGTTTTTAAGAAAAAAATCTTCACCAAAACTTGGAAACATCATAGACATATTCTATAATAAATATAGAAACCAAAATAAATCTTTAATCACTCTACACCATCAACTTATGAAAAAAACACAAACAAAAGGAGCAACCTTTTCACTAGTCTAAGACCTTCAAAACTAGTGTTCAGAGATTCAAGAAAAAAACACATAAATAATATTAAAATATGGAATTATTATATAAAAATGGAAATGTAATGACCTCAGGGTAATCAAACAATTCAAACCATGCCATAAATTAGACTGATACACCTCCAAAATGCCTCTATAACTGAGGTCACCGAAACTTCCCAAAAGTAGTTTCAGTAAAATAGGACATACAAATATCTTAAGGGATAAAAATATCTAACACCACCATTTAAATGTATTATATATCCCATAATTCCCTAGAAACAAATTATTCAATAGGTTGAATGAAAAACTTTAGATGAAATTGATCCTCTTCATAAACACGAAAATTTGAGTCAGATCCACACACAATCAAGAAACTTGACTTATACTGGAGAAATATGGAGGATTCATATACAACCTCCAATCATCATAAAATCCATAAAAATCCATTCTTATCCACTGGGAAGAGGATCTCTCCATCACTTTTGAACTAGGGTTTTAAGAGGGTTTACAACAAGTATACCTTTTAACAATTGTTCATAAAATAATGGGACTTAATGTTTGAACTAATGCCAAAAACTCAAGCTATAACCATACCTCCCATGAAAATTTTTCATGTGCCAATGAGCATCAAAAATTCAAATTTGAGCCAGGATTCTCACTTGAAAAAACTCAATAGGAGAAAAAATGCAATAACTTACAAAAATCAACATTAGGACTTGAAATTTGGACCACACCTCTAAATTATCAATATAACACATATCCCATGCTAATGCTTTCTCAAATAAAATCATAAATGATGACTCCACTTCATTAGTGAATTCTTTCTCAAGGAATAGGTTTAAAAACATACCTAGAACTCACTCTTCATGCAATATACTCAAAGTACTAACCTTAAACTTCACTAAGATGATAGAAAAAAATTTCCACAGCTCTTAACTATCTAAAATTTTCATTTATAAGTTGAAATAATACTTTCACACCTCATTAGGTCACCTAGGGCTTGAGAATAGGTCTAGTGCAAACCTAGAAAACATGACTTAGTCCTATACCTACACTTTAAGACACTTTTTAGTGTCCATACAACACATTTACATGATGCCCATGCTCTCACCAAGCTCAAATAATTACTACATGTGTAATTAAACATGGCATACCATTCCTGCTAATTAGGTCTGAAGAGACAACACCTTGAACATTCTTGATTCACTAAAAATGATCTTCTCATCACTCTTCCATCCTTGAAAACCTACAAAAACCTTCATAAGACTTTCATAAAATCATCACACCATCCTCCTAACTCTACATCACCTCTTCTAGATACTAGAAGCCATCATACCGACTCAAGATCCCATGAAACATCACAAAGACAATTAGAAATTAGTGTGTCAAAACCACCTCACTATTATCTTGAAAAATATAATAAGAGCCCTCAAAACATCACCAAGGAATATTTTGAGAGCAAGGTGACCTGATCCACCTTATTAAGTAAGGTGAGAAGGTGTGTGATTTTTATTAGTTAATGCGGATAAAAATGTCTCATAGTCATAAGGTGAATAAGAGTCTTATTTCATTCCAAGATAATAAGAGCCCTTGAAACATCACCAAGGCCTAGTTTGGTATTGTTAAGACACTGAATTAGGATCTTTAGATGCTTATAAATGAGAGAATTATATTCGTTAACCTAGTTGAGTGCTTCATAACTATAGTAGTGAATTCCATAATGGATGCACATCAAATTAGGTGATATCTATGGAGCCTTAAATGTCTTGTGTTTTATTATTTGAAATGAGATCTCATAAGAGTCTCAATAAATTAAGTGAAGTGATATTAAATTTATTATATATGTTTTTAAGGTAAATTTTTATTACAAGGCTTACCCAAGAGGATGAAATGATCCAATAAATATAATAAAATTGAAATTAAATATAGAGGATGTGTTTATATACGACCATACACGTCGGCCAAGAATAGATTCCATATCTTGACTAGACCATATGGTTTTTAACATGGTGATAGCATGAATTATGAACTATTAATCAGTATAAGAAAAGTTTAAATAATGATTTTATGCATTTATATTCATAATTTGATGACACATCAGTGTGTCAACATAAGAAATTTGAGAGGAGCACAATAATATGTATTGAGTGGGGATATGATGTAGGAGCATCATTGGAAGAAGATAAAAATGAAAATATGACCTCTTAAGTCATGTTTATCGAACCAAGGAAGGTGAATATGAGTCTTAAATCCATGAGGGAGAGACTAGGATACAATTCTAGGTGGTAAGAAGAGTCAAGTTACTCAAAAGTTTAAATTTTTTTCCCTCCATTATTGTAATTCAAATGTTAACCATGTAAAATGCCAACTATGGATTGTTAAGGGATAAAATATTGTTTAGATGGTGGTAAGAGTGTGTGAGGAATATAAATATGTTAATACAAGTTATAGAGCTAGTGAGAATCCATGTAAATGATTAAAACAATGTAATATGCCTATGTGTCCATGTAAAGGACAATAAGTGAGACATGAGTCATCAAGTAGGTAGTTAGGGTATGAAATAAAGAAGAGAAGGAGATAAATTTGAAGAAGAATTAAGTTATGGGGGTCATTACTTGAGGAAGAGGATTGGTGATGGCTGAGAAATGTGAAATTTTGAAATATATATCAACTTTTTTCTAAAGATAACTCTATTTTTTATCAAATCGCATCTTACTCTTTCATTAGAAACATATGAGTATTGATGCCCGAGGTCCACAAATAGGAATGATCATAGTGTAAAAAACATTTAAGATATTTTTAAAGGTAAAGTACATAATTGAACACATCCTTATATGCTATATTTATCTTTGCATGAGAAGTAATAAGACTGTGCATGTTTGTTTGGTTGATATTGATATGTGCATTGATTGTATAACAATGTTCTTTGTAACCCTAATTTAGTTTCTTTCTGCATTTTTTAGTTCAAATACTCATCATGGTAACAATAAATCTTAGGGTATACTTTGAAGGAGACTCGTGACAACCTTTACTTTTCGGGTGTAAGTTTTTATAAGATTGAGATCTAAAACACAGAACCACCCATTGTGATTGATAACATAACCTGGTAGTGCTTATTTCAAGTGTATGGACATTATTTTGTTTGAGAAAATATATAAGGAATATTTTTCTCATGAATATTCAATATTTTATTGGAGAAATAAGTCAAAGGTATTCTAGTAGCTTTGGATTGTGATCTGAGACAACCATTTGTGCAAGATTTATTATAGTATATTGCAAATTATATGAATAAGAGGGAATATTTAGAGAGAATATGAATGTTTAGGGTATTTTGAAATAGTGTGGAAGAAAGTAAAACCCCTCAATTCTTTCTTTATTAGTGAAATTTGTTCTTGTGATTTAAAACCTCCATCTCTATTACCTACAATTTGGTGAGATAATTTGAAGGTCTTTTAAAATGCATTTGGAGTTCTTTGCATTCGCTATCAAGAGGATCAAAAGAATGTTGATGTGTTAGACCCCGGTGTAAATATTTAGGTCATGATACTAGTTTTTGATAATTTTATAACATTTTTAGAGCTCTCGATGCAGTAAAGTGTCATAGAACTAGGTTTTAGATTTTGGAGCATCAAACCATTGAGTTTTGAAGTGAAATTTGGTAGATAATACTATGGAATTGTCTACTTCAATATTTTCAAATAAATTTTTCTCCACTCGAGAAATTTCAAGATTTACTTAACAATATATAATTACAATGATGTTTAAAGAGAAGGCCTAATTATAAAGGAACAATTAAAAAGAAACCAAGGTTGTTGATTGGGTAAGAGTTATGAATCCTTATGCACAATTGTAATAATATAGTGGGAGATTAGAAATTCCTTTATTGAAGTTTTAAACCCTTGAAGAAGGTATATAATTTCGACAAAGTGAAATCTCAGACCTAGAAGGAAATCACAGTCATAGGAAGGCAAGTGTGAGTTTGAAAGGGAAGAATAGGGAGTTGGATCATCAAAGTGAGTACACACATTAGGGTGAATGAAGGAATACTAATGAGATTGAGACCTTTCCCTAGGTATTATTAGATCACTCCACTTATGATTGCTACAAGTATGTTGTCTCAAGAGCATTTAGTAATCAAAGTTGACCTAGAAGGGTAATGTGGGATTTTGGGTCTTTCTTGAGTCTTTATGTGGATTAAAATGAGCTTGTTTGGAGTGTGTAAGTCCATAACATCAAGAGTAAGAGTTGGAACAAGTGGGCATATAAGGAAGTTTGAAGTTTGTGAACTAATACAAAATTTTTATTAACATTTGATTGAGATGTTGAACAGGGTACTGCTATAAAGAAGAAGCCTTGAATGTAAAAAGATCAAATCTCATCTAATTGGGAATGAGAGCACCAAGAAGCCTAAGGAAGGAGTAAGAACGTAAGATAGTGACAAGGTGGTTTTCAAAGAATTTGCCTAAGCTACTAGATGAATTAGCATGTAATGAACATGATAAGGCAGAGGATGATGTTAAGAGATCAGTTTGTGATTTAGAGGATTAAGATTTGATAAATGATTTGTTCTCATTAGTTAAATAAGACTAATAAAACATATTATTATTGTGTTTTGAATAAAATTGAATTGGTTTTATTATGGAATGCATTCAAAGGGTGTGGAGCTCTACACTAGGATATAATGGGGATATTGTCTTAAGAAAAGGATAATTATCACAAATAACAATGTTAAAGTGTTCATTTCCAAATGTTAGTGTGTACATTTCACCTACTTTAATTATGAAATGAAAATTACATGCTTATAGGAAATTCAACCCGAGTGTATAGAAAAATTTTTTTCTTTGTTTATATTTTTGTTGTCCAGATGTGTTGGTGTTGGCATGCTCCATGGTGAAACCTAAAACATATAGTGTATTCAATTTCCTTAGTATAAATTGAACTATAACTCAAATGTAAATGTATAATTTAAAGTTATAGAGAGTGAAATAAACATATGAAAAACATGGGAGGAATAAACATGTTTTTTATACTAAGGAAGACCTCACGTCATTTTCTTGCATTTTAATATTCAAATTGTATTTTTGAACTTATCAAAGGATTGAGGGTGATCAGACCCTAACTATGCCAAAGGATAAAATAGAGTATTGGGTACATGTAACCCAACACTAAATAGAAGATAGAGAGAATAATAGAGAGGTATTGAAATACCCCTTGAAGGAAGAAGACCAATTACTAGAACAAATTGTAGCCTTGATATATCCCCCTTTGAATGTGTAAGAGGATAGGAAGGAATTTTATGAAGAACTTAACCACTTCAACACCATACATAACCACAAACCACACTATTACAAATGGAACTAAGCATGCTTTGGTATATATAAACATAAATTATAAAATAATGGGTTCCCCCATGCCACCCTTGTTTTACCCACAACCATGAAGTAGTTTGTAATATTCTAAGATAATGATAGAGAAGAAAACCCATGCCGCCAAAATATTTTGTGTAAATGAAATTGACTATTTATATTGAGGAGTGAAATATTTAGGCCCACTGTAAATTTATCTAAATTGTGTCAAATAAGCTAAAAACTATATCAAAATTAATATATATAACTATAAATCTGAAACTATAGAAAAATCCATCATGCACGACAAGGGCGAAACATGTGGGAGGGTCGGGGAACATGTATACATTCCTAACTCGCATTATATGTTTTTCCACATGTGTAAATTTTTCTAACTTCGTAATTGGGGATGTTTTTGAGGGTTTGTTCCTTGTGAAAATTGTACCTAAACTTATTAATTTATATGTAGGTGTAGAATGTACCCAATGATTGAACCCTCTTTTGGGAAACAAGTGATATAAAATTTGATTTTGAGGCTCAAATGAAAAGATGTGTATCCCTTTCTTAAGATTTTGATAATCTATGTAAGATCACATTGAATGTTGTAGTGGTTTCAATCATTGGGATCTAATTTATATAAATGGGAGGAACATGGTGGAGTCAGTGGTGTGAAAAAATAAATAAATAATAGAAATAGTATAAATAAATATTATGTAATATAACAAGAATAGAGACAACAATAATCGATTGAGTAAACAAAAGTATTAGAATTCAAAAAAAGTCACATCAAGTCATATAGGTACAAACACATGACACCCATGGTGTCATAAGACAATCATGGAACTTTTGTACATAATAAGAGAAGTCATGTCATGCAAGAAAGTAATAAAGATATAAACATGGGACACTCATGGTGTCACAAGATGATCAAGGAACTCATGCCACATATAAGTGAAGCATATAACTTGTAACACAAATAAGTAGAAAACATGTATATAAAACAATTATGTCAAATACTGATAAATGTGTTATGCCAAAGATTAAAGAAGCACATAAAGTAGGATATGTCAATGTTTCACGTTTCATGCTAGCTTAAAATATATCATGTACATGGGTAACTGCACTAAGTGGGGGGGCCAAAAGGGGGTCTTAAGTGGATGCATTTTTTTGGAAAAAAAAAATTCAACTTGTATGAGTTTTTTGAAATAGTTACACTCAAAATTGGAAGATGTTATAGAAATATGAATCGTAGCATTTTGAGTTTAGTTTCTAAGCTACTAAATTTGATTGAAAATGGATAAGTTTAAGTTGGTCAAACAACTAAAATACCAGCAAATACTCATGATTTTGTTAAAAAATATAATAGAGTGACTTTCGTGCCCCCCATCATTTTTTTAGCACCATTTAGTATTTTTAAAAACCCTTTGGTAGAAAGATAGCTAGGAGCATATAGTTTGGGCTCCATTTTGGTTTATATTTTTTTAGTGAATATTTTTTTATTTATGATTTTTCTAGTACATAAATTTTATGTTTTGAAAAATAACGGAGCTCCAACCATTCCCCCTAACTACCTCAAAAAATATTGAAAATTAGATTTTTTTTTTGAATATGTATAGAATTATGCCTAGTTTGGGCTAGTATAATTTTTTAAATTTTGATCACCCAAAAAAGTATACACCATGAAATATAGACATATTTACACTTCAAAAAATAGCTATAAAAAGGCATAGTTAGAAAATAAATAATATGGAAACCTTATATTAGTAAAAAATTTGAAAATTTATATTTTTTGAAATAAAAGACTCTTGCTCTACTTCGTGGTATAATTTTTTAAAAATGGATCAATTGTTTTGTTTAGATTTATCATAGAGGAAGTGGAAATTTTTATATTTTCTTGTAAAAAAACGTTGTTTGTTGTGTTTGTGCAGGTCCATGCCTCAAGCTTGGGGATCTAAACCGGATCCTAAGCCTTGAGGCATGGCTCGAGAAAAAAGAGAAAATGCATACATGTTATAACTCGCATTACACGTTATGTGTAGTATAAACATTATGCATGATTTTGACATGCTTCTATTTACACAAATAAATGTTTAAGTATTCTTATACTTTAAAATTTATTTATGTAAATATAAGAAATTAGGGTCACTCTACACCTTATGGAATTAGTCTCACAGCTCCATGAGTCATGGTTTAGGAGATAGTTTTTAAAGTATAATCAGTCAAGGTACATAGGTTATTTTTTAGGATTTCAGCATCTAGCCTAAATCTTTTAGTTTTGACTTCTACAATTGAAACCCTAAACCATAGGCCATAACCCTAAACACTAAATTGTAAACCTTGAGCCCTAAACCCTAAACCTTTAACCACAATCCCTAGACCCTAAAACCTAAACCCTAAACCATAAACCTTAAACATCCAGCCCTTACCCATGAGCCCTAAAACCTGAACCTTAATCCCTAAACCCTAATCCATGAGCCCTAAACCCTAAACCCTAAACCATGAACCATGAGCCCTAAATGCTAAACCCTAAACCTTGAACCGTAAAAACTAAATCCTAAGTCCTAAACCTGGACCCCTAAACCCTAAACCCTAAGACTTGAACCCTACACCCTTATCCCTGAGCCCTAAAATCTAAACCCTAAACCCTAGACCATATACCCTAAGCCCTAAGCCCTAAAACCTAAACCCTAAACCCTAAAACCTAAACCCTAAACCGTAAACCCCGAGCCCTAAACCATAAACCCTAAACCTTAATCCCTAAACATTAAATCCTAAACCATAAACCCTAAACCTTAATCCCTAAACATTAAATCCTAAACCCTAAACCTTGAACCATAAACCATAAACCCTAAAACTTGAACCGTAAACCATAAACCCTTATCCCTAAACACTAAATCCTTAACCCGAAACCCTAAACCCTAAACCTTAAACCCTAAATCCTTAACCTTGATCCATAAACCCTAACCATAAACACTAAACCCTAAACCCTAAACCTAAAACCTAAATCCTAAACCATAACCCTTAACCTTGAACCTTGAACCCTAAACCCTAAACCTTAAACCCTGAACCATGAGCCCTAAACCCTAAACCCTAAACCCTAAACCCCAAACCATATTTCATCAATATTTCCTAGTCTCGTGCCTAGAACCATCATTTAGTCTGCTTATAGAACTACCTTGTTTGTGAGAGGTGGGACAAGTAACTACATGAATATGACATCTACCTTGTGCCTTGTAATGCATATCTTACACATCTCTTCCAAACTTGTTTCTCCCCATATATACTTGCACTCTTGAATGTAAATTTATTCACACTCTAAAAAAATTCATATTTCCATGTATGGTATTTTGCAAGCCAGGATGACCCATTAGAATATGGAAAAAATAACCATCACAACAAAAAAATTAATCTTAAAGGAAATAAAAGAAACATAGAGAATATATCAATGTAGAGGTGTAGGATCATAATTGTATTTCCTATAGTATCCTCTCCCCCGGAGAAAGATAAATTTTAAGTGTTCTACTGGAATGGATAGTAAATTTGACAGAACTTCCTAAAGTGTTCAAAATAAGCATAGAAACAAGGGAATGGCTAAAAACACTAAGGGGTTATCAATCTCCTAGTAAATATTTCTTGTTTAGTTCTAAATGGGAGTTACCTAGCCTATGACTTAGTGACCTTCCATTCATTGATAATTCCTTATATGATAAACCCATGGATGTTTTCAAAATATCAACAGATGAAAAACATCAAATTTTGATGACTCTCTTTGAATGTTCTGCCTACAAATTTGATGAACCCTAAACTCTGTGACCTAAACCCTTAACCCTCAACCATGATACCTAAACCCTAAACTATAAATGCTAAACCCTAAAACCAAAATAATAAATCCTAAACCCTAAACACTAAATACTAAACCCTAAAACCTAAACCCTAAACCCATAACCCTAAACCCTTGACCCTAAACCCTAAACCATGAGCCCTAAGTCCTAAACCCTAAATACTAAATCCAGAGCCTTGGGCTCCAACCCCCAAACCTTAAACCAGTAACTCTAAACCCTGAACCTTAAGCCATAAACCATGAACCCTAAATCCTAATCCCTAAACCATAAACCCTAAACCTTAAGTGTTGAACCCTACACCCTAATCCTTGAGCCCTAAACCCTTAACCTTAAACCCGTGCCATAAACCCTAAATCTAGAGCCCGATATCTAACCTCCGAACCTTAAACCCGTAACTAACCCCTAGACATTAAACCTATAACTCTAAACCCCAAACCCTAAGTCACAAACCTTAAACCATGTACCCTAACCCCTAAAACCTAAACCCTAAGCCCTGAGCCCTAAACCGTAAACCCTAAACCTTAAGGCCTAAATGTTAAATCATAAAGGTCCCCAAACCCTAAACCTTAAAAACTAAATCATAAACCCTAAACCTTGACCCCTAAACCCTAAAATCTAAACCCCAAGCACTAAATCCTAAACCCTAAACCCTAAACCCTAAGCCCTAAACACTAAACCCTAAACCCTCACTTCGTAACCTAAACCCTTAACCCTAAAACCTAAATGTTAAACCTCGAGCTTTAAACCCTAAAACCTGGAATCTAACTTTTAAACCTTAAACCATAACTCCTAAACCCTAAACCGTAAACCCTAAATCCTCAACCCTAAACCTTAAACCCTGAGCCCTAAACCCTAAACCCTATACCATAAACCCTAAGCCTTAAACCCTAAACTCTAAGCCCTAAATCCTAAACCCTAAAACCTAAACCATGACCCCTAAACCCTAAACCTTGAGCCCTAAACCCTAAACCCTAAGCCTTGAACCCTAGGCCTTAAGCCATAAGCCATAAGCCAAAACCATAAACCTTGAACCCTTAAACATAAACCCTAAACCCTAAACCCTAAAAACTAAAACCTGAGCTCTAAACCTTGAACCCTCAACTCTCAACCCCGATCCCTAAACTCTAAACCCTAAACCCTTTACCCTAAACCCGAACCATGAAATTTAAACCTTAAACCCTAAACCATGAACTTTAAACCTTAAACCCTAACTCCTAAACCCTGAACCGTAAACCCTAAATCCTTAACCCTAAACCTTAAATCCTAACTTCTAAAACCTAAACCGTAAGCCCTAAATGCTCAATCCTAAAGCCTAGAAACTAAACCCTAAACCCTCAACTCTTAACCCTAAACCCTTAACCCTGATCCCTAAACCCTAAACCCTAAACCTTGAGCCATAAACCCTAAACCCTAAACCTTGAACCTTGAGCCCTAAACCCTAAACCCTCAACCCTTAACCCTGAACCATAAACCCAAAACTCTAAACCCTAAACCATAAACCCTAAACCATGAACCCTAAGCCATGAACCCTAAACCCTAAACCCTAAAATCTGAACTATGAGCCTTAAACCCTAAACTCTAAACCTTGAGTCCTAAACCCTTAGCCCTAAACCCTAAACCCCGAGCCCTAAACCCTAAACCCTAAATCATAAACCCTCACCCAAAGGAAAATCCTAAAAATATCATTCAACATGTTTCGGTGTGTAGGGAATAGTTTTTAAGGTGATTGATGGACTCATTTAGTTTGTATGAGAGACTACTTCCTTTGAAGGCCTAAAAGGCATTTTTGGCCACTTTGTATTTAATTGAACACCCTTCTGAACAAGCTAAAATGAGCTAGTCATGTCACCAACTTATCAAGGACCATTATTTGTGAAGTATTAAGGAATATTTTGTCTCCATACAAGAAACATGAGCAAAATCATGTATGAGAATCATGAATTTGATTTCGTGAAAGGATGTTTTTAGAGCTAGGAAAGGTGAGGGGATGATTTTTATGTGGAGCACCATGTTTCTAAGAATGAGAAATCATCCAAGTTCACTTGATGCAATTCACTTTGTTACTATTCATAACTGTAACTCATTCAAAACCTAGTAGTGTTATCACACCTTAAGGAGGAGGCACATTACAATCACCTCATTTTGGCCATAAGGCAGGAATCACATTCAGTGAACAATCCTCTATCTACAAAGTGAGGATATCTTGTAAGTAAGAAGTAGACAAACATCATAGAGTTAATTCATGGTCACTAAAGTGAATTATGGACCAAATTTAAAAATTAGTACCAATTCAAGTAGTGGTAGGGCCAAAATCCATTTTAGAAGGTCAAAAACCTAAAAATGACTATATGCTTTCCCAAAAAAAGACCGTCTACAATATATATGCCCTGAAAGTTTTAGGTCATTTGCTGAAATCCTGAAAATGAGTAAGTACTGACTAGATTAGATTTTGAAAAACTATCTTCTAGATTATAACTATTGGAGCTACGAGACCACTTCCATAAGGTGCAGAGTGACCCTAATTTCTTATATTTACTAAAATAAATTTAAAGTATAAGAAATAATAAAAGTATAAGAAATAATAAAAGAAATCTTATACTTAAACACGTACGCATTATAACACGTATGTGTTACAAAATGCATACGCATTTGGGCTTGTTTGAAATAGGTACATGTTACGGTTCGGTGGTTCCCGAGCCAAACAAATTAAAATGCAAGCAAATTTTTCTTTTTTCAGATTCTTGTCCACTTTTTTGCCCCCAAAATTCATGCACTTACCCACATAGTATATGTAATAAATCATAATGATGAAGTAGAAAGGAACTATAATGACACAATAACACTTATATAGAATGTATAGAATATTCCCCCAAATGATCATGGTATTTGAGAATAGATGGGTCATAACCTATCATGGAGAACCGGTCTTTTTGTGTCCTTCATCAAGATCAATATACCTCGTGAATTCATGTCTCAGTAAATATTGTATATCAAATATATGTTTTGTAAAATCCCATGATAACAGAAAACATATGTAATGTAAAGTGATAACAATTATAACTATATGTATATGTCCTAGTTTCATATTTTTAAAATATTTTAATGTTTTGGTATTTTTGAATTTAACTATGTTAGTATGTACATGGAGAGAAGTAGGAAAATATTTGCAGAATTATAGCCTTATGAGGAGGAAACTCGTATCTTGAAGAAAATGGAGACTCGGACCTCAATTATGCCAAATAATGATGATCATGTGCAAGTGGTGCAAAAACAAGAATACGTTCCATACAAGTCGTGGGAGGAGAACCAATTGGATTAGATACTTAAGAAGTAGTGTGTGTTGTCTTTCAAATGTGTAACAAGGAAATCACAAATTTCGAGCATGAAAACTATACCCCTGTGTTAATTTTTTCAAGTCCTATCATTTAAAGACACCTCAAGTCTGTCTAGCTAGTCCAAGTGACCTCTTGGTTAACGGTATCCCATCCCCCTAGGTGATATAGGATATTCCATTCATTCCCCCTAGGTGATTTTACGATTTCATTAAAAATTGCAAGCTACGGAAGTTGTGGGAATGGCTATTTGAAGAACTAGGAGTAGGAGTAGAAACTATGTAATACCTAGGATAAATCCTAGGAGAGAGAACTACTAGAGATAACATATGCACTAGAATATGTGTGAGGAATTATAGGAGTGTGAGAATAACTAGAGATAACATGTGAATAAAATTCTTATGAGGAATACTATGAGGGAAATATCCATTAGAGATATCATGTGAATTATAAGGCCTATATGGAGAATTAGGAGTAGGATTATAAACTATATAATGGTCACTAGATAGCCTATGAAGAGGAGCCTCCAAGGGAATACACCGAATGTGATAAATTGTTAGTGAATAAATTTTATGCATTGGTGTAATATTGATGAAACATATCTAAGATGATGTGACAAAGGAATACATAAAAAAACATGTCACCTTGGCTATAAGTAGAGGCCACTATCAATGGGACTTGTGTAGTAACAAAGACAACAATAACAAGAATATAAATGTCTAAATTTGGGGTTAGAATAAGGTGTGACTTATTTTTTATCATTTCTAAGAGAATGAAGTATATTTAAAGTACATATGTTATTACTTTTACGTGGGTCAAAAATAAATTGTGTTTAGGTATTTGTTTAATAAATGCTTACATATATAGAGTATCTCGAGATAAGTGTGTCATCAATTTTAGAGTCAACAAAATTAATAACAAGTGGAGAAGGAGGCATAAGAATGATAGTTCCAATCATAACATATAATGGGTGATCAATATAAAGTAGAGGTCATACAACATGATGAGCATTATGCACTTCGAAGTAGATTTTTAGTGCTATGATTAGAAATAGGATCATTAAATATTTTTATATTTTCATTACCATTAGTAGGATTGTATGATTCATTGGTATCATCTCCTTTGATTTCAGGTTTATTAATAAGATCTTATAAAACATGAAAAATATTGATACATCAATTAGTGAGATGACCAATACATCTAAGAGAGTCATAATAAACATTAACATCAAAACTCTTACCATGAGGTTTACTCAGATCAACCTCAAGAAGTAGAAGGAGAGACATGTGAGTTTTCATTCAAGTATTTGTTTAAGTATAATTTGTAGAGCACAAAGAAAATTATATTTTAACTTCACATAGTTTTTAATTACATCTTAGTAGGTTGAGGTATAAATTTAATAGTTTATTTAGTAGTATCCTTATTTCCATTAACCTTACCTCGTAAATGTATGTTATCTTAGAAATTAGCCATTATATGCGGTAGAGAAGTGCTTACATATCTGAAGGTTATTCATATGTAGACACTTAGATTAACGTTATTTCAATGTATGAAATAGATGATCATATGAAATTAATAACTATATGAGTGCACTAAAAGAGGATTTAAGGTTTGTTATATGGGTGTTGTCTTGTAAATGTGTAACAAGAAAATCATAAATTTTCGAGCATGCCAACTATACCCCTGTGTTAATTTTTTTCAAGTCCTATCATTCCAAGACTCCTCGGGTCTATCTCGCTAGTCCAAGTGACCTCTTGGTTAATGGTATCCCATCCCCCTAGGTGATTTAGGATATTCCATTCATTCCCCCTAGGTGATTTTAGGAGTTCATTAAAAATTACAAGCTACAAGAAGTTGTGGGAAGGGCTATCACTGGCCTTCCTAGGGAAGGAGAGACCTCATGGAGTGGAGTAGAAAATCCAAAACATACATGGAGGTGTATCAATGGTCTCGAGAGACCATGAAAATGATTCAGGAATATTTTGGAAGGGCTTGAAGAGGTAGTTTTTCCAGAATTAGGGTTCATAGGCCTAGTCAGTGCACAAACCAAAACAACTACTAGACTTCCGAGGGTTATTCCAAGAGCTTTAGATGAATTTAGGAGAAAACAAAAACACTAAAGGAAAGAGAATTCAAACACCTAAAATATGTTGAAATAAGTGTTTTCACAACACTTTGGCATATTAGATCTGCAGGAAGTATTTCTTAGGCACACGTGGAGTACCAAATCAAAACTCAAATTTTTAAGGGCTTATATGGAAGAATAAAGACATGAAATCCCAACCATTGGATTTAAAAAACAATTTTCAGTCAAGATAATATAGAAAATTAGTGAAAAAATCCATCGAGATCTCAAGTTATCATCATCCCAAGTTGTCCTCTTAGAGCGAGTTCGGGAGTTATCCAAATTTTGGGAGGACATGTGTTAGCTACAAGATCTGGTGGGATTTTGTGTCTCTAAAGTCCCTAAAAATAAGGGAAATAAACCTTGAAAAATGTGTCCATCCCCCATGTGACCTCTAGAACCCCATGTTACCTTCTAGATTGTCGGTCTAACCCCTAGGTGTAATTTGGGGCTCAAATGCCCTGTCGTCGGATCTTCGCCACGTGTCAGCTCAAGGATCTTTGTGGAATTTGATTTCCCTCTTGTAAATCACATGTAAGGCACATAAAACCTTGAAATTTTTTTCCCAAACCTTGAAGGGAGAATTTTGGTCACCCATGTGACCCACTTCCACCCCTCAATGCTGATTTTCTAGCTCCCACTCCTTGGTGTCGGATGACCGCCACATGTCGCCTTCTTTATCACCATGGAAATTGATGTCCCTCACATCATTTCAAGTTAAGGAACATCAGGACCAAAAATTCACCCAACCCTCTTTGTGTATAATATTTTTTTTTTTCAAAATCCTCACTATCGTTTTCTTCCCGCTTCTTATATCTAACTCTTCCAGTGCACAGTTCTTCCTCCAAAATCCTCTGAAACTTCCCATAATCACTCCACCATTGCTGAACATGAAACTAGGTATGTCAAATAAGTATTTCTCTCCACTTTATGAAATCATATAGGTTTTAGAAGGAATTTTGAGAAAATAAGGAAGAAGAAGCGAAGAACGAAGATAAGAAAATAGTGAACATCTCCATAGTCGTGAAATGAAGATTCAGAGAAATCTTGCAAACCAGAGTATGAAACAATGAACAATTTTTAATGTTAATTCCTCTATCCAAGACCATCAAAAAAATACCTTCAAACTCTCCTCTTGTTCAACAGATCATTCACAACAAAGAAATCTCCTTTCTGGCTCAATGAAGGAAAAAGTGAATTTCCTGTCAAACCAATTGTCTAAATGATGCAAAACTTAACGTTAAGCACCAAAGAAAAACCCCATATCAGAAATATAATTTTTTTTGCAAATTGAGTAGAAATACAAACCTAATATTTTCAAGTTTCATTAATGGTTATTGTCAGAAGCACTGCTAGGTCCAAAAATTGAAATTTTAAAATCTCCTATACTATTGAGCGAGTATGTTTAAAATTTTAGAGGGTTGATATTGAGAAAAACCCGATATCAGAAAAAAAAAATTCACATCAATCTGACCTCCAGAAGATAACTTTCTAAAAATAGCAGGTCTTCTACCTAGGGGACTACTATTTTGGGAAAGTCATCAATAGATGAACTTTCGAAGGAGACATAAACATTGTAGATGCATTAAAGATGAGAATTAATCAGAAATGGCATTTTTGGCACTTAATAAAAATAGTAAGTGGTCCTGTAAGAACCTACCAAAAATAGAAGGTTGATCTATAAGCAGAGAGGAATAGAGGGAGAAGAGGGAATCAGGGTTGTAACATCCTGTTGAGGTTCGAGGGAGTTGCTTTTTCATACTTACAAAAAATAGTAAATTGGTATTCTAAGGAAAACATGAAACATAAGTGGATAGGATAGAAGTGACACATCCCATTTCCTATTAGTACGAGATAAAAGATAGTGATATCGTGTACATAGACTGAATGACCTTAGAACTTTCCCAGCGGTAAAAGCATGAAAGAATATTGAAGATTGGATATTCACAAGTGGCTTGTTCTCTATTGCGGGACATCCAATTTCTATCCATAGTCTTGAGTTTTCCTAGTCTTCTCTCACCACTATGAGCCCTAATCACGAATCATCTAAGTCGATAATGGTATGAATATGGAGGTCATCCACCCTAAAACCATCTCACTTTCTCTGCAGATCACCGACATCAACCAACATGGTCATTATCTCAAAAGATAGGGCCTTACACAATTGTAAACGATGGATGCATATGTGCAAGGGATTGCTCTTGGGTCTTGGTTAAAAATAGGAGAAATCCCTCAAGGATGACCAAGAACCTTCCAAGGTGTGAGTTACGAGAATATTTTGATGTCATCACTATCCTCGGTAGAGTAATGGATGAAGCAAACGTAAGAGACTTCAAAGATTGGATGGGCCTTTTCATCTTCACGTTAAATGAAGGAAATAGAGAATTGACAAGGGAAGATCATCAATGAAAACCTCCATCTGCAATTTATCCAAGTACCCATGAAGAAGAAGTTTCACATGACTTATTACTTGGTCTACCTCGTCTCTAGCTTAAGATCATTCAAGGGATTAGCTCTCATACAAAACATTGTTTCCAAGGTTTGTACATTCGAGAAACTTCCACAAGTGGTGATGGAGGAAAGCCATAGGAATTTCACTCATGTGAATGGTGCATTCACAATGTATGTAGTCTAAATATTGGAAGGAGATCTAAAAGCTAGGATTTCATCACAAGCATAATCCTTGATCAATAAGTATGTCTCCTATGTCATATAATTCTCGACCTTCTCCTACCTACGAGTTTTTGGCTTTGACCAAGCCCTGCTAAGGCTTCCTAAGTACCTTAGTGACCAAATTGTATTGTTTGAGCTCGAAGATAGATCATTCTAATAAATAAATATCTTAGAAGTAGGAGGAAGAAGTTGATTCCATTTCCTATCTCTCTCACAAGTATTCACGAGTAATAGCTCGAATGACGCATCTCATCCGGAGGCTACTTTTACTTAGTTAAACTTACATTCCTACATCACCAATCCTAATTTTGAATTCCGAGAAGATCTCAACTCTTTCTATGTCCCAAAATTGCAACATGGGCTACAAGTCAAGGACTATTGGGTCAATTGCATTGATGAATTTGAAGTGCTTGAAAAGGACCATATGAGGATGATAATCAATGAGATGAGGAAATTCAAGTTCTCCTAGTATGAAGATATTTTTATGATGATGGGATAGAGATGTATGATCCTGTGTATGTGGAAGTCAATATGTCCCTTGTACCTCCAATCAACTTGTATGTTCGTGAATTAGGGGATATATTAGAGTGGATTGAGAAGGTGAGGAGATTGAGAAATTGGTTTCAAATGAAGTAAGCCATGATCATCCAGTCACGAGGAATTCCTCCAAGTCAGAAACAAGCCTCACATCAATCATCTTCAAAATTAATAGAGGTGACTTCCATTTCTAAACAATCCAAAGAGAGTTAGAAAATAAAGGACACATATTTGAAATATTATCCTCATGAGAAGATGCCAAAGAAACTCAAAGTAGAAGAAGGATTGTTTGCATCAATGTGAGAGGAAGATTTGATCAGAGAAATGCAGGAAGAAAACTCCATGAAAAAGACATAAGTGTATGAAGAACACATGGTTCAAGATTCATTCTTCGATGATGATAACCATATTCTAGAATTTTGGAACCAAGGGATAATTTCAATAATCTCTTCTTTGAAGGAAGTAAAAATCCACACCAAGAAGTGATAGCCAAAGAAGAGAAAGAAGCAATTGAGGCGATTGATGAAGGAGTGATCAAATTGAAAGGAAAAAGATTCCAAAATGCATAGTTTATTTGGAATACCTCTTTCACAAACATGATAGATTCATTCAAGAGAAATAAAAACAATCTTCTTGGTTCTCAGATGAATTTGATAAGGAGAACATCGACACCTTGGAGGAGCCAAGGATGGTCAAAATTGGAAAAGTTTTCTCACCAAGAGAAGAGAAGGTTTGGTGCATTACTTAAGAAATATTTGGATGTTTTGGAAAACTCTTATGATGAACTCAAATCCTTCCGAATGAAGGAAATGCATCCCTCAATTCCCTTAAAGTAGGATGTCAATCCATTTAGGAAAAAACAAAGGCCATATAACCCAAATATTGTTGATACCATCAAAGAGGAGGTAATGAATATTTTTAATGCAAGGATTATCTTTCACATCCACCATTCAATATGGGTGGCCAACATTGTGTCAGTGCAGAAGAAGAATGGTGAAATAATAATGTGTAGATTTCTGCAACTTGAACCAGACATCACTAAAAGACAATTATCCTCTGCCTATCATGGACCACATTTTGCAAGCGTTCACTAGATCTGAAATGCATTCATTGCTTGATGGATTCTCAGGGTATAATAAAATCAAAGTGGTAGAGGAGTATCACACCAAGATAACCCTCACATCACCTTGGGGCACTTTTACCTACAAAAAAATGCCTTTTGGCCTAATCAATGCGGGAGCTACATTTTAAAGGATGATGAATTTGACATTCAAATATTTAAGAAATCATATGCATCATTCATTCTTTCACAAAACACAAAAAGTGCATTTTGTTATAGAAAAGTTGTTGGGGTGCATTATTTTGAGAAAGGTGAATTTTCTTACCCACAAGAAAGAAAGGATTTCATTCATTCTTTGGAAAGGTGAATTTTCTTCGTCGCTTTGTTCCTGATTTTGTTGAATTGAGAAAACACATCACCACCATGATGAAAAAATAGGCAATATTCAATTGGAATAATTAAGAGAAGGAAATTTTGAAGACATAAATAAATCCATTTCAAGGCTCGACCCTTGTGTCTTATAATTTTAACAAAGGGTTCACCATGTATTGTTCGCCTTAGAACATACCATCTATGTCATTCTTGTTCAAAAGAATGATGAAGGCGTGGAAGCACCTAATGCTTTCATTAGTTGTCCATTAAAAAAATGAACTAAAATACAACCAATTGGAGAAGCATGCATATGCAGTGGTCAAATCTGTAAAAAATTTCAGGTTTTACATCCTCAACTCTCATGTGGTGGTGATGGTCCCCAGAAGTGCAATCAAGTCCATCCCGACACGGTAGGCTCTCAAAACTAAAAGAGGAAATTGGATTGCAAATACTCAAGATTATGATTTCGATATTCAAAACTCCAATTTCATAAGGGGAAATGGTTTGTGTAGGTTTATTGTTGAAGATGAAAAAATCAAAGCTCAACATGGTGAAGACAATTGTGCTTGCTCAACTTGTTACAAAAACAATCCACATGTTCTCATTGTAACCTCTACTGATGAGTGGTATGCTGATATTTCTTAGTACTTAACTTATAGAGAATTCCCTTCTCATCTTGATTAAAAGAAAAAGAGAACACTCAAGATGAAGGAAACAAAGTTTTTAATCTAGAATCACACACTTTTGATGGATGCTTCCTCAGGTGTGTAGATAAAGAGCAACAAGAAAAATTGCTTAAAGCATACCATGACCAAGAATGTGGTGGACATTTCTTAACGATGGTAACTTAACAAAAGATCCTTAGAGGAAGGTATTATTTTCCCACCCTCTTTTAAAACACTCACGAATAGGTTTCCATATATGAATCATGCCAACAATTCATTGGGAGACCAAAAGTTGCTACACTACTGCTCAGACTAGTTGTTATTGAAGAACCATTTCAGCAGCGGGGACTAGATTTCATCAGTTTTCTGAATCCTCACTCAAACACATGACACACCTATGTGCTCATAGTGACAAACTAATTCAAAAATGGGTAGAAGCCATTTTGGCCATGCAAGCCAACACAAAAACAATATGCAAATTCATCAAGGAGAATATCATAGTACGTTTCAGAGTGCCATAGGATATTGTAGCAGAAAATGATACCTATTTCTCTTTAAGGGAGTTGACTAATTTTTCCTATGGCTATGGAATCTCTTTATCTCATTCATCAAAATACTATCCATAGGGAAATGGACAGGCTGAATCAAGCAATAAGAACATTATAACCGTCATCCATAAACTTGTAGATGACAACCAAAGTAATTGGCACAAAAATTTATATGATGCATTTTGGGTGGACATGATCACTCCCAAGAATGCAATATGTATTTAACCATTCCAACTATTATATGGGGTTGAATAAGAAATTCCCATCATGATTGAGATGTCGGATCTCAATTTGTTATAGAGGAATAGAAGATAGACGCAGTGACAAGTATTCCATTAACAAGAGGATATTCTTTCTTGAGAAGCTAGAAGAAAATAGATTCTAATTGGTGAACCGTATTAAATAGCACTAGTTGAACATAAAGAATATTTTTGACAAGAAAGCTAAAGAAAGAGAATTGAAAGTTGGAGAATTCATCTGTTATGGGACAAGAGAAGGGAACCAAAAGGAAACCATGGAAATTTTGATTCATTATGGCTCGGCCCATTCCATATTCGTGAAGCTTGTGGTGAGAATGTTTTTCTACTCTCATATTTGGATGGAACATCGTTGGAATTGTCTTACAAAGTGGGCAATACCTAAAATTGTATCATCAGTGAAAGTGGGTTGTCCCCCACCTTGTACCATAGGTGATTTTAGGTGTGTTTCCCTTTATTTTGTGTGTCGTGTGTTTCCTTTCCATCATTTTGTGTGTGTGTGTGTGTGTGTGTGTGTGTGTGTGTGTGTGTGTGTGTGTGTGTGTGTGTGTGTTTCCTTCTTTATTATCCTTCTCTCTTATAAATTGAACATGAGTCTATAGGGCCCAATGGATAAGGCATTGGTCAATGGATCATATGGTATAAAATTGATAATATATATTCCCCATGTCATGTATTTACTACACTTATTATATGTAATTTCCCAAGCTATAGAAAACTATTGTCATGCAAATGTGCAACAAGAAAATCAACAATTTATGAGCATGACAACTATACCCTTGTGTTAATTTTTTCAAGTCCTATCATTCCAAGAAACCTCGGGTCTGTCCATCTGGTCCAAGTGACCTATCAAATAACATTATCCCATCCCCCTAGGTGATTTATTAAAGTCTATTCATTGTCCCTAGTTTATTTTAGGAGTTCATTCCAAATTTCAAGCTACATGTAGCTATGGGAAGGGCTATTACTAGCCTTCCTAGGGCTAGAGAAACCCTGTGGAGCAGAGAATAAAAGACAAAAAGGATGTGGAGTTGTTTCAAAGGTCTTTGGACATCTTGGAAATGATTCAAGAAGATTTTGGAAGGGCTCAGAGAATTTGGGGAAGTTTCACAAGAATTAGGGTTCACGGGCATAGTTAGTGCACATATCAAAACAAGCTGTTGGACTTCCAAAGGTGATTCTAGAAGCTCGGATGGGGTTAGGAGAAAAAAAAAACATTGACGAAAAGATAATTTAAATCCCTACAAGATAGTGAAATATTTTTTTCACAACCCTTTTGAGGATTAGGTCTACAAGTAGTTTTTATCAGGCACAGGTGGAGTACCAAATAAAAAATCCACTTTTTCAGGGATCTTATGGAATAATCAAGACATTCATCCCCCACCATTAGATTCAAAATACAATTTCCATTCAGGATCATATAAACGTTTACCAAAAAACGTCCATCGGAAGCTCAAGTTATCATCATCCCAAGTTGTCCTCTTGGAGAAATTTCGAAGTAAGCCAAATTTTGGGAGGACATGTGTTAGACTCCAGGAGCCTGCTATTTTTCCGAATAGTGTGCATACATAAGAGAAAAACAGATAAGGTAAGGGTGAGGAGGAATACATGTGAGTGAAGGTAGAAGGTAAAGTGCGTGCGTTCTGATTTCCACATCCAATACTTATTGTGATAACTTCCTTTTAATAGGAGGAACTACCTATGAATACAAACAAGACCACACAATAAATATTAAACAATATATGTCGGTGGAGTACCTAGCGAATGATAGATCCGAGGAATGTGATACTTCCTAGATGGTTGTCAATCCACTATTTAAAAAACTTAATGCAAGAAATAATATGAACTAATAATGTCCTACTATAATTGATATGATATAGGTATCTCATTTAAGTACATAAAAAAATCTAATCTAACATGCTAGGTTATGATTAGATCTAGAAGTTAGACAAGCAAAAAATGTGGTGGTGACAAGTCGGGTCAAGCTCTAGGTGATTTGGGTTATTTTGGTGAAAGGTATGAGGTTTTGTTATAGGAAGGTTTTCTAGACATAAAGGTGATGTCGGTAGAGGGTATGATGATGTTGGTTAAGAGAAAATGACGATGGTTTGGGTTAACCGGCATTGGTAGGGTCAGATGGTGGAAACTTAGTGAAGGTGGATTTTGGTGGTTCTTTAGGATTTCCCAATGAATGGACAAATAATGAGGAGGTAGATGGCGATGATGGGGGTAGTTAGAGGTGTCGGAGTCGGTCATAGGAGGCTAAAAGGTTATAGGTGATTGGGTGGAGGGATTTACAAGAGGGTGAGAGATGATTTGTAAGAGAGACTAGAAGCCACAAAAAAATGAAGAAACTAATCTAAATAAATATGAGAAGACGCAGATCTAAAGGTACTTCTGGTGTTTACGAGACCTAGTTTTTGGATGGAAATGATGGTTGATCCATGTAACCGGTGGTCAGTGCCACGGCTGTGATTCATGGAATGTTTTTTGTGAATGCTTGCCTTTTAAATCAATACTTGGTTGATGGTTCGGGGTGTACGGATTTTCCGGAGTTCTCAGTGCGTGCTTGCATGCAAATATCTCTTCTCTAAGACTTGAATAATTCTTCTAACCCCTCAAACATGGTTACCAAAATTAATATATGGTAACCAATGATAGTTTAGGATTGACTAGCATCGGTTAAGGTGGGAAATTCTAGTTTTACTAAAAATGATAGATCTTAGCAATCTTTTTGGCTAGATCTATCTATTCTCCTTAATCAAAAAAGGATGTTGCACTTAGATAAGTGGGAATGTTGTTAGAGGAAGAATTAGCATGTGATTTTAGGGTTGAACTAATTCTTAGTTAATTATGGTATTAGTTAGCTATGGCAAGTGGATATTGAGTCCTAGTAAAAGGAAATATACTAAGAATAGTTTTATGATGAGGTTTCTAGGTCATGTGGTGGGGTGAGGTTTCTAGTTGAGGTGGAAATTATTTTAATTAAGGTAATTAAATAATGAATATTGTGAGAGTGGGCATTAATTTAACTGTGGGTGATTAAATTAATATACATGTGGGGTAAAGGGGAGTGTGACCCAAATTTGGTGTCTACATTTTTCCCCTTTTGTCACGTAGCTTGTATTGGTAAGAGACACTGACAAAAATAGGTAGTGATTGCCCCATGTGTGGGTGAAGGTGATCCCCCTCAAACCGAGAATTGATGAGGTGTTATACGGAATCGGTGAGTGGTTTGATAAATGTGTATTTTTGGAAGTGAAGGTAGGTGGAGAAGGGTAGGATTACTATAGGAAAGGGTGATGGCCAACGTGGGTAAAAGGAAGTAGGATGGGGTCATATCGGGTATGGGTAATGGTTAAATTGGGTAAAAGGTAATAGGATAGGGTCAAATTGGGTAATGGGTAATGAAAATAAAATACATGCACATGTATAGATTGCAACATGGTACCAGGTTAAAGAACTTACAAAATCTACATCGTCTAAGGTTGATAGGTTTTTCCAAACAAGGGTGAAGTGATTCCGGTATCCAAGGTATAGGATATGGTCCAGAATCACAATGTAGGTTAGGTGCAGGCACGTTTAGGTATGTTCTGGTACACCAAAGGTTTTGTCAGGATAAATTGCATGAAAATAGGCAAGGTATGGATATTAGGCTAAAAAAACATAGGTAATAACATCACAAGGTATAATGAGTACGTAAGTTAAATGGTCACACCAAGTAGGTTAGGTTCAGGAAAATAGGTCATGGCATGGGTAAGGCCAAGGTATAGGTAAAATAACAAATCCTAAGATGCAACTAAGGAAATGTAGGGGTAGTTTGGGCCTATAGGTATGGTTTAATAGGTGTCCAAAATGATAAAAGGTGTGTGAGCTCTGATGGTTGTAGGTAAAAGGAAGCTTAGCAAGGGAAAATAACTATAAGGGTTGACCAATGTCGGTTATATGGTGACTCGAAGTCGAGTTGGATAGGGCATTAAGATGACGGCGTTAGTCATGTCAATTTGGGTTTATAAAATAAAAATTTTGTATTTTACGAAATCATTATTGTGTTATGAATTTTGAGAAAATGACAGATCCGTTTGACCTTTTTGCACCTTTAGAGAGAAGGAAAAGGCATTGTACCAGGTTGAGGTGGAGATTATGAGTTGGTGACAAGAGCTAGTAGATGGGTCCACGAGAGTGGTGTGATTGATTTTATTGGTTGGAGGTGAGGAGTGTATTTTGGCATGGTAGAGGTGAGAGAGGGTTTGGGTGGGCCACTAGTGTAGTGTTTGGACATACCACCATGCTGATGGAACCGAGATGAGGTAAGATTCGATCCAATTCTATGCTTGTTAGTTGAAATAGTTTGTAGAAATTGGTTTGGGTAGGAATTAAATTTTAATTTGGAAGTAAAATTGATGAAATAGGAAGGGTAGGAAGTCCAATGTGGGTTAAATATGGGTAGGGAGAAAGGTAGGGGATATTTCAGTAGGATAGGGTAGGTATGTAGGTCGGTATGGTCAAATTTTGAGAAATGGGTGGAATTTTTAGGGGTTTGGTCGGTATGACAGTGACCTACGTTGGTCAAGGGTGGACGACATAGGTCGATCATAGCGGCATCGGTCAAATAACAAGTGACCAATGTCGGTCACCATTGACCTATGTCGGTAGACTATTGAGGAAAAATAGATCGAGAAAGGGTTATGGTGGGAGGGAAAGAGAAAGAGAGGTAGTGAGGTATAAATGTAAGTGTGTTGAGAATAGGTAGGGAAAAATCTATATATGATACGAGTTGAGGGGTCTTAAAGTGGGATGGTGGAAATGGGTAGGTTTTTAGGGTTGTAGGTAAATATATAATAAGAATTTCAAGAATGGCTTATTCGGGTAAGTGATATGTTAAGTGTGGTCAAGATTTAATAACGGTGTGGTTTATTGGGTGTAGGCTAAGGACCAGTTGTGGATGAGAGATAGAGTACTGCCTCTGTTACTAGCAGTACAAGGGAGCGTGAAAGAAGAGGAGTGGCATCATGCTACATATGTTGGCTTGATTGGGATCAGACGTTACAGGAACATAGTTTGGGAGCTGAGCTTGATGGTCACACTCATCAACAAATGGGATTCATAGTCACCCTAAAGGATCATGTGTACAAGATCTTGTGGTTAACGGAAGTGGGGATTTAGGTTTATTATATTTCTTCAGAGGCATTCAGAGGAGTTGATGTTGATAGTGTTTGGAGAGGGGATGATAGAGATGAGGTTCCATAGTGTGAGCTTGAGCTATGGAGATATGTACGCGACCCATCCTGAGGAGATGAGGTTGGTTGTTTTGATCATGGAGGTAGTGTGTTGTTTTATGTTACCAAATGTAGAGGGTGGGAAATTCCCGTGAGATGTGATAGGAGTCCTCCATGAAATGATGGAGGATAGGACCTGTTTTTCTTTTGTGCCAACATTTTTGTTGCAGCTATATAGGGATTTGTGGGCCTACGGGAGGTCACGATGGTTCAATTTGTGTTACACCTTTCTTCTCCACTACTGGGAATATGAGAACATCATATGTATGCGATCTAGTTGGTATGCCCCAGATGTATGCATTCGATGTAAGCTTGGTTTGAGTTGGATATAGGAATTGGGTGTAGGTTATTGGAGAGCACATGGATTCCAGGGCTACTCATGATGTGGCATATTATAGGTAGGTGTTGGAGGGGTTATCTGGAATGGGCATTATTTGGAGGCCGTATGTTGGCTTCCCTTCATATAGGTAGATGGTAGTGGAGTTGGACGAGTTACAACTACTAAGGTGGATAGAGGGCGTCGTGCCGGTGAGCATGAGATGATACACTATGACAGTGGTCGAGATGGAAATTTGGGCTACCCAGGATGTGCCACCACCATTACCTCAGTAAAAGAGAGACGATGTGGAGAGGCCTATGCCTCTATCACCATCGATAGTGTTGACTAGGTAGGAGGAGTAGGTAGTAGACCGATAGATTGATGATGCTAGATTTACAAATAGATATAGGAAGTGGTGGGTAGTCCAACTATGAGCAACACCACCTAGGCCAAAGCAGCTAGACTTGGCTACCCTTATAGTTTAGAGGGATATTTTGCAAGGGTAAGTTACCACTTTACAGGCCCAAATCATAGTATTACATGGGCAATCGACGTGGTCCGAGGCAAAGATTTCTAAATTATAGGCACAAGTGGTGGATTTATAGACCTAGATTGCATAAGGAAAGGCACCCACATAGGGTGTAGATGGAGATGGGGGACATGTAGCCACCGTATAAGCACATGTAGCAGGGTTACAGTGGTAGCCTGGCCACTACAAAGGCTTAGATTCAGCCCTTACAAGCACATATCATAGCACATGCAACACCTCCTCGAGCTCATGGATAGGGTTCATAGAGGCAGACAAGCTGCAAGCTAGGAAGAGGTGAGAACTAGACCCGTAGAGGGCGAAGAGATGATGGCAAGGCGTTGGGTTAGAGGAGAGGAGGAGGAGATAGATGAGACTGGCCTGGATATAAGATGGGCCAACAATTGATGTCATCATTTTGTTTATTATTTTTATATATATCGGCATGCATGCCGATGATAGTGAGGTTGTATGTGAGATTCTTGAGATACTTTTATGTATTTGTATCGGTGTACATTTGTATTGATGTGTAGACTTTCATTGGTATAGATGATGGGATTTATGGTATGGATGATGTAGTTTCTTTAATTTCCATTGTTATATGTATATGGGTGGAAACTAGGTGGATTAGGCATGATGTATTTAGGTTGGTTTAGGCATGATGGATTCAAGTTAGTTTAGGAATTATGGATTCAAGTTATTTTAGGCATGATAGAGCTAGTTCGGTGTAGGCATGATGGAGTCAGGTTGGTTTAGGCATGATGGAGTAGGTTGGTTTAGGCATTATAGAGTTGTGTTGGTTTAGGCATGATGGAGTCATGTTAGTTTAGGCATGATCTAATCATGTTTTTTGTTTTGATTTAATTTCCAAGTTATTAGTAACATGGGAAATAAATGATGAGTTATATGTATGTTATGGTGTAAATTTCTAAAAATTGTGATATTATAGAAATGTGGAATGATTGATTGGATGTTTTTATGATGTGGTAACATGGTGGATATGGATGTTTGTATTAATTTCCTAGTGTTGTAGAAAATGGAAACTAAGATAGAATATGAATAGAAAATGGGGAAAATAGTTTAGGGTAAAGAGTGTTCGAGCTAACCTTCAAGGGCCCCATGCCCTCGAAGTGTTTCCTACATAGCTCCGATGAAAAAAAATCCTCAAGCTGATGTAGTTATTTGTCAAGCTAGGGAAGAATATGATGAATTAGATGGATGGGTTCTTAGGTCGTAGGAATGATTGAGTCTAGGTCATAGGCATGGTGGATTTTTAGGTGATAGTGGAAATCTTTTAAAATGCATGTGTCGATGATCAGGTCCTATATAGGGTAATCAATAAGTAATGAAGAAGGTGAATGGTAAGAAGTTGTAAAAGATCCACTTAATTGATAAGAACCCTAATGAGTCTATTATACCCAAGATGGGCTTATGAACGTAAGACCCTAAAGGTGTTGCAGAATGGACTATTGTAAGGGTGAAGAAAGTCACATGGTTACGAAATGTCATAGATATGGAAAGTCCCTTAAGCAGATATAAAATTAGGGTGAAAAGGCGATGAGGTGAAAATTAGTGTTTTTAGTGTAACTTAGTGTACGATGACATGTTTACCTGGAAAGAAACCCATGATCAAAAATAGGCAAGTCCATGATGAAAAATTTATCATTTTTCACTTTTTGGTTTTGTTTTGATAGTGGTTGATGTGGAAAGCCTATGTGGGATGAGTATATTATCTCCTTGAGTTCTTCATGAAGCTTATTGATGTAGAAATCTTATAAGTATTTTATCTTATTTTTGTAAGGATAGTCCCTTTTTTTTATAGAATATGTGCAGTATGTTAAGCTTTATATAGTTGTCCTTTGAGGGAGTAGTCTATTTATAGCCATCAGATAAAGAGAAGAGATGTCCCTTTTGAGGGAGTCATATTTTTGCTGGAAGTTTAACTCAAGGAGTTGAATCCCATTTTACTTTTGGACATTTAATTCATGGAAAAATCTATAGAGGAAGATTAGGTTCATGTATAGAAGACAAAACCGTAGCACATAGAGGTTAAATATGAAAGAGATGGTTTCAAGTGATGAATGACCATGTGATTCCATCTTTCAAAAAGATGAAAGGTATTCATGAGAATCATGCCATGAGTAGATTTGTTGTACTCATATTGAAGATAAGGTTGAAAGGTGATGGGTAATCACATGCTTCTTAGTTAGTTGTTGATCCTAAAAATAGGTAACTTGGAATGGTGAATGAAACTCAAGGGACAAGCAGTCAATAGACAGAAAGTAATATAGGAATTGATTTAAAAAAAAAATGGTCTAAGATGCAAGGCATTGAGGGCTCATTTTTGGTTTTACCTTTAAGTGAAGATAAATGATAATCACTTGATCCATAGGCATGAGTAACGATATAGGGTCCAAACTAATTAGGATCAAATTTTCCCTATTTACTTTTCTCTTCTTTGGTTACATGTTGATTTTCCTTCAGGACAAGGTATCTGACCTAGAAGGTTCATTCATGGAAACATTTATGATAGGAACATTTGATACATTTTTGGTAGATTTGGAGATGGTCAAGAGCATTGAGATGATGTTCATCTAACAACTCAAGTTTTGCTAAACAGTCCTATCAAAACTCATCGGCGTTGATCATGTTTTGTAGTAAGACATAGAGAGATGGAATATGAACCTTGAGAGATAATACAACCTTGATACCATAGACCAGAGAGAAAGGTCTGGTAGCAGTTGAAGTGTGAATACTAGTGTGGTAATCCCACAAGGTGAAATGAATGTGTGTATGCCAATCCTTCCTAGTATTGTCAACTACTTTCATAAGAATTTTGTTCAAGGTTTTATTGGTTTATTCTTCTTGGCCATTTGTCCATGGGTAATAAGGTGAAGAGAAACTTAGTTGAATTTGAAAATCATCGCAAAGATTTTGTAGGTTTTTGTTTTTGAATTACTTTTTGTTATCTGTGATGAGGCAGTGAGGGATACCAAAGTGAAAAATGATCGATGGTTAATAAATTTACATATTTTCTCAACTTTTGTAGAAATGATGGAAATGGATTCTACCCATTTAGTGTAGTATTCAAAGTAGTAATTATAATCCATTGATGGCATTGTGAAGAATGGGGATTGATCTCTCGAATAAGATCCAAACTCCATTGAGAGAAAGACCAAAGGTCTCGTGTGACCTATAAGGAATGACTAAGTGTGTGATGAAGATTGGCATGTTGCTGGAATTTCACACAATGTTTAATATAGTCATAACAAATCACGGTTTAGGATTGGCCAATAATAGCCAAGGTGAAGAATGCATTTAGTAACAACTAAACCACTAAAGTGACCTCCACAAATTCCGTTGTGAACTTTCGTGATGGTGTAAGGAATTTCAGAACTTGTAAGGCATCATAAGAGAGTACCATTGAAGCCATGCTTATAAATAATACCACGCATGATGACATAGCGAGAGACACTTTTAAGAAATGCACGTTGTCCATTACGATTGATATTAGGAGGTAGAATGAAAAGGGAAAGGTAGTCTACAAACTATTTACACCAAAGATCACATGGGTTAGGTGTAACGGTTCTAATGGAATGGACCTTCCGAGGAAAATAAGTGTATGATTGCAACCTTTGTATTATGACAAATATTTTTGAGTCAACAGTGAAGTGGGTATCTAAGAAGCTAGATAGGCCATGGTATCCACAAATTTATTGGTAGATCGTGGGGTGGTTTGAATGTTGTAACGATCAAAGGTAGTCAAAAGCATGTCGACATAACATTTGTTCTTTAGAAGTATTTTATTATGACACTAGTATATACCATTGAAATGGTTTATAACTAGTTGGGAATCTCCAAATATATTAATTGATTAAACATCTAGGGAGATGGTGGTTTTAAGGCCTAATACGAGTGATTCATATTTGGCAATGTTGTTAGTGCAATCAAAATCTAGTTTGAAAGATAAAGGCATAGGTTCACCATTAAGAGGAATGAGAATAACACTTGAATTGCCTCCACACTGATATTTGGAACCATCAAAGAATAAGGTCATCGGTAAGTGGTATCGTCCAACGAGAGGGTAGAATGGATTTTTCAGGGGAAATCAAAGTTATATGGTTGATTTCTACGGATATAGGTGCGTCTACTAGTTGGTCAGCAATGGCTTGGCCTCTGATAGAATTTTGATGGATGAATTCAAGGTAAAGGTTTGAAAGAAGCATGAGCTATCATACCTCACATTGATGTTGATAGGGTTTGGCATACATGTAATTTAGGGGATCAATGTTAGTGATGAAAAAGGTTTTGTGGTTGAGTAGGTAAGAACACAGTTTAGTGGCGACAAAGACTAAGGGTAAGAAATTTTTTTCAACATGGGTGTACCTATTTTTGTAGTCTAGAAGTGTACAACTTATGTAATAAATCACCTACTCCTTATGTTGCTTGTTGCGATGAGAAAACATGGCACCTAAGAAATGGTCAGTAGCAAAAATGTATATGTAAAAGGGTTGGTCATCCTTATGAGGAATGAGAACCGGTGGTTGAAGAAGGTATTTTTTTAAGGAGATAAAGGCTTTGTGGCATTCATCATCCCATTTGAATGAGACATCCTTTTTGAGGAGATGATGAAATGGTTGACAATAGTCAAAAAGTTTTGAAATGAACCAACGGATAGATTACAACTTACCTTGCAAAATTCAAAGTTGACAGAGATTAGTAGGTGGAGAAATTTTGGGAATGGCCTTTAATTTAGCAGGATCAACCTCTATGCCATGTAAAGAAATAATGAACCCAAGCATTTTTCCTGAAAGCACCATGAAGACACACTTCTTAGGTTGAAGGAAAAAACAATACTTGATGAGGTGATCAAAGATGACGTTAAGGATTGTCAAATGTTTTGCTTGATGTTTGGATTTAGAAATAAGGTCATCTATGTAATAATCTAATATGTGATGCATGATGTCATGAAAGATATAAGTTATGGCTTGCATTGATATGTAGCACCAACATTTTTAATGCCAAAAGGCATGATTCAATAGAAGAAGGTCCCCCAAGGAGTGATGAAGGTAGTATTGTGTTGATCTTATGGAGTGAATAATATTTGATTATAACCTAAGAAACCATCCATAAGTGATATGATCTCATGGCCGGCGATGAGATCAACCAGTTGGTCAATTCCTGGGAGAGGAAAGTTGTCTTTGGGGTAAGATAAATTGAGGTCGTGGAAGTTCATGAAAATGAGGAGTCCCCCTGTCACTTTTGTGACAAGAATGATGTTATAAATCCATTGGGGATATTCAATGGGTAGGATGAAGGAAACTTAGTGGAGGTGCTGAAATTCTTCCTTAACCGAGAAGAGAAATGCGAGAATGAACTTTCCGTATCTTTTGTTTTATGGGTTTGGCATCGGGAATGGTAACAATATTATAGACCATAATGTTTGGGTCAATACCGAGCATATCAATATAGGACCAAGAAAAATCATTGCTATGGTCTCAAAGGAAAGAAGTAATATCTTCATGTTTAGTAGCATATAAAGATTGGCCTATATTTATAATATGCGGGTCATCCTAAGTGTTAAAGTTGATTTCGATAGTTGATTCCTTCAACATGGTTTGTGTTTTAGAAGGTAATGATCGGTGAATATAATAATTTTCTACACCAAGGTAGGTGAGGATAGACTCATCATCCTGAAGTTATATGATGTTAATAGAAGGTGTATCATCATCGATCATGTTAGGATACAAGAATGGAAAAGAAGATGGAACCTCACCATCGCATTGATAGGTCATACATCCCAGGGAAATTGTCTTTATGAAAATAAAAGTTAGGAGGAATAGATTCAGGATCTATGGACTCCGTGGGTGAAAGTGGTGACATTGGTGAATGGGGTGAACAAGGTTTGTCTTCCTTAATGAGGTCGATGTAGGAATTATTAGGAAATGGTACAATAAAGCCAATACCACTGCGATCGTTGTGTTTACAAGATGGTACATGCAATGACAAAGATGGTGCCCTTGTTCATAAAAATTGAAGCCAAAGCATTTACATATGCATCGATGAAGGAAAGTGTGGACAAAGTGACAGTTAGTAAGAGATTGGAGGTTAGATGAAAATGGTTGTGTTTAGCATGGAGGTTTAGGTGAATAAGTGGTAGTATCAAGTCCCCCATACATTAAGTTAGTACGAAGGTGGGGAGGACCATAAGGGAAAACCTCTCCTATGTGATAGTCATAACGAGAATGCTCGTGTAATTTTCATTACTCTTGTGGGGTGAGGAATGTGTTAATGTTGTAGAGGTAGTACTCCCCCCAAGTGAGACATTGAAAAACACCTTCCAAGAGATATAGTTGGTATGCGGGTAGAAGGGATAGAACATCACTAGATGATTGGGGTCGAGTGGTAATGGTTGGTTGAGAAGTAGATGGGTTAGCTACAGAGGCTATGGTCATAGTAGGAATAGAAGATTTAAGTGTGGGAGAGGTTGCAACATTGGTGGATGGGATTGTGGGTGAAGGAGAAGTGGGGATAATGGTAGATGCCTTGACTGGTACAAGTAAATAGTTGGGTCAAGTACAACATGTTACACTTTTTAAATGGTGATGGGTCGGTGGGGATGACATAGTTATGTCCTTCATGTTCAAATTTTACATAGTGGTGTAACGTTGAAGGGACACAATCCATGATGCGAATCCAAGGTCTGCCGAGAAATAGTTTTTATTAGAACTCTCCCTCTAAGATGTAGAATAGTTCCAGGATAGTGCGAGGGCCTATATGAACGTGAAGGATAATGGTGCCAAGGGTGGAGGTAATGGAATCCTTTAAGAAGTGCAACATAATGGGTTATTATGCATATAGTTAGAAGGAATGCACATTTGACTTGTATGCGTGGGAGGAAATTATGTTAATGCTAGCACCACCATCGATCATGATGCGTCATACGTGTATGTTATCGATATAGATAGAAATGAAAAGGGTAGGATCAAGATTATTTAAGCGGAGAGGTACAATCTCTTCTTTAGAGAAATTGAGGGCAGATACTTGATTAGTATGTGTGGGGGTAGAAGAATGGGATGATATGGTAAGCGAGACTATGTGACGAGGGGTGATAATGGAAGCCACTGGTGTGGGGTCATTGGGTAGAACTTCAATGGATTGCAAAACCTCTATAAAAGCTTTTCTATGAGATTCGGAAGTTTAAATGGGATCATACAAAGACATCTTTAGAGGGGACTGATGTAATTATTTTATCATGTGTGATGGGTGACCCCATTAGAGATAGGGTATGTAGGTCCTCGATGGTTATTTTGGGTGTAGGTGTGGATGGTATATTGGGCACGTGGTTAGTTAATGGGCTAGTTACTTTTTCTTTTCCTTCGTCTTTCGAGCATGTGTGGCAACTTGAACCATGTTAATATAAGGGGAGGTGGAAAATAGAGAAGGTGTAGGATGAGTGGTGTAAAGACATGATGTGAAAAAACCTAACGGTGGGAAAATCCTTGTGAAGTGTGCTAGGTACACCAAGTATTTGGGTGGTGATTTCACCAATTCTTTGATATAGACCGTGTTGATCTCAAATTTTGGAATTGGAAAAAAGGGTTTGGGGGTGGAGATGCTGGTCATTGAAGAAGAAAGGGATGATGATGTGTGGTGAGAGGTGAAGGTGGAATATGGTCCTCATCCAAAAGGTCATCATCGTCAAAGTTTTTTCATGAGGAAAAAGTTGGAGAATAACGGTTTTTAGAGCCTTACAATTTTCTACATCATGTCCTACACATGATGATAGGAAAAAATATTGGTTTCATCAAACCCTTTTGGTTTGGATTTGAGAGGATCATAAGGTCGAAGTGGTGGTAATGTGATGATGGAAGTATTTAAGAGATTGGTTAAAATGTTGGCGTAGGATCCTACTAATGGATCACAATGGGAAGTGAGTGTGGGTTTGGGTAAAGGTGCGGATGATTGTGAGGGAAGAGGTTTTATAGGAGGAGGAATGGGTTGGCCCATTGGTTTGGTAAGTGGTATTTTCTTAGGTTTTGATGGCATTTGCTTGGGTAAAGGTGTGGTAGAAGAACTAGTACTGGAAGGTTTTATTGGTTTGACTACCTTATTGGAGGGTAGTGGGTTCTTATCTTTGGGTTGTACCTTCTTTGGTAAAGGTGACATGGGGGTATGGGATGCAGAAGGGAAATCAGATGGTGGAAGAGGATGGGTTACCCATGAGGAAAATTGAGTTGTGGTGGAAGTGGTTGGTAGATGTTGGGTAGAAGGCATGGTTTGAAGTCATATAGGAAAGGTTGGGGTTATAGTAACTGGTGGAGGTATAAGTGGTAAGAAGTAAATGGGTGAGGGTGAGGGTACTTGGTTTCTGGGTGAATGAGGTGTAAAGGAGGCTCGTGATGAAGAAGTAGGTTGTTCAATTTTTGGCTGGCCTTGGGCAAGGGGCTATTTGATTAGGGTTGATGGATGGGGCCCTAGGATGGATGAAAAGGGGGAAGGTGAAAAAGGTGTGGTAGGCAAGCTAAGTCCAATTTGATATGTGGGTGAGTAAGGCTTGATGTTGGCATGACACCCAAGGTAGTGATGGGTCTAGATATGGGTGAGGAGATAGGTGTGGGTAGGTTTTTACGTCTTGGAATGGTTTTAGCTATGGGTAGAGCTTTGGATGTAGGTAGGGATGATGAAGAATAAACCACTTCAATAGGCATTTTTAATGTCAAAATGGTTGCTAGAAATACCTTTGGGTAGATCGTGTAGGTATCCTCAGAAAAAATTGTATTTGGCTCGAAAAGGGGAGCTAAAGACGTCCCCAGAGAAAAAAATTATCAATATAATCCAAGCAATTGACCAGCTTTGAAAAATGGGACTGCTATAAAAGAATATGGCTTTGTTTTTGTAGGAATCCCTTTAAAATATGTCTCCAAGATAGGGAATTGGCTAGCCTCATACTTTGTAGGTAAAAGAGTTGAGATCATGTCAATGGGGTCCTGGGATGCCGAGGGAGAATTGCCCCTAATAAGTAGTAGAATGTCTGATGATTCTCCCATGGGTAGGAGAGATAATGGGTAGGGTGAGGTGGACTTCTCCCTTGGTGGAGCAGAAGATGATGATGATTCCCCTGTGGATAGGAGAATTGAAAGATTTGATGGTTCGGTAGGTTATGAGGTAGACGATGAAATGGAATTAGTAGAAAACATAGGTTCCTTCATGGGTAAAGGAAGAGATGAAGGGAACTCCTCTGTGAGTGAAGGAATGGAAGAGGTATGTTCCTCTACGAGTAGAGGAAATATTTTCATAATTTCCTCAATAGAAGAAATAAATGGGTTTTGAGGAACAACCAGTATGATATCAAAAACTACTTGGACTTCACAAACATTGTTGTCACTAGATGAAGTTTCACTATTTTGATTAGACGATGGTTTATGGTTAGGGAATGACTTTTTAAATATGTGCAAATTTTGATTTTCCAATGCATTCGGGTTGTCCACGACAAGGTATCCATTATCTATCATCTCTTGGATAATTTTCTTAACAATTACGGAGTTATCACAAGATGGCCTTTGACACGATGGTAATTATAGTAGTCATGTTCCTTATACCATATATGCATAGGAAGAGATGGATCAAAACCTGTATGAGGTTTTACGAGTGGAAGTGTAATGGCTCTAGCTTTAAGAATCTTTTCCAAGAATGAAGAATAGGGTTCTCTAATTGATGTGTACTTCAATTGCTCCTGTCAAAGATGAAAGGCCTAGACAATGGAAATATTGGAAGAAGGTTGGGCTTGATTAGAAGGATGATGTGGACCCACCTTGAGGACTACTACATTTTTAGATCCTTTAGCCTTTCAATAGTACTTATAGGTTTTGAAGATGAAGAAGAATCTTTTGATTTTAATGGGGTGTTCTTGTTTCGTAATTGGATTTTATTTTCTTCAATGGCATAAATTTCCAACTTTCTTGCCATGGTGAATGCTTTGTCGAAGGTTTGGAAGGTTTATACCTACATATTTGATGAGATGTTTATGGCACAAGCTCTAGGGAACAACTCAATAAGTTTAGTCTGAGGTAGCTGTAATGTTAATTGGTTGATAAGACTCCTCCATTGGGAAATGAAATCTGCAATAGATTCATCTTCATATGCTTGTCATGTCAAATAAAGTTCGGTCATGGTGACCTTCGGACTATATTGATTGAGAAGTGGTCTAGGAATTCTTGAGACACTTGGTTAAAAGAGTAAATGGAATGCTTAGGTAAACTATTGTACCAATCTAAGCGGGTTCATTTAGGGGCATGGGAGATGTTCATAAGAGCAAAGCATCATCATAGGAAATTAGGTAACACCCATGTTTGAATGACATCAAGTGTTGTTTCGGATCCTGTTTCTTGTTAAAATGGTTGAATTTAGGAAATTTCCAATGCACAGATACGAGAAAATAGGAATAGATGGATGAATAGGCTCATTAAATATTTCTTCATAGGTCAAAGAGTTAAAGATTCAGAGACTGATGATTCTAATGTCTACATATTTTCCATCATCATCCTAATGAGGTTGTTGGTGGGTTCTGAGGAATGGGTGCCTCCCACAAGTAAAGGGAGGTTGATGATGGGTGTATGATGTAGATGGCATCCCCATACATGAGGGTGTAGAATATAAAAGCGTAAAGGGGTACAAATATTAGTGGAATGTACCCCAAATAGATGATGAGAAAAATCAAACTTGATGATGCATGTAAATAGTTGGGTGATCGAAATGACTCTCATTGTAATAGATGGTAGAGACTAAGAGATAAAATAGAACAAGATTTTGGAAAGGGGTGTGGGTTGCCAACACCGGAGGTGGTTGTGATGTAACTGGTACATACAAGGAAAAGGGAGTAGATGGGGCTATGCTCAAAATAGTCGATGAAGGAATGGTTGACACCATAGGTGCAATAGACATTGTTGGGGTAGAATTTATGGCAAAGGTGGAAGCTAACTGAGAGACCATAGGGGCTAATGTAGATGAGAGAAGCACTGAACTAGTGGTAGCTAACATGGAAGTGGGTGTGAGGGCAGGAGGGATAAACATGGGCATGCCATATAGTAATTATCTTGAGGATTCCCTGGTTAGATGAGTGGTAAACATAGTATTTTAAGGCCGTGGATGATCAAGGATTCTTGTGAACTCCTCATCGCCGGTAGTAATGGGGATAAGCATAGTCGAGATCCATAAGTGAAAGGATGGATGGTGGTGATGGACTAAGTGGGAGTGGTTGGATGGTGACATGAAACACAAGGGCGTTATTTTGGCTGTGATTCTACACCATGTGAATTAGTGTCAACCTAATAAAACTATATTATGTAAATGACACAGAAAACAGTAGAAGAAGAGAAGGAAAAATTTCAGGTGGAAATCAGGTTAGTTCTTTGATTAAAAATTAAACATAAAAACCAACGATGGTCAATATGACCGATGACAGTTATAGTTGAACTAAAAAGTGTTTATGATAACCAATACGGTCAGTCCGTGGAAACTACAAGTTTCAATAAATGAAACAAAATTGATGAGTATAAGCTAGGGAAACTATATCTTACAGTGATACCAAAAAGTTGGGGGATATGATGGTGTCTTGAGGACCAAAAACAAAAAGGATATGTGATGAAGGTTGTTTCAGGTAAAATAACCAAAATATCTAGAAGCCAACACTAGTTAGGTCGACCGATAACGGTCCGATGCAAATTGACGATGGTCATTGGTGATGCCGATTCATGTGAAATGAGAAGAAATGAAGAAAAATGGATGTTTGTGAATTAAAATAGATAATGTCATGACACACTCAGAAATAACTAGAATACTCCAGCTATGATGGGGAGTGTGAAAGGAAGAATAAAAATGGATAATCATAACTCACACCTCAAAACGTAAGCCAAGAACAAAACTAAGAAACACACATAATCCTAAAAGTGAATTTATGTTTGGTTGAGCTTGTGATATTAAGAATGACTTGTGAATTTAGAACATTTTTTTGGTTGGGAAGGCATCCTAAAAAAAAGGATATCTAAAGGTGAGGTTTTAGGTTATGTTATGACGGGGCCGGTCCTTTTTCTTAGTTATGACTAGATAGAGAAACCAGTTGGGCACCTATCGTCAATATTTTGATCATGTGATCATTGACATATTCTTCTTAGTGGGATATTGTTTGAGAAGATGTCTATATTCAAATTTTTGTGGTTTGGAAAAGAGAGATAACAGATAAATGTGTTTTCTATGGTTCAATTATGTCAACCATCAGTAGGGCATGACTTCCAACATGTAGGTTGCCCTTATTTTTAAATGTGAGCTAATAATGCAACATACAAGGATGAAATGCAACAATATTTTAAACCCAAATCCAAAAATTATATTTGATGATAACAATAATGAATGGGAAAGAGTATGCCTTTCACTAATGCAATACAAAAATAAACTAAGTTTTCTTTTAATCAAAACTATGAGTGTCACTAAGACAAGTAGGAGAAGAAGAATGTTTCCAAGGGAGAAGATTTAATGTGAAATATATTTCAAAAAGAAATAAACACAAAATGATTCCCTAAGAATGAACAATGCAAAGAACCCAAATGGGTCCCACCGGTGTGCCAAAATGTTTCATTGAATAGTGTGTGTACGTAAGAGAAAAATAGATAAGGTAAGGGTGAGGAGGAATACCTGTGAGTGAAGGTAGAAGGTAGAGTGTGCACGTTCTAATTTCCCGATCTAATGCTAATTGCGAGAACTTCATTTTTGCTAGGAGGAACTACTTGTGAATACAAACAAGACCACACAAGAAATATTAAACAATATATGTTAGTGGACTTCCTAGCGTATGCTAGATTTGGGAAGTGTGATACTTCCTAGATGGTTATCAATCCACTGTTTAAAACAACTTAATGCAAGAAATAATATGAACCAATAATGTCCTACTATAGTTGATATGATTTAGGTATCTCATTCAAGTACAATAAACAAATCTAATCTAATAGGCTAGGTTATGATCAGATCTAGAAGTTAGACAAGTAAATAAAGTGGTGGGGACAAGTTAGGGTCAAGCTTTAGGTGATTTGGGTTGTTTGGGTGAAAGGTATGAGGTTGTTGTTATAGGAAAGTTTTCTAGACACAGAGACTAAATTCAAGAGGGTTTGAGCAATGTTGGTTGAGAGAAAACTCGATGATGGTTTGGGTTAACCAAATCGGTAGGGTCGGGCTGGTAGAAACTTAGTGAAGGTGGATTTTGGTGGTTCTCTAGGATTGCCCAAGGAATGGAAAGATAATGGGGAGGTAGATGAAAATGTTGGGGGTAGTTAGAGGTGTCTGGAGTTAGTTATGGGAGGCTAAAAGGTTGTAGGTGATTAGGTGGAGGGATTTTCAGGAGGGTGAGAGATGATGGGATGTAAGGGAGACTAGAGCCCTCAAACAAACATGAAGAAACTAATCTAAATAAATATGGGAAGGCATAGATCTAAAGGTACTTACTAGTGTTTTTAGACCTATTTGTTGGATGGAAGTGATGGTTGATCCATGTAATTGGTGGTTAGTTCTGCCGTTGTGCTTCCTGGAATGTTGTCGTTAATGCTTTCCTTTCATATCAGTGCTTGGTTGTTGTTTCAGGGTGTATGGATGTTTTGGAGTGCTCTGGTGCATGCTTGCATGAAGATCTCTCTTCTCCAAGACTTGAATAATTATTCTAGCTTGTCAAACAAGGTTACCAAAATGAATATATGGTAACCGATGATAGTTTAGGGTGACTAGGATTAGGTTAGGGTTGACCGGCCGATTAAGTCAAGAATTCCTAGGTTTACTAAAAATGACAGATCTTGGCAATCTTTTTCTCCCATCGGTATTTATTCTCCGGATCAAAATGGAATGTTGTGCTTATATAAGTGGGAATGTCGTAAGAGGAAGAATAGGCATGTGATTTTAGGGTTGAACTAAGTCTTAGTTAATTAAGGTAGGTAGGACTAAGTCTTAGTGAGCTATGGTAAGTGGATATTGACTCCTAGTAAAAACAAAATATGCTAATAATATGTTTATGATGAGGTGCCTAGGTGATGTGGTGGGGAAAAGTGTCTAGGTGACGTGGAAATTAGTTTAATTAGGGTAATTAAACAATGAATATTGTGAGAGTGGGAATTAACTTAATTATGGGTGATTAAATTAATATACATGTGGTGCAAAGGGGGAGTGTGAACCAAATTTGGTCTATACACCTGCAATATTTTGAGTCCCTCGAAGTCCCTTAGGTTAGGAAATCAACCTTGGAAAAATGAACCCGGTCCTCCTCATGTGACCTTTGGAAGCCCAGGCGACCTTTAGACTGTCGCCTGCACCCAAGGTGTAATTTAGAGCTCAAATTCCCTCGCCATCAAGATCTCCGCCACATGTTAGCCCTAGGATCACCATGGAATTCGATTTCCTTCACGTCCCTCACATGTCAGGGACATAAAATCTTGAAAATGCATCCATCCCTATAAGGGAGACTTTTGGTCACCCATGTGACTCCGCCTCCAACTCCCGAGTATTGATTTTATAGCTCTTAATCCCCTGTCATCGATATTTTCCACGTGTCACCTTCTTGCTCACCATGGAAATTGATGTCCCTTGTTTCGCTTTGAGGTGAGGTATGTCAGGGAAAAAAATGCACCCAACCCTCTCTCTGCATGATTTTTGAATTTTTTTCAAAATCCCCAACTATTTTTTTCTTCCTGTTTCTTTTTCTAACTCTTTCGTGTACGCTTCTTCCTCCAAACTCATCTCGCAACTTCCCATCATCACTCCACCATAAATGAACCTCAAACTAGGTATATCATGGTAGTATTTTCCTCCACTTCATGAAATCATATAGGTTTTATAAGGAAGTTTGAGCAAACAAGCAAGAAGAAGCAAAGAACAAAGAGAAGAAAACAATGAACATCTATAGAGCCGTGAAACAGAGATTCCGAGAAATCTTACAAACCCATGCACAAAAAAATGAACCATTTTTTTGTGTTCATTCATTTGTCCAAGACCATAGAAAACATACCTTTAAAATCTCCTCTCTTATAATAGATCCTTCACAATGAAGAAATCTCCTTTCCAGCACAACGAAGGAAAAATTGAATTTCCCATCAAACCGATTGTCAGATTAAAGCAAAATTTTGTGTGAAACAACAAAAGAAAAAAACCATATCAGACATATAATTTTTTCACAAATGGAGGACAAAACTAGACCTTTAATTTTCTAGGTCCATTAATGGCTACCGTTGAGAAGCACTGCAAGGTCCAAAAATTGAAATTTTAAAATCTCCTAGACTATTGAGTGGGTAGGTCTAAAGTTTCAAAGGAGAAATATTGGGAAAAAAAATATCATAAAACTTCTTTTCACATCAATCTGACCTCCAGAATTTGACTTTCTAAAAATAGCAAGTCTTCTACATATGGGGCTGCTATTTTGGGAAATTCATCAGCAGAAGAACTTGCGAAGGAGACAGACACATTGAAGATGCATTGCAGATGAGAATTCATCGTAACATGCATTTTTGGCACTTACTAAAAATAGTAAGTGGTCCCACGAGCACCTATCAATGATAAAAATTGATCTAGAAAGAGAGAGGAATACATGGAGAAGAGGGAATCATGGTCACAACATTGAGTTGAGGTTCAAGGGAGTTGATTTTTCATACTTACTAAAAATAGTAAGTTTCTATTCTAGGGAAAACATGAAGAATAAGTGGACATGACAGAAGTTGGCACAACCCGTTTCCTCTGAGTATGAGATATAAGAAAATTTTGTCTTCTACATGGACCTTAATGACCTTACAACTCACATGGTAGCTGAACATCGAAAGAATATTAAATATCACATATTCACAAGTGGCTTTTGTGCTTTTACAGACATCCCGTGTCATCCAAAGTTTTGAGTTTGTCCCGACCTACTCTCACCACTATGAGCCCAAAACATGAACCATCCAAGATCACAGTGGTATGGAAATGGCAGTCATCAGACCTAGAACCATCTCACTTTTTTTTTAGATACCGACATCACCTAGCATGGTCGTTATCACAATATTTATGGCCTTGCATGATTGGGAAATGATGGATGCATATGTGCAAGGGGTTATGCTTGGGTCGTGGTTTAAAATAGGGAGAAATCCCTCAAGGATGCCCAAGAACCTTTCAAGGTGTGATTTCTGAGAAGGAAATTCATATGTCATCACTCTCCTCAGTAGAGTGATGGGAAAAGAAAGAACAAGAGACATCCAAGATTGGATGGGCCTTTTCATCTTCACATTGACATAAGGAAAATAGAGAATTGACTCGGGGTAGATCATCAATGATAACTTCCATTTGCAAATGCTGCAAGTACCCATGATGAAGAAGTTCCACATAACATCTTACCCGGTCTACCTCCTTGCTAGCTCAAGATCATTCAAGGGATTAGTTATCATGAAAAAAATTACCACCAAGGTGCTGTGTTCAAGAAACTTCCACAAGTGGTGATGGAGGGAAGCCATAGGAATTTCACTCACATGAATGATGTATTCACAATGTACGTAGTTTGAAGCTTGGAAGGATATATAGAAGATAGGATGTCATCACAAATGACATCCTTGATTAAGAAGTATGGCTCTTATTTAATACAATTATTGACCTTCTCCTACTTGTGAGTTGTTGGATTTGACTAATCCCCTCTAAAGCTTCCAAAGTACCTTAGTGACCAAATTGTATTGTTTGAGGTCTGTAGCCATATCATTCAAGTGAATAACAAGATTAGAAGTAGGAGGAGGAAGTTGATTCCATTTCTTATCTTTCTTAGGGTATTCATGTGTAAGAGCTCGAATGACACATCTCATCTGGAGGTTGTTTTTTCTCATTTGACCTTGTATTCCTACATCGCCAGACCTAATTTTGATATCCAAGCATATCCCAACTCTTTCTATGTCCCATAATTACAACACGAGCTTGCAAGTTAAGGACTACTGGACCAATTGCATTGATGAATTTGAAGTGCGTGAAAAGGACCATATGAGGGTGACAATTAGTGAGATGAGGAAATTAAAATTATCTTAATATGAAGATATTTTACACGATGATGGGACAAATATGTATGATATTGATTACACATAAGTCAAGATGTACCATGTACCTCAAATGAAATAGTATGTTCATGAATTAGGGGATATATTAGAGTGGAAAGATAAGGTGAGAAGAGTAAGAAATTGGATTCAAAAGAAGTTATCCATGATCATCCAATCGTGAGGAATTCTTGCGAGTCAAAAACAAGCCTCACATAAATCATCTTCAAAAGTCATATAGATGATTTCTAGTTATAAACACTTCAGAGAAAATTTAAAAAGAAAGGCTACATAATTGTAATTTTCTCCTCATGAGAAGATGCCAAAGAAAATCATAGTAGAAGAAGTCTCATTTGCATCAATGTGAGAGGAATATTTGATCATAGAAATGCAGGAAGAAACCCCATGACAAAGGCACAAGTGGATGAAGAACACATGGTTCAAGATTCAGTCTTCGAGCCACCACAGGAGGTTTCCCCTCTTGATGACACTCATGCCTCTCTCATTTAGGATTTTCCTCCTCCTTCAAAATAGGGTACCATCAGTGCACCTATCATTGAACCCAAGTCTGATGATATGTTTCCTTGGATGTAGGAAATAATTATCCCTGACACCCGCACTATGCAATAAGTGGCAGCCCTTGATCTATCAGTGATTGTCTCATTGGAAAATGAAAAAGATCAAGGAATATCACATACACAACCTCACAATTTTATAGTGGGGAAACACGTAATCAATACATCAAAGTATCTCAGCCTAAGGCTATCAGGCTAGTAGATGAAATGACACCTTTTGATTATGAGATGAGCATGATCCAACTGGGACTGACAACTCAGAAGGTGATTTGTACATGTATCCAAAATCTTCTCGCTCACATGGTGGCAAGTAATAAAGAGTATAAGAAGATGATTGATGAACTAAGAGAGTAGGTGTGAACTCTATCATTCTATGTGCAACATCTAGTTGATCCTAATGCCACAATAAATCACACTAAGGAAGTTACACCAATTAGTAGGTTCAATCAGAAATTTATCAGGAAGACACATGATTTCACCATACATGGGGAGTGAATAATGAATGGATCAACTCAATTTATGAAAAAGGGAAGTCAATGCTCCAAAAATTAGTCAAACTCTTCTCTTACATGTGTGCGAAAGAAAATAGGACATGGACACTCAAGGAGGACTTGGAGAAAGAAAGGGACTATTGGGAACATTTGGGCCCAGTAGTAGGTGAAATGAGAAACACTCATCGTTAGGATTTGATCGACAGGAAGATATTTGAAACTCCCTTAGAAGATTTATCGATGTATAGGTGAGGGCCTCGGTGATTAGGTTTGAGGCAATCAGTCGGGCCATCATAGAGCTAGAGGATAAAGAGGAATAAGTGTACAAATTGTAGGATAGTGTAAATAAGAAATTCCAGAAACTTGGAGTACCTGCAATGGGTAAAGACCCAACTTACGATGATTTTATTGGTCCATGTAAAGAATACGTCAAGAAGGAGGTAGGCAACCCATCATCCTTCACTAAGGATACCCTGGACTTCCTCTAATTTTGTACCTTTATTATACTATCGTAGAGAAACATTCATCATGGTTTGGGAAATTCAAAGACATCAATAGTGTGGCTGATTGATGGACAGATACCTTAATCTACGTTCACATTCCTCATCCTATCAAGGTAGAACCTGCAACTTCTCATTTCAGAAAATAGCTTAGAGGAACAGATGCCTTCTTAGGAGCATGAAGTTGAAACTAGTTAGGAAGAGAGATAAAATCCACCGCAGTGACTCAACCTTCGCATTATTTTCCTTGTTTTATCTTCTTCCTCTTATTTCTCTCTCTTCTCTTCTCACGCAACTCTCTCTCTCATCAATGTTATATTTTTGCGTTGAGGTTTTCACTTTTAATATAACTTTAAGTGACTTTAGAAACATAATGTAAACTTTAATTCACCTTGTTTTTATAAAAGGGACTTAAATATTTAAGTGGAATATGAATAGTCTAAAGTCACATTAAAGTATTTGAAAATTCATTGGGAAGATGAAGAGTTTCCTCTTCTTCTATAAATTGTAACAAGCTCCTCATTTGGTCTTCTTCTTAGACAACTTCTGAGACTTCTTAGATATTGGAGATGTTTTTGTGAATTCATGAGAGATATATCCTTGTGAAGAGAGAAAAGAGATTAAAAATTTCTTCCATTTTCCCTACCCAATAATGTCTTCTATTTCTATGTTATGTAAAATTTATGCTTGAGCTTCAATAAAGGAAGAAGGAATTTTAACCTTTTTGACTAAGGAGTTTAGTGGTACTTTTTGCGCTTTAAAAACTTTTTGGTCTTGTTGTTGTTACACAAATTTGTTTTCTTCTAAATTCAAGTGCATGTAATGAAACTTTTGGTTGATGTATGTAAGTCTTTGATTTTCTACTTGCAGCATTTGTTTCTCTTTTCTAAATTTCACACTCCATTTCTCGCTTTCCTAGAAAATTCCTCTCTTGCAGATATATGTAGGATTTTACCGTAGGGTCAGTGGGGTGCCCCGATTGGATCCCTAACCAAAAGGCCACTAGGATGAAACTCACTTTTTTACTTGTGCATGCACATATGACAAATGCACTGGTTAAGTAAAGGGACTTAGAATCCCAAAGCATTAGCAAGATAACCACCAATTTTTCCCTAACAAATTTTCTAGACAACAATTTGTGGTGCCCACCATGGGGCATATTTAGCAGCATCTACACCTAAATACAATTAGAATTTTAGAATAATAAAAAAATTCATAAAAGTTCTAAATTAAAAAAAGGATTGTTTTTGGAATTTGAATAGCTATATGAGCCTCATGTCTACAAACCATGGCTATTCTGGGTAATCCTCCTGTTGAAAGACCTAAATTTCTCTTCCACATCCAAGAGGATATTGCTTCAGATTTGAGAGAAGCTATCTGGCATAATACGTGAAGTGTCAACCACTACTTCATTGCCATAAGAATTCTTGACCTTGAAGAGGAACACACTGCTAAATTGGAAAGGCATAGATAAATTTCAGCACTACAAAGAAGAGCATATATTTCCAAGCCGAGATAGAAGATACACCTGAAAACAAAGACAAGGAGGAAAAACTGGCCCCATTTTTGAAGAAATTTGAAGAAGTCAAGAGCTTCCCTGAATTTAGAGGTCTCCTTTGCATGACACAGTTGGTCACATTGGGAGTCCAAGCATTTTCAATCTATTATAAGTTGAGTTCCTATACATCAATGAAAACATTGAAGATTTCAATGACATAGAGACCAAAGAAGAAGCTAGAGAAAGAGAAGTAAGAGCAGAAGAGGGAATAAGGGCTCAAATTGAAGAAATTGAAAGACTTTAAGCTGAGATGGAAGAAAGAGCAACATCAAAAGTTGCAACCTTAGTAAGGTTGGAAGATTGAAAAAGAATGGGGATCGTGATTGTGAAGTCTATAGGAATAATTTACCATGGGGGGGAACATTGGGTCAGTCACCCTTTCTCAACCACTTCACGAGATACCAAAAGGCTCAAGGAAAAACTTTCCAAAATTTAGAGGGGATGGTTCTCAACTCCCCGAAGAACATGTAGTAGTGTTTATCATTGCTTGCAGCATATTGGGCATTAAGGATGAAGATGTGGTAGTCTGGCTCTTTTCAAAGTCACTCCAAGAAATTTTTCGAATGGTTATGTATAATACCCTTGAGGTCTGTCACCTATTGGGAAGATATAAGAAGTGCATCCGAACATAGGTTCAAGACAATGGAAGACTGTCAGGATCTCTTGGCATAATTAATACAAATGAAAAAATAAACCTCCAAAAGAATGAGAGACTTCATAAAAATATATAATAGAGTGATAATAATAATCCCTAAAGATGTGGTGCCTCCTAAAAATAATTTGAAGATATTCTTCATCAGTGCCTTTTCATCAAAAGTAGGTTTCTTCCTTAGAAAACCCAACAAAGAACATTGAGGGAATCTCAAGAAAATGTGATAGAAACTAATGATGATCTAATCCTTTCCAGTAAAGTGAAAGGCCCAAATGGAAAGTAAAAAGGCCATAATTCAGGATCGGTGACCAGCAGTTCCAATGTTCCAAAAAATGTAAAATGAATTTCTTTCCTTGAAGAAACAAATCTCCTAGATCATAATGTAAAATACTCCAAGGAAACAAAATCCTCCCAATAGACATGATTTCTCCACCTCCTTGCCGGCTCACTCTTGAAGCACCACTAGTCAATACTACTGTGACATTGAAGAACTAGAGGAGGAAGTGGAAATAGAAGAACCTGAAGAAGAAGATGTGGGTGATAATGAAAACTATCTTGAAGTTGAGGAAGTTGATGGTGATACACATAATGGCCTAATTGAGTACTTTGACCATGAAGATGATGATGATGAAGGAGGTACAAGTTTATCATGCATAGTTTTTACTTGTGCACATTCCAAGAAAGGTTCTCCATCCTCAATGGCTACGGTAAAAGACAAGAAGAAGAAATAAGATTCTCTTGTGGAGGTTCCACAAAATAAAATAATCAGTAGAGGATGACCACTACCAACTTTGTTGGAGTTTGCTAAAGAAAAAGAAGACCCACTGGTTAGCAAGGATCATGTTGTCATACCAAGTAAGTCATGTAGTCCTTCTCCCAAGTCAAAAATTACTAAAACTAGTTCTCCTTCAAATGTTGTTTCCAAAATAAGCATATAAGGTTTCATCAAAACCTATATCCTCTCCTTCTTCAAAGCTAGTTACTGCACCCGTAAAGGAAAATTCACCCACCAAAGTAGCAAAACCTTCACCATGTAAATCTTCTATCATTACCAGAACTTTTTCCTTTCCCACCATAACCACATTTTACTTTGTAGAATACGTAAGAAAAACTAAAGTTTATCTCATAGAAATATAATACCTATAAATGCACCCTTCCCAATTTGATAGGTTCATCGATGTATTTTGTGGTGGTAATCCTATTACCTTGGGTCCAAATTCCAAAGGCTTAATCCCCACACTATCCACACCACCTTCTCAAAACATGTTATCCCTCAGTGCCTCCAAAACCAACAAGGTTGAACCTTTCTACCTATCACTCCTCATTAAAGGCTTCCAACTAAATAATTACATCATACATTTTAGAGACTCAAATAATGTGAAGCCCATCAAATTTGTAAATGCTCTAGGCCTCACCTTGAACCAAGAAAATGGCACTTGTTATTCAATGGAATCCAAACAAGTTTTGTTGGTAGGAAGAATCAAAGATGCATAAGTAGCATTAGCTGATTTTCTAGATAAGAAGGTGCTTCTAACCATCCTGGTGGTAGACATCCCAACATCCTTTGGCATGCTACTGAGTCGAAGATTCTGCAAAGACTTGGGTGGAGAAATAAAAATGGATTGGTCATCTGCAACTATTCTAGTGAAAGGTGAGATGAATAAGTTGTTGCCAGTAAGAAAGATGAAGTTCACAGTACAAAAGTATGATGATCCAAAGGAAAACATTATTTTTCAAGATAGTGGGCTAGGAAACTACTTCCTCACATCAGAAAAATATGAGAACTTGCCACTTCTTATGGAAGAATAAGAAGATAAAGTTTGGATGATGGAATTTGATGGTATTCATTCTAGTGTAGGTTTGGGAGTAGGTGTGGTGTTGTACTCTCCTTCCAATGAATTGTACCCATTTTCCTACAAGCTACAATTTGATAATACAAATAACATGGTAGAATATGAAGCTCTCCTCTTAGGCATGGGCATGGTAGAAGACATGGGAATCAAGAAGATGAGATGCTAGGGTGATGTGGAGGTGATAGTAAATTAAGTATCAAGTAAAAAATCCAAGACTCCGACATTAGAGAAACAAATAATGGGACTACATTGAATCTTTCAATGCATTTTCCATCAAAACTATCCCAAGAGAAAATAATGAAAAGGATAATTCTCTTACAGTTTGAATTCTCTAGTGACACCTCATCCTCCTTTTGGTAAAGAAAAGGTGACCATTCAAATGGTATTCAGGCCTGGTGTACCGATAATGCAAGTCATTGGTAGGTCTTTAATGATGATAACCATATTCTAGAATTTTTGGAACAAAGGGATAATTTCAATAATCTCTTCTTTGAAGGAAGAAAAATCCACACCAAGAAGTGGTAGCCAAAGAAGAGAAAGAAGGAATTGAAGGGGTTGATGAAGAAGGAGTGATCAAATTGAAAGGAAACAAGATTCCCAAAGGCCTAGTTTCTCTAGAATACCTCTTTGATAAACATGATAGATTCATTCAAGAGAAAGCAAAACAATCTTCTTGGTGCCTAGCTGATTTTGATAAGGAGAAAATCGGCACCCCTAGAGGAGCCAAGGATGGTCAATATTGGAAAATTTTTCTCACCCAAGGAGAAGAGAAGGTTTTTACGTTACTAAATAAATATTCTGATGTTTTGTCCTACTCTTATGATGAACTCAAATATTTCCAACTAAAGGAAATCGTCACTCAATTCCCTTAAAGTAGCATGCCAATCCATTTATGAAAAAACAAAGACCATATAACCCAAAGTTTATTGATACCATTAAAGAGGAGGTAATGAAGATGCTTAATTCAAGGATTATCTTTACCATCCATCATTCAACATGTGTGGCCAACATTGTACCGGTGCATAAGAAGAATGGCTAAATAAGAATATGTGTAGGTTTCCGCAACTTGAACTAGAAATAATGAAAGACAATTATCCTCTCCCTATTGTGGACCACATTTTGCAAGTGATCATTGGATCTGAAATTATTTCATTTCTTTATGGATTCTTAGGGTACAATCAAATCAAAGTGGCAAAGGAGGATCGCACCAAGACAACCTTCACATTGTCGTGCGACACTTTTTCCTATAGAAAAATTCATTTCATCCTAATCAATGCGGGAGCTACATTTTAAAGGGCGATGGATTTGGCATTCAAATATTTAAAACATTGTATCATCATATATCTTGATGATCTCATGGTGTTTTCAATGAAGAGGGGAGATCATATCCATCACTTAGAAGTGTACTTGCAAGGTGTAGAAAATATGGCATATCAATAAACACAAGAAAGTACATTTTTGGAGTTACGTATGAAAGTTACTAGGGAATAGTGTGAATAAACATGGAACACACATTGATCCTTAGATATTAAGATCCATTAAAGCACTATCTCTACCCACATGCAAGAAAGGAGTTTATTTATTCTTCGGAAAGATGAATTTTCTTTGACGCTTTGTTCCTAAGTTTTTTGAATTGAGAAAGCACATCACCACCATGATGAAACCACAAGAGAAATTCAAATGGAACAATGAAGGGAAGGAAACATTTTAAGAGATCAAAAATCCATTGCCAAGGCTCTGACCTTTGTGTCTCTATATTTTAACAAAGAGTTCATCATGTATTGTTATGCCTTAGAACATACCCTCTATGTCTTTCTTGTTCAGAAGAATGATGAAGGCGTGGAAGCACCTATTGCTTTAATGAGTTGTATGTTGAAAAAACATGAACTAAAATACAACCAATTCAAGAATCATGCCTATGTAGTGGTCAAGGCTATAAAAAAATCAGGTTTTACATCCTCAACTCTCATACAGTGGTGATGGTCCTCAGAAATGCAATCAAGTCCATCCGGACACACCAGGATCCCAAAGCTAAAAGAGGAAATTGGATTGGAAAGATTCAATAATATGATTTAGATATTCAACCCTCAAATTTGGGAAGGGGAAATGGTTTATGTAGGTTGATTTCTGAAGATGAAACACTCAAAGCTCAACACGTTGAATACAATTGTTCTCTCTCAACTTATTCCAAAAATAATCCACAAGTTCTCTTTGTAACCACTACTGATGAGTGGTATGATGATATTGCCTATTACTTAATTTATGGATAATTCCCTTCTCATCTTCATTACAAATAAAGGAGAACACTCAAGCAGAAGGTAAAAATTTTGAAATCTAGAATCACGCACTTTACAAGAGAGTTCTGGATGGATTCTTTCTCGTGTGTGAAGATAAAGAGAAATAATAAAAATTGATTAAAGCATACCATGACCAAGCATGTGGGGGAAATTTCTGTGATGGTCACTGCACACATGATCCTTTGAGGAAGGTATTATTGGTCCACCAAATTTGCAAAAACTCAGGAATGGGTTTCCAATTGTGAAGCATGCCAACAATTTGTTAAGAGACCACAATTTTCTACACTACCGCTAAGACCAGTTGTTATTGAAGAACCATTTCAGCAATGGGGAATATATTTCATCAGTGTTCTGAATCCTAACTCAAGTGTGGGGCACACCTATGTGCTCACACCGACAAACTACTTCAAAAAATGGGTAGAATCCATTGTGGCCAAGAAATCCAACACCGAAAGAGTATGCAGCTTCATCAAGGAGAATATCATAGTATGTTTCAAAGTGCCGCGGGATATTGTAGTAGACAATGCTATGTATTTCTCTTCAAGGGATATGACTGAGTGTTTCTATGGCTATGGAATCTCTTTATCTCATTCATCGAACTACTATCCATAGGGAAATGGACATGATGAATCAAGAAACAAGAACATTGTAACCATCATCCACAAACTCATAGATGAAAACCAAAGGAATTGGCACAAAAAGTTGTATGATGCATTGTGGGCAGACAAGATCACTCCCAAGAAGGCAATATGTATGTCACCATTACTACTATTGTATGGGATTTAAGTAGAAATTCACATCATGATTGAGATGTCAACTCTCAAGTTACTACAGGAAATAAAAGATGAACATTACAAGGATTCTATTGACAAGATGATCCTCTTTCTTGAGAATCTAGAAGAAAATAGACTCTAAGTGTTGGACCGTATTAAAGAGCACCAGTTGAAAGTAAAGAAGAGTTTTGACAAAAATAATAAAGCGAGAGGATTCAAAGTTGGATTCCTTGTCAAACTATGGGACAAGAGATGGGAACTGAAAGGCAGCCATGGAATTTTTGATTCATTACGGCTTGGACCATTCCAGAATCATGAAGCTTGTGGTAAGAATTTTTTCCTACTCGATATTTAGATGGAATGTCGCTAGAATTACCTTGAAGTGAGAAATAGCTAAAAGTGTATCAACGGTGAAAGTGGGTTTTCCCCCACCTTATACTATGGGTGATTACTAGATGTGTTTCCCTTTATGTTGTGTGTCGTGTGTTTCATTTTCATCATTTTTGTGTGTGTGTGTGTGTGTGTGTGTTTTTCCTTCTTTTTATCCTTATCTCTTGTAAATTGTACATGACTCAAGGTCCCAATGGATAAGGCACTAGTTAATGGATCATATGTTCTAAAATTGAGATTCTAGATTCCCATGTCATGCCTTAACTATACTCTCCAAGCTAGATCTAGATGTTGTTATGCAAATGTAGAATAAGGAAATCAACAATTTCTAAGCATGAAAACTATACCCCGTGTTCATTTTTTCAAGTCATATCATTTGAAGACACCCCGGGTCTTTCCATCGAGTCCTAGTGACCTCCTAATTAACGTTATCACATCTCCTAGGTGATTTAGGAAAGTCCATTCATTCCCCGAGGTGATTTTAGGGGTTCATTAAAAATTGCAAGCTGCGGGTAGTTTTGGGAAGGGTTGTCACTTGCTTTCCTAGGGTTGGAGTGACCCCATGTATAGGAGAAGAAAATCTAAAATTTATTTAGAGGTGATTCAAAGGTCTTCGGGCATCATTGAAATGATTTAAGAGGATTTTGGAAGAGCTCGGAGATGTTAGCGCGATTTCACCATAATTAGGGTTCATACGCCTAAGTAAGTGCACATGCCAAAATAGCTGCTAAAATTTTGAAGGTAATTCTAGTAGCTTTGGATGGAGTTAGTAGAAACATTAAACATATCTACAAAGATAATTCCAAGACCTAAAATATGGTGAAATCAGGTTTTTCACAATGATTTGGCATATTAAGTCTACATGCGGTGTTTCTCGAGCACAAGTGGAATACCAAATAAAATAAAAAATTTCAGGGATCCGATGGAATAAAAATACATAAAAACCCCACCATTAGATTTATAAAACTATTTCCATTCAAGATCATATAACATTTTACTGAAAAACTCCATTGAGAGCTCAAGTTATCATCATCCCAAGTTGTCCTCCTAGACCGAGTTCAGGAGTTAGCCAAATTTTGTGAGGACATGTGTCAGCCCCAGGAGCCTAGTTGAATTTTTTGTCCCCAACATCCCTAAGGGTCAGGGAAATCAACCTTGGAAAAATTCACCCAGCCCCCATGTGACCTTTGGAACCCCATGCGACCTTTAGGATTGTTAGTTCAACCCCTGGGTGTAATTTGGAGCTCAAATTCCCCGCCGTCGATCTCCACCACGTGTCGGCTCAGGATCACCATGGAATTTAATGTACCTCACATATTAGGTAAATAAAACCTTGAAAAATACACCCAACCTTCTAAGGGATATTTTTTTGTCATTGTACGCACCCAAAATTACATGTGCTACATTTTCAGAAAATAGTTACAAAAGTCCCCAATGATGATTCAAGTCCTTTCAAGAAGGTGTTTGAGTTCCAAAACCCATTTGCAGTGTATATTTATAGTCTAGAAATCCTTACTTAGCCTTCCCACACTTTTCCATATTTTTGCTTCTTTTTGCGCATGTTTTGGCCTTTAGTGCGGATGCGTATCTACCTAGACGGTAGTCGACCAATTTTTCCAAATTCCTTCTTGTGACGATTCATTGAACTTCACTTTTATCATGCATCCATGGACCAAATTGTCTAAAAATATTTTTGATTACTTGTTTCTCCTTCCCTCTTCTATTTTTGCATATGCTTTAGTTAGTTAGAACTTCCTCTTCTTTTTGTGTGCATGAAGGTACATCCTAGCTCGAATTCTTATATATTCCATGTTTGTGTTCAAACAAAAGGGCTTGAGAATTTTATGTATCTTGAATTGTATTGCTACCAAAATATTTCTAGGAATAGCATAGACAAGCTCATATCTCTTGTGTTATCTCTCTCCTACTCACATTGCATCCATATTTCCTTCAAGCTACCATTGCTCAAGTGGAATCCTCCTATTATTGTTCTTGCATTCCCAATCCCTTGGACTCATATGAACACTTAGAGAAATAAAGGAACAAAGTGAGGGGATAGATACAGATATAACTAGATTTTTCAAAGCTCTTGCTTATCCCTGGTTGGAATTGTGTGTTTGTTTTCTTTATTTGTTAAATTTTCAATTTCAAATCACTAATTTCAATTGCATATCAAATAGAGTAGTAAAATTGTTAATTTCAATAGGTTAGGAAATTACAATTAGATCAAATCATTAGAAAGTTTACTCTTTAACATTACAAGGGATGTTTTGGGGAACAATACCTCTTTTAGGGTCATGATTTTTTCTTCAGCTCTAGGGTAGGGTTTGAAGGGTTTTGATTAGATTAGGTTGTTTTCTCTAGATTAGATTCACATATTCACAAAAGTAACCAACTACATCAGATGATTACTTTTCTTTATTTTATTTATTAGATTAGAATGCATTGTTTAAAAATTAGAAAATATCAAAAGCATTTACTTTGATAGATTATTTTATTTTATTATTTTGCTCTGATATATTGTGAAAACTCCAAAAACATATGTTATATTTCATTTGATAGTTTTCTTATCAAAATCATTTCATTTCATTATATATGACCATCAAAGGTCCACAATATGAAATTACGTACATTTGTGATTCCTTGGTCCCACAACCCAATGGGCCAGGATTGATAACTGACATTGATACAAGTTTATGTTTGATAGTCTTACGGACACATGAAAATTTTACTAAGAGAATAAAACAAATAAACACGCTAAACATCATTTTTTATCAAGGCTATGATTATTGGACTCCTCATGACAACAAGGTTTGATTACGCACATGACCATACAAGGGCCACAACCTCCACAAGTCTTTGGTTGTGATCCTCAAGTCCCACAACCCAATGGGCCTACTCACCAGTTAAACATTGACACTATGTTGTGTACATTAGTATTCATATCTTCACCATTTCCACTAGACATTATTTCATAGCTTTCCTTACTAAACATAGCACTCGATTAGGCTAAGACTTTCAAGACTAGAGTAGAAAACTACCCATAGTCTTTGTGGCTCTACCACGTATCTCATTCTCACTTCCATGACCTTGTCTTAAAATCCATACGAGGTGCCCATAGGTCACTTTCCATGTGTTCAACGGCCAATAAATAGGATCTCCTTCGAGCTTGATATCTCTTAGAGTCTCCAAGAAGCTATTATATCGATTGATCCATTACACCACTTCAAGTTAGGAGAGCATTCTTCACATTCATTCTATATCAGCTATCTTGGCACAACCTCAAGATGTCGGGTGTGAAGAATGTCACTTTTTTATTTTCTATTGTACAATCACCCATGTGACCCGCTTCCAGCCCCTTAGTGCTAATATTCTAGCTCTCACTCCCTTACATCAGATCGCTGCCACGTGTCACCTTCTTTCCCAATGTAGAAATTGATGTACCTCACATCCATTTGAGGTGAGGGACATCAGGGAAAATAAAATTCTCCTGGCCCTATATGTGCATGATTTTTGAATTTTTTTCAAAATCCACAACTATTGTTTTCTTCCCACTTCTTATATCTAACTCTTCGGTGCACAATTCTTCCTCCAAACTCCTCTCAACTTCTCATCATCACTCCACCATTACTAAAAATCAAACCAATTATATCACAGCCGTATTTTCTCCACCCCATGAAATCATATAGGTTTTAGAAGGAATTTTGAGCAAATAAGGAAGAAGAAGTGAAGAACGAAGAGAAGAAAACAGTGAACATCTCCATAGACATGGAATGAAGATTCAGAGAAATCTTGCAAACCAATGCATGAAATAATGAACCAATTTTTTTGTTCATTCCTCTTTTCAAGACCATCAAAAACATACCTTCAAACTCTCCTCTCATGGAATAGATCATTTGCAGTGAAGAAATCTCCTTTCTAGCTCAACGAAGGAAAAATTGAATTTCGTGTCAAACCGATTGTCAGATTGAAGAAACATTTCAAGTGAAGCACCAGAAGAAAAAATCAATATTAGAAATATAGTTTTTTTGTAAATGGAGGAAAAAAGTAGACCTATAATTTTTGAGGTCCATTAATGGCTACCATCGAGGAGCACTGCCAGGTCTAAAAATTGAAAGTCTAAAATCTCGTAGACTATTGAGCGGGTAGGTCTAAAATTTTAGAGGGGTGATATTAGGAAAAAACCCATATCGAAAAACTTGATTTCATGTCAATCTGACCTCCAGAAGCTGAATTTTTAAAAATAGCAGGTCTTCTAAATAGGGGACTGCTATTTTGGGAAAGTCATCAACAAAAGAACTTAAGAAGGGGATGAAGACATTGGAGATGCATTGCAGCTAAGAATTCATCAGAATGGGAATTTTGGCACTTACTAAAAATAGTAAGTGGTCCCATGAGCACCTGCCAAAAATATAAAGTTGATCCATAATGGAGAGGAATGCAGGGAGAAGAGGGAATCAAGGTGGCAACATCCAGTTGAGGTTTGAGGGAGTTACTTTTTCATACTTACTAAAAATAGGAAGTTGTTATTCTAGGGAAAACATGAAGAAAAAGTGGATAGGATAGAAGTCGACACATCCCCTTTCCTATGAGTATGAGATAGAAGATAGTGATGTCTTATACATGGACCTGAATGACCTTAGAAATCACATGACAACAAAAGATCGAAATAAGATTGAAGATCATATATTCACAATTGGCTTGTTCTCTACTACAAGACATCCAATGTCTATCCAAAGTCTTGAGGCTTTCCTAGATCTGCTCTCACTACTATGATCCTGAAACATGAACCATCTAAGCCAAAAATGGTATGAATATGGTGTTCATAATCCCTAGAACCATCTCACTTTCTATGCAGATACTGACATCACCAAGAATCGTCATTATCTCAAATGACAGGGCCTTACATGATTTGGAAATGATAGATACATACATGCAAGGGGTTGTGCTTGGGTCATGGTTAAAAAAGGGAGAAATCCTCGAGGATTCCCAAGAACCTTCCAAGGTGTTAGTTAGAAGAAGGATATTCATATGTCATCACTCTCCTCAGTAGAGAAATGGGAGAAGCAAGCACAAGAGACTTCCAATATAGGATGGGCCTTTTCATCTTGACATTAAGAGAAGTTAAAAAGAGAATTGACTAGGGAAAATAATCAGTGGCAACCTCCATCTGCAACTTCTCCAAATACCCATGATGAAAAAGTTCCACATGACTTCTTAGCTGGTCTACCTCCTCACCAACTCAAGATCATTCAAGGGATTGGCTCTCACACAAAAACATTCCACCAAGGTGCCTATGTTCAAGAAACTTCCACAGGTGGTGATGGAGGAAAGCCATAGGCATTTCACTCATGTGAATTATGCATTCACAATGTATGTAGTCCGAAGCTTGGAAGGAGATCTGGAAGCTAGGATTTTGTCACAAGTGGTGTCCTTGATCAAGAAGTATGGCTCCTATTTCATAAAATTCTCGAACTTATCCTACTCTGCGAGTTGTTGGCTTACCAAGCCCTGCTAAGGCTGCCTAAGTACCCTAGTGACCAAATTGTATTATTTGAGATCTATAGATAGGCCATTCAATTGAAAAACAATCTTAGAAGTAGGAGGAAGAAGTTGATTCCATTTCTTATCTCTCTCGGGGTTTTCACGTGTAAGATCTTGAATGACGTAACTCATTTGGAGCTTATTTTTTCTCATTTAACCTTGCATTCCTACATCTCTAGGCCTAATTTTAACATACAAGAAGATCTTGAATCCTTTTATGTCCTAGAATTACAACACAAGCTGTAATTTGAGGACTACTAGACCAATTTCATTGATGAACTTGAAGTACATGAAAAGGACCATATGAGGATGAGGATCAATGAGATGAGTATATTCAAGTTCTCTTGGTATGAAGATATTTTGCACGATGATGGGACAAAGATGTATGATCCTGAGAACGCAACATTCAAGATGTCCCATGTACCTCCAATCAACTAGTATGTTCATGAATTATGGGATATATTAGAGGGGACTGTGAAGGTGGTGAGGAGAATGATAAATTGGTTTCAAAAGAAGTGATCCATGATCATCCAGTCTTGAGGAATTCCTACGAGTCAGAAACAATACTCACATCAATCATCTTAAAAATTCATAAAGGTGAATTCCACTTCTAAACAATCTAGAGTGAATTCAAAAGAAAGGCCACAAAATTTAAAGATTCTCCTCACAAGAAGATGCCAAAGAAACTCCAAGTAGAATAAGGATCTTTTGTATCACTGAGAGGAAGATTTGGTCACAAAAATACGGGAAGAACACCTTATGACAAAGGCACAAGTGGATGAAGACCACATGGTTCAATATTCTATTTTCAAGACACCACATGAGGTTTTCCCTTTTGATGACACCCATGCCTTTCTCATTCAGGATTTGCCTCCTCCTTTAGATAAGGGTACAATCGGTGAACCTATCATTGAACCCAAGTCCGATGATATATTTCCTTGAATGCAAGAAACAATTATCCCTAACACCCGCACTATGCAATAAGTGGCAACCCCGATCTATCAACGATTGTCTCATTGGCCAAAAAAAAAATATCAAGGAAGCTTGCACATACAGCCTCACGGTTTTACAGTGGGGAAATGGGTAATCAATACATCAAAGTAGTTCATCTCAAGGTTATCAAGCTAGTGGATGAAATGACACCTACTGATTATGAGATGAGCATGATTCAAATGGGACCAGAAAATCATGAAGGGGATATGCACATGTATCAAATATTCTTCTCACATGGTGGAAAGTAATAAAGAGTATAAGAAGAAGATTGATGAACTAAAAGAGCAAATGTGAACTTTGTCATTCTATGTGTAACATGTAGTTGATCCTACTACCACGACAATTACCATTGAGGAAGTTATAGCAATTTGTAGCATCAATCCAAAATTCTTTAGGAAGACACACGAGTTCAACATACATGGGAGAGTGAATAATGAATGGATCAACTCAATTTATGAAAAAGAGAATTCATTTCTCCAAGAATCACTCAAACTCTTTGCTTACATTTTTGTGACAAAAATAGGACACATACACTCAAGGATGACTTAGAGAAAGAAAGGAACTATTGGGAACCTTTGGGCCTAGTAGTAGGTGAAATGAGAAACACTCATCGCTAGGAGTTAATCGACAAGAAGATATTTGAAACTCCCTCAGAAGACTTATCATGTGTATGGGTAAGGCCCTTAGCAATCAGGTTTGAGGAAATCAGTAGGTTCATCACATAGCTAGAGGAGAAAGAGGAACAAGCCTATAAATTGTAGGATTGTATAAATCGGAAAAGTCGAAACTTAGAGTACCTACAATTAGTGAAGACCGACTACCAATGATGTGATTGGTCCATTTGAAGAATACATCAAGAAAGAGGTAGGAAACCCATCATCCTTCACTAATGATGCCCTCAAATGCCTCTGAAAAATCTTGTGCCTCTATTGTACTTATCGCAGAGAAACATTCACCATGGTCTGGGAAGTGCAATGAAATGAACATTATGGTCAATGGAAGGATAGATACCTTGAGCTACATTCATATTCCTCATGCCGAGAAGGTGGAACCTACAGCTTCTCATTTCAGAAAAGATCTTAGAGGAACAAATGCCTTCTCATGAGCGTGAATTTGAAACCAGTCAGGAAGTGAGATCAAATCAACTGTAGCGGCTTAGCCTTCTCGCATGATTCTCCTTATTTCTTCTTCTTTCTCTTCTTTCTCTCTCTTCTCTTCTCCCAACACTATCTCTCATCAATGTTATATTTTTCATTGAGGTTTATACATTTTAATATAACTTTAAGTGACTTTAGAAACATAAAGTAAAATTTAAGTCACCTTGTTTTTGTAAAAGGGACTTAAATATTTAAGTGGAATATGAACATTATAAAGTCACATTAAAGTATTTGAAAATTAACCAGGAAGATGAAGAATTGTATTAATTTTTACCCGTCTACTAACTTCTAACCCCATGTGCATCGGCCTATAGCCCAATGGGCATTTAGCGCTCACCGAGGCATGCGTGGGCACTTTGAGCTTCTCCTTTATGTGAGTGTTTTGAGAAGATCTTTTCATTTTTAGAGGATTATTAGAAGAGAAGTGAATATTCATGTAAAAGAACAACATGAGCTATCATATTGTTATACCCAAGCATTTAATAATAAGAGAAATATCATCATGGCATGAAATACAAAGAACAAATATGTGATAAAACATAATAAAATAATACTAGGTTTTGCACCCCTGAACTAGATATTCGAACAAAGCCATATAACATTTAAAAGGGTCGTATCAGACCAAATGTATTAAGACAAGGATCTAACCCATATATAAGAGGTCCTAGCTATGCTTTCTTTATTACAAAAAATTCAAAGACCCATCCCTTAGACATGATTACATTCCTACATTCCTCTAATGAGAACCCCAACTCCTAGGGCCTCCTAGTATTCTCTACAAAGCTTTGTTCTTCCCATGCTATATGTCTTGGTGTCTCTCTTCATGACTTCATGTCTCTCTCTCTCTCTCTCTCTCTCTCTCTCTCTCTTTATTCATGTATCTCTCTAAGTGTGTTCTTCTTATACCTGAAAATCTCTTCATAAAGCAATAACACCCACCGCCATGCCTTTTCTTAGGAGTATATTAGATGTCAAGTGTCTATGTGGTCCTTCAATAGTGCATACTTATTCTATTCCGAGCTCTCCACTTTCTGCAATGATGTCTCCTAGGAATATTCCATACATGGAATATTATTTCCTTGACCACCAAGTCTCTAGGATGGCACCTTATCCACTTGGCATGCCTAGTTGGGTCACATTTTTCCTCAAGTGCCTCCAGAACACTGAATATGGCTAAGTCCTTAGACCCTATGTATTTCCTTGTGCACGTGCCTTGTTTTCTCCTAAACCCTTCTTAAACCTTTTTCCTATGTGCTTCTCGCCAACCACCCTTCTTCCTATTGGTCCTACGCCCTCAAGTACCCTTTGGTACTTAACCGTATTTAAAGTCCCAACATCACCCCACACTAAGGTTGTTCTCCATCCTCAGAAAAATACCACTCCTTTAAAGAATAACAAATGGTGGAACCTAAACAAATTGAACGAAGAAGTAAAGAATGGAAGAATGAAGGATATAATAAAGGAAAGAATAAAATATCTTTCTACTACTAAAAGAGGAGTGGGAAATCCTTCCTTATTATTGCCTCAATATTTTCCTACGAATCCAATCCCCCTACACCTACTTGAATTAGGTTACCCACTAGAGTTCTTACCTTATCAAAAATTTGTTCATCACCCTTAACATTCAACGTATCTACAATCCCTTCTAGCTTCTTGCTAAGGTTTTCTAACACATCCATTCTGTACGTGATCTAGGGATACAGTTCCTTAAGCTGATTTTTAATCAATCCCTATAAGGATTCGATCACTTCCATATTTTTTTCTACCTTGGCTAGGATCTTATCCCTCTCCACCCTATTTCCTTTATTCTTCTCTTGGTATTCCTTCAGATCCGCCTCATGTGTAGCAACTAGTATGCTTGTTACCCTATCTCTCACAAGTGCGGTTATAATACATGGCCTTATCCATCCACGCAGAGGTATCTACGGTGGTAAGGAGATCGAGAATAGCACGTCATTGTCTCCGCCCTAATATTCTGATCTTGTTCCTCTTTATGGCACACCAATGCCTCTTTTGTTGATTCTAGTGTGAGTGGCTACCTCTCCATGGTAAGGATGTGGGTTAAGTCTTCCAAGCATTGCAAGGTTGACTTGTATTTATGCTCAGGTGGTGCTAGGTTTGGGTGTTTCAAATTGATGGAATCCATGATCATTTCAATCTTCTTATACACCTTGTGCACCTTTTCCTTCTCCTCCCTTAGTTCACACCTTAAATGTGCACTGATCAGTTCTTCCTACTTCAGATCCTTTCTCTTCTCAATGAGTTCCTCCTTCTTCTTCTCTAGTTCTTCCTCTAGGAACCTTACCCTATCATTCCTTTTAAAGAGTCTCACCTCAACCTCAACTAATACCTTGTTGAGGGCATTGCAAACTTGCTCATTAGATAATTGTTGAGCATTTATCAGGGGGTTCACTCCCTTGGTCTCTGGTAGTTTCAGCAGCGGCCCCTTCCTTAGCTCAAACTCAAGCTCATCGACATGGGACTCAAAAGCCAAAGATAACATCTTCCTTGTTTGTGGGTACACACCTTCTTCTTTGAATGAAGACCATGCAAGGATTTGGTCTATAGGCAAGGTATTTTAGAAGTGTGTGCGCCATACCTTATTTAAATCATTTACATAAGTCATTCCTTGCTCTGTGCTACTACAACACTCTTTCCTCTTATGTGCACTACTTTTGGAAATATTATATCTAGGTTGGAATCTCCACCCATACTCCCATAATCCTTTCCTACACTCTCCTCCATATTTTTTATTATTTCATTAGCCTTGTGCTCCACTTCCTACTCCACCAAGTCCTTTATTATGTTTGCTACTTCTCTTTTTGCAACCTCTTCTATCTGCTCCTTGGTGAGGCTTGGGGTCCTTTGATCCTTTGTATTCATTTCCTCACTCTCCTAATTTCCCTTAGCATCTCCTTCCTCCTCATCCTTTTCCTCATTTTCCTCATCCTCGGAGTCATGCACATCGTACACAAGATGGTCCTGAGCCTCTTCATGCTTGTCATAATATCTCTCGACTCTGTATGTCTCTAGGCCCCCTATTTATTTTGATTTCACCTTCTTTTATACCTTACGCCTCATCCTAATTGGTGATTATATTATAGGAGACTAGTCCTTCTCTTCTTCTTTGGCACACAACTCCTTCCTTAGTGAATCTTATATTGAATGGGGATCTTCTTGCTCTAGCACTTCTTCCTCAGCTATCGTTTCTTTTTCCTTAATGTGGGACTTCTTTGCCCATGTATATGTACTTGGCTTCATGTATGACTCTTGGGTGCCCATATATTGTGATGTTTGCACACTTAGCGTTTTCTTCTCTAGTGCCTCTTTTATTTCCCTCTATCTTGCAGCCTTCTTCCTCCTTGTGGGGTCTTCTTGGATGGAGAAATCATTCTCCAAGTAGGCGGCCTTCTCATACTTGGGCATGATGCATAGGTATACCCTTATTGCGGTCCTTCCATGAATTGGAAATGTCACAGGTTTTGTCATGTGTACCTCATGGGAGACATAATTCTCCACATAAGCATGCTTCTTGGGGTATACTAGCTTTTTGTGTAGCTCGCGGTGGTCTTGGTCCACCTCGCTGAGGTCAAACCTTAGTATTTGGCCTCCTTGAAGCGATTGACCCCTACTTGAAAATATTACATGGTGAATGAGAAAGGTAGTTTACACCATGGGCTCCTCGTCCCATCTATAAATGTGAATGCCAATGAAAAAGTGATGGTAAATAGGGAACTCAACCTCTCCTCGCACACTTGTCTTTTTGTGTAACTCGCAGTGGTCTTACTCCACCTTGCTGAGGTCAAACCTTAGTATTTTGGCCTCCTTGAAGCGATCGACCCCTACTTGGAAATAGTTCACGGTGAACAAGAAAGGTAGTTTACACCATGGGCTCTTGGTCCCATCTATAAATGTGAATCTACCAATGAAAAAGTGATGGTAAATGGGGAACTCAACCTCTCCTCGCACTAGCATTGGTAATTGTTTGGGTATCCTCCTTTTAGACCTGAATGTGTCGTGCATTCTCTTGTACCATTTCTCCAGGCGTGCCTTGTGGGTGGCCATCATGGTGTCACAAGTGTATTTTTCAAATATATTTGTAGGGGAATGATCCTCATCTATATATTTCCATACAAATTTCTATGGCCCATCGAGCACTTAAATTTCGAGAATACAATGGTGAGGAGGACATTTCTAAACATGATCTTTTCTCCTTCATGTGCGGCATTGATGATTTGTTATGAAATGAAGGAGGAAAGGTTATAGATAGTTCCTTCTGAAATATTTTGGCACACATCCAACCAAGCCTTATTTATTTGTGTCCACCTCTCTTGCACATTCAATTTGGATACCAAGCATGTGGCCATCCTCATCATTAGGTTGGAGATATCCCAGATATCGAATTAGCATGAGCCCTTTTATAATAATAATCTGGACTATATCCTTAATGGATTACTTGTCCTCCAAATCATCATCTAGTGGATCCCCTTTGTAGACAAGGATGATAAAATTAGATATTAGTTGAGGGGTTATGGACATCATTCGGCATGCAAAGTAGAAGTGGTCCTCATACATGCATGACATCAACCATTGAGTACGATCGCCTTGGTTTTCTAAAGTATCGAAACTCATAAAGTTGCAGTAATCAAGCCTTCTCCAATTTTTCCTTCACTTCATCACTATAAATTGACATCCCTTCGGTTTCCCTTTGTCTATCATCGGGTGAACCATTTCAAATGCCATCTCCTTCTTTGTGGTGCTTATACAATGGTTTTAATCACTCATTGCCATATTCCATGGGATGTCCATTCTTTCTGAGTAACATGCCATCTGGGTATTGCATCTCCACATACCACTCCTCATTGAAGCTAGTGGTGGAAGTCTGTTTCCCCTTGCCCTTATTGTTCTTTGGTGACACGATTGCCTTCTTTGGTGCCATCTTCTTCTTGGTTTAAAAATAAACTCTTCCTTGCTCCTCTTTGCTACTCTGCTCAAATTTGTGGCTTTCCTTTAAAAAAATCCCTTTACTCCCATGCCCTAGCTGCAAAACCCTAACCTAGACAATCCTTCCACAAGATGGCGTACCCTTCTGAAATCTTCTTCCCTATGCCTGTGTACTCCTTCCACTTTGGTTCACAAATCACACTAGTTACGTACTCAGATTCTCACAATTTTTCCTTCACACAAATCTTCTTCGCGGATGCCCTAGTTTGCAAGATCTCTTTGATATCATAATTTCAAGGTAAACAATAATGTGCCTAACCTTCTACTTATAGCTTTTTCTCATCTCCCGCGATAAATGTTATGCCTCATACAAACTTACCTTTGCAATAAATGCATATTTTTTCACTAAGTGAACCTTAAGTGTTCTTACCCCCACACCCAATCCTATGTGAAAATCCTTACAACCTTCTAATGCACAAAAATCCTTACTGACCAAATATCCTCAAGTGCGCGCTTGCAATGCTAAAGGTGGTTCTTCTTTCCTTAACCTGATTTTTTCCCTCACCTACCTCATGTTATTCCTTTGCTTCCCATCCTTTATACGTGGTCTTTGTAAATATTTCCCGACACAAAAATTCCTTATGTCCACCTTTCCTATGTGCACTCTTCTACACTACGCGCTTTCCATCCTTTAATCCAGGCCATCAAAACACAACTTCTAGTACCAGATTTCCATTTTACTTCACATTAATCCACCACATATAAAAATAGATGCATGATCCTTTGTGCATACACAACCTTTTGAAAATAATAAGTGGCTACCGGTGCACAAGGCACGTAAAAAACAACAAAAAGAGAAAGGAACAAGAAACGAGAAAGGGAAACACAAGGAAAAGAGATGAATAAAAGGAAATCCTAGACTAAATGACAATACTACCTTATTTATAAACACAAGGAAGACTTATTCATAGTAGGGATTCAACCTACTCCCATTGAAATTGCTTGGTAACCGTGTTTGATAAAGCATTTGTAACTAGAAAGCACCTGAATCAAGGATGTATGAGATGATATATGTCTCTAACTAATGGAATTTCAGTTTCTTAGGATGGTGTAGGAATTTGGAGTCATAAAGCAAGACCATCTGCCCAAACTCAAATTGTTTGTTTATAATATGGCAACGCCATGCTTTTGTCATTCCTTTTAAGTCTACTATATAGCAAGTGATCACCTTTCATACAGTTGTATTAACTTCTCCATGTGATCTTGAATTTCTTGTTCATCACCTAACCCTCTTGCGTGTACAATACATAGTGATGGTAGCTTAAATTTAATTGGTAAAACAAGCTTCACATGAAACACCAACTGAAATGGTGTGGCCTTGTTCAATCTCTTACATGTTGTCCTATATTCCCATAGAATGGATGATACATTGTTATCCCATTGTTGTATTCCCACATCAAAATTTTTGGTTAGTGTGTGGCTTAATATCTTGTAAAATACCTCATAATTTCCCTTAGCTTGTGGGTGATATGGTGTAGTTTTATGATGGGCCAGCATGAACTTTGTTAAAAAAATCCTGACTGTTTCATTATAAAAATGTGTACCCCTATCACTAGTCAAGTTTAAAGGACATCCATACCTACTGATTATGTTTTCCTATAAGAATATAGCAGTTGTCACCATTTTTTAATCCCTTCTAGGTGCTACCTTCGGCAACCTTGTTAAGTAATTAGTGCAAGTGATGATATAGGACAAACTAGTCCTTCGCACAACAGGTGTAATCGGACTTACAAAATTAATTACCCATTTTTCAAATGGTTATGTGTTAGCTATAGATCTCAAGGGCATATCATCTCTTTTTCCTAGATTGCTAAGGCATTGACAATGGTCATAGGCCTTGCAAAATTTAATACAATATTGGTAGATACTTTCCCAGTAAATCCCTACAAGTAGAATATTCCACATTGTGGTATTCCCTGCATAGTGCCCTACTACAATCCCACCATGTGCTTCTTCCATGATTGCAACAAACTCATGTTCTAACACGCACTAACACAGAACCTCATCATAGCCTAAATTTTATAAGTCTCCACTAATTAGTATGTAGGGCGTGATGCATATGGGTAACTATTTTCTTTCCAAAAAATTTATTTCCTGCTGGCATCACACCCACTTTGATAAACACAGAAATATATTCTAAGTCATAGGGAATGTGCCACAACCTAAATAATTACACATCTAGTATAACATCCTCAATGCTTTTCTCATTCTCCCTAAGTCAATTCTTGATGAACGGTTAGGCCTTGAGTTACTCTTTCTTGGTTTCACAATAACTATAAACTCAAACTCCTGAAATTACAAGACCCATCGACATATATGCCCTTACAAAATGGGATTTTTCACCAAGTACTTCAATTCCATGTGGTCTGTGTAGAATATGAAAGGTGTTACCAATAGATACTGCCTAAACTTATGTATTGCATAGATCATTGATAGTGGTTTGTGCTCGATGTAGCGAGTTTAGTTTTCTCTCTTTGGTGTTAACTTCTTGCTAGAAAAATATAAGGGGTGGAAAACAATCCATTCTCTCAGATATTAAGACTAATACAATTACCATCTAAAGCATCAAAATTCAAATGGAAAGGTTTATCCCAAGAAGGAAATTATAGTATGGGCATAGTGACAAGTATATCCTTTAAAGTTTCAAACGTCATTTTGCTATGCCTCTCCCCCGAGAAAGTCACTCTTGTATTTTAGAAACTTCTCCAATGGCACTACAATTTTTACATACCCTTGATAAACTTCCACTTGTATCTCGTATGCCTAAGGAATCCATGCACTATACTCTTGCTATTAGACTCCCCCAATTACACAATAACAACAACTTTGGCAGGATCCACTAGCAAGCCTTCCTTACATATAATATGCCTCAACAGGGTTCCAAATGGAGTAGTAAAAACACATTTCTTAATGTTGAGGGATATCCTTAACTGTCGATATCTATCAAACATTAGTCTCAAATTTTCAGAGTGATCTTTCATTAGTCCATATATTGTCTAGTCATCAAGGTAGACTTGTAGAAACTTATGGATAAAATCCTGAAATTCCTAGACCACTATGTGTGAAAACACAACAAGCATGTTCTTCAGTCTAAAAGGCATGACCGTATAAGAAAAAATTACCCATTTAGTGGAAAAATATGTCTTTTATTGGTCTTCTTTAACAATTCTAACTTGATGGTATCCTAAAAATCCATCTGTGAAGGATTAGATTTCGCACTCAACTACTCCTAGAATATGTTCAGTAAAAGGGGTTGGAAAAGGATCAATTACACATACTGCATTTAAGTCCCTATAGTCAATAGAGATTCTTATCCTTCCATCCTTTTTAATTTTTATGACCATGGGGATTATCCATTATGATTCCTCCATAGCTTCAATGATGCTTGAAGTGATCATTTTTTATCTCCTCCTTAACCTTGGCGCGAAGATTCAGATTCATTCAATAAGTCCTCTTCCAAATCGAGGTCACACCTTCCTTTAAATTGATTTTCATTTCTCCCAAGGAGTTGTGGATGCCTTTAATCTCATGGTATCCCCATGGAAATAGGTCTTGAAAATCACATAGTAGATGAATGATCTTTGAAACCTCCTTCCCTGACCAAGAATCTCTAATGGTGGCCTCCTTAGGTTCCATTTCTAAACCAATGTTAACCTTATTTTTTTAGGGGTTCATGGTAGGTCCATGAGTTCTCATCAGAAAAATAAATAACCTCACACATACCTTTAGTATGGTTAGCATCAAAACTCTCCATCTCTTCACCATCTATCACATAGACCATCTTTCCCTTTTCTTTCTCCATGCATGCATGCTCAAGTTACACCTCTTCTGACTCTTCTTCATCAAGGCACAGTTATAAGCTAGGTTCACTAAATAACTCCAATAGTCTATCTTCTATCATGGAAATATATCCCATTGCTAGGAGTTTAACAACCTACAACACCCTATCTACCAATGGTTTAGTACTCTGATACTTGAAATCTATAAGGAGGTCAGCCGTCAACTCCTTCCAATTTCCTTTCTGATGGCACATCTTGGAGTGAATATAACATGCGCGCGCATAGTCTTATTATGTGTAATAAAACTTATACATCCATAAACAAGGTGGCAAGGCATCCATGCCTTCCATCCATGTTTTCTCACATGTTGAGATGTGAGACGAGGTGGGTTCCTTCCCATGGTATTCTTGTATTACATTGGGTGCATTGCTTCGGGTGAACCTAACAGAGAATGTTATTCTTACCTCGTGCCACTCTAGAAGGCTATCGCAATGTGTCACCCACCAATGTGTTGTGGTTTTGAGAAAGTTATAGATGAGCATTCCTCTTGTTTTTACCTCATTTTTCCACTAATCCTCCTTGTCTAGTAAGAAATTCTCGGGGTTAGCCCCTCTAGAATAACTTAGTAACTTCTTCCCTCCTAGGCGCTTGACTAAGCATTCCTTTGTTACCCTTTTCATAGAGCCTCTTAGCTATCACCCAATTAACTCATAGGTCCCGTGTGCCTAATTATCACATACCACATTAGTTGTATCACTTAAGGATTGAGCATCTTCAAACTAAATAACTCCTCTATATTGTGAATAACCTCAGGGTCCCTGATAGAGTGCACATAGATCATGTTAAGAACTTCTTCTCCTAAGGGCTCAGTATAGGGTGTTGATTTTCCATCGATTAAGGGGATGATGACCCACTCTTCCTTTTTCTCAAATATTATGTATCCCTTATTGAACCTTAGGTCAACATTGTTCTTATAACACCAAGGGCACCCAAGTAATGCTAGAAAGTTGTCTTCCTTAGCTAGTGCCAAGACTTTGAAATCCCTAGTGAACTTTTCCCCTTGGATAGTGATAATAACATCCTTTAAGACACCAATGGGAATTTCCTTTTTCTTGTTATCCATATACAACACATTCGAATATGGTTGTAATGGGGGCCTTCCCATTTGATGCCATGCATCAAGAGTGAGAACATTGACTTCCACACCCATTTCAATCAAAATATTGCTCAGATTCCACCCATCTACAACAACATTTAAGGTAATCTCTTTGTCATAATCATGTCTCTCGGGGAGGAAGGTTGGCAAGTAAAAATTTCCTTCTCACATAATCCTCCAAAGACACAATACCTTCTCCCGTAACCAATATCCAAGAAAAGGGATGATATTTTCTTTCCTTAGCATCTTGAATACTTCTCTAACCTCATCTAGATCCTTTTGTGGAGCCTCAACATTCTTCCTTTGCTCTAACTATCTTAGTAGCTCTTTCAAGCACTTGATCTCCCCTTGAAGGTTTTGAATCACATCCATGGTTTCTTGATAAACTTATTTCTAATGAGTAGGGTATAGATACTTTCCATGTACTACCTCTTCTCTAATTACCAAGTGGTCTTTGCCTTGGTACTTCCCAGCACACGCAACCTTATCTAATGTTGTAACTAGTACAAGCTCTATTTCTGATCTATGTGCCACCCATGGCATCCATTGTGAATCGGCCTTCCTCACGCTTACCATCCTGATGCCTTTTTCTTTCTAGTGTTGTTGGATCATATGTTCAAATAATTGTGGATAATCCTGATACTTATTTTTTCCCACATGAATACCATTGAATAGCAGTCCAGGCATTCATGCTTATAGTGCTCTGTAGACCCACAATTGTTACAGGTTCCACATGGGAACTCACTTCTTCCTCCATGGTTACCATGACCACGAAATCCTCCTCAAAGACCTCTCCCAAGGGACCCTCCATCCACATGTCCTTTATAGTGATGACCATCATCCTTGGAACTATTCGCGAGGTTGGTCTGGCATATGCTAATATCAATGGCATCAGGTATCTAGTCAATTAATATATAATCCTTGGTGTCATGGGTAGTAGAGGTGTAATTATTACAATAGTAAGACACATTCTTACGGATCAATCACTACAATAATGAACATCTACTTACGTCATGATATCCATGGAAAATTTCACGATCCCACCATCATGGCATGTACCAATCTTTGGGGACAACTATCCTTTCTATACCCCTCTACCTCACAATACATACACCATAGACTAGTGCAAGTCTCATGCACCAAGTTCATAGATAGATTCTCTAGTTGCTTCATCATTATAAAAATATGAGCCTCAAGGAAAGGGCTAAAACTGATATCCATGCTTCTAACAGTATTAACATTTAGGGAAGCATCTAAGGCCTCGTACGAGTCTGTGAAATTATTGTGTGAAAGCTCTCTTCTAAATGGTGTTATGAATCCTCCAACAAACCACTGAGCATGAGCATGATAAGAGGGGTGAATATCATAGGATACTTTTGACAAGAGAGTTTTGAAATGCGTGTCATACTCATGTAAACTCTCTGCCATACCTTGTTGAATCTCCTTCCATGTGTTAATCCTCTTTTGTTTAAACTCATGGATATGAAATTCATCCAAGAAGGCATTTCATAGTGCAGTGTAATCTACCACTTTCTAATGGGGATCATACTTCTGGTACCAACTATGCACACATCCTTGCAACGTTGTTACAAAATGACTTGCCTTCTACTCTAGGGTAGTGATCCCCTTCGCATGCCATAGTAGTTCACACTTGTGTACATGCTCTGTAGCATCCTCAACACCTTTATAGTCTGGTAGGTGTAAATACATCTCAAAAATACTTGTTGAGGTGGTTGAAGTCCTTTTCCACCTGTCCAAAACCTTGATTTCCTCCGGTGTTACCTCCACCACTAGATCCACCAGATCTGCAATGTCCACTAGTTCCTCCATCTCCTATACCACAAGGTCCACCTCCTATAGCCGGTAAAGGGATTGAAGTGGAAGTTCCTAGCATTCGAACGTCCCACTTGAATTGCATGCCAATAGTTTGTGATATTATACCACTAAACCCTAAACCCTAAACCCTACCAAATGTGTTTCCGCGCCACTTCTAGATGCGATACCCAAACTTTGTGTACACATAAATTTCCCAAACATCATTCTAGATAATATTCCTCTAAACACATGGAATGATTGGGCAGCCATAGATGTACCAAATGAGAATTTATATCTCCTAGGTGTAGATCAATCACTCCCACCATTACAACTTGGGTTAACAATACTTATTTCGTATTTGGAAGATTAAACACCCAGGATTGGTCACAGGTGGATTCAGATGCACACCGACAACTCTCCTTTCTCTAAGTGATGAAATATCATCAGAATTTGAAAGGGTCTCTCTCCCTTGCTTGTCAATATGGGATAACATAGACTTCTCAGGCTTCACATCGTTGGTGTGAATCTTAATTCCTTCCCACAATGTTTACTTTCATAAATCCATCACTCTTGCAAACGCGTGTTGTCTAGCCAAATTCCTTCAATGAGCCTCACTATACTTGAGTCGTCTCTCCTCTCTCTCTTTTTTAGCTGCAAGGTCTGTCATCTTCCTACACCCTAGCTTTCTGGCCCGGCAATCAAAATCTTAACCGGCCATAGGGAATGCTTCCAAACTTAGTGTAATGATCAAGATATTTATGGCTAAAGGGATAGCATGTAAACATGATCCTCTAGGTTACTTTAAGAACTCAAACATAGTAACCTCTAGAAAATAATACATAGAAATAGCGTATTCCATAATATAACTGGTCATCACTTCCTTCCACCAATGATAAAGAACATGCATCCAAGTCGGATCAGCATCCCGTAGCCTATAATATTCATCTTGGGTCCACACATGAGATCTATAGTATGATCTCGATTTGGATGCATATGCTAACATCCATTCATACAACTCTACCGAGAAAGCATCAAAAGAAGGTCTCATACAACTCATGATACAAGTTCTCTTCTACCCATTTACGTGCATCAAACTCAGGTCCAGTACTAAATCTCTGAGAAAACTCATCCTCCATGCTCTTAACCATGCTTCAACACTATCCAAGATCAAGCACTCTGTCATCACACATCATTCTCACAACAACTTTGAAAATAGGTCCTAGTAACAAAACCAAGATGTAGTCATTTTTACCCATCTACTAACTTCTAACCCCATGCACATCATCCTATGACCCAACGGGAATTGGGCACTCAACTGAGGCATGCATGGGCACTGAGCCCCTTCTTTATACATGAGCATTATGAGAAGATCTTTCCAGTGTTAGAGGATTAGTAACATACAAGTGGATATTCATGTAAAAGAACCACATGAGCTATCATATCCTTATACCAAAACATTTAATAGCAATAGAAACATCATCATGGCATGAAATAAAAAAGAACATATATGTCAAAAAACATAAGGGAATAACACTAGGGTTTGCACCTTTGAACCAAATATTCATAACATAGACATATATTTATACCGATCATAGTCTCATCTACCACATTACATTCAAAAGGGTCATATCAGACCAAATGTATAAAGATAAGGATCTAACCCATATATTAGAGGTCTTAGATATGATTTCTTTATTAAAAAAATTTCACATACCCATCGCTTAGACATGATAAAATTCCTACAGTCCTCTAATGAGAACCCCAACTCCTAGGGCCTCCAAGTATTCTCTCTGAGAGATTCGATCTTCCCATGCTAAATGTCTTGGTGTCTCTCTTCATGACTTCATGTCTCTCTGTCTTCATGTCTCTCTCTCGAATGTGTTCATCTTCTACCCAAGCATCTCTTCTTATAGCACCAACACCCACTGCCATGCCTTTTCTCAGGAGTAGATCGGATGCCAAGTGTCCATGTGGTCCTTCAATGGTGCATGTTTATTCTGCTCCGAGCTCTCCACTTTCTGCAATGATTTCTTCCTAGGAATATTCCATGTGTGGAATATTCTTTCCTTGACCACCAAGTCTCCAAGATGGAACCTTATCCACTCAGCATGCCTATTTGGGTCACATTTTTCCTCAAGTTCCTTCAAAACACTAAATATGGCTAAGTCCTTAGACCTTGTGTATTGCCTTGCGTGCGCGCCCTGGTTTCTCCTAAACCCTTCTTAAACCCTTATCATGTGCACTTATCTTTACATGACCTTCTTCATATTGGTATCACATGCTCACATGCCCTTTGGTACTTATCCAATATTTTGAGGCCCAACAAGAGTTGCCTCTTCTTCTATAAATTGTAACAAGCTCCTCATTTGGGACTCTTCTTAGATAACTTCCGAGACTTCTTATATATTGGAGCTATTTTTGTGAATTCATGAGAGAGATATCCTTGTGAAGAGATAAAAGAGAGAAAATTTATTTCATTTTCCTTACCCAACATTATCTTCTATTTCTATGTTACGTATAATTTCTTCTTGAGCTTCAATAAAGGAAGAAGGAATTTTAGCATTTCTTTATTGAGTAGTTTAGTGGTACTTTGTTCTCATTAAAGGTTTTTAGTCTAGTTTTTGTCACACAAATTTTTTTCTTCTAAATTCAAGTGTATGTAATGAAACTTGGCCGGTGTATCCAAGTCTCTAATTTTCTACTTGCATAATTAGTTTATCTTTTATAAATTTCTCACTCCCTTTCCTGCTTTCCTAGAAAATTCCTCTACTATAGATATATGCAATATTTTTCCATAGGGTCAGTGGAGTGCCCCTATTGGATCCCCAGCCGAAAGGCCACCAGGATAAAACTCAATTTTTTAGTCGTGCATACACATACGTTAGCTGCACTGGTTAAGTAAAGGGACTTAGACTCTTAGAGTGTTGGCAAGATAAACACCAATTTGTCCCTAATAAAATTTGTCGCAAACAAAGGGGTTATCATTATTAAATAATTGTTTCCCCACAATGTTGTGTACAAAACAAATAAGGTAAGGTGAGAAGGTTTACTTATGAATTTGAAGAAGGTTGCACACATTGTAGAAGAATAGGATGATTGTGAAGAGCTTCTTTTTAGCAAGGAAGGACTACCTAAAAAGAACACAAGACTACAAGATAGAATTACCAATATTGATTTGTGGATTACTTAATGAGATCAAGATCCTGGGAAGTGGGATACTTCCTAGAAGGTTGTCAATACACATTTAAATATAAATAAATGTAGATAAGAACATGAAACATAAATTCCTACCGTAGTTGTATAATTTAGGTATCACACACACACACATAATTCAAATTTAGTCTAAATAAATGTATACAAGACTAAATCTATAGAGGTTGGTAGGTTTTTAAGGTCTGTGGGTGTAGAAGATGGTACTAGGGAGGTCTGAGTGAAGTTGTGGGTGGTTTGGAGAGGTTTTGGGTAGGTGAATTAACTTGTTCATCTGAGGGAAAATACCAGACATAGAGACTAGTATCGGTTAGGCGAATGATACCGGTGCTTGGTAGTAGCCAATACATTAGGTGACTAACATCGTAGTGGAAATTAGATGAATAAAATGGGTTGGTTGGGAGCTCTTTGTTATTGAATAGAGATTTAGGAAGGCTTAGGCTAGGTGGTAGGATTTATGTGAGGAATTAGTAAGAGTGAGAGAGGTGATTGGAGAGGCACAAAGGTTCTCGCTTGGTTGTGTATCGAGTAGATGGGTGACTGATGGTATTTGGGTGAGAAATATGTTGTACAATAAAAGACAATAAGAGATCTAAGACCAAAGTTAAGAAACTAACAAAATGGTTAAGATACTTATCTAAAGATTTATAAATGGGTGGATGGTGGTGGTTGGTAAGAAATGACAACAGAAATGATTCTGGGTCAATTCCCATGGAAATGCATCCTGTGTGCTCCCCTATGAATGATTTGAGGTTGTGGAGCAAGAGGTTAGTTACTAGTGAAGAACTTGAATGCTTTGGTTTGTTGCGATGTTTCTTGATCACTTGGGAGTGTGAATGCCAGAATTTCCAAAAGAAAATATGGAAGAACCCAAGAAAAGGGATGGAAATCCTTATTTAAAGGAACTGATGATGATTAGGTGACCAAATTCAGCCGAGGAATAACCAGCATCGGTTAGGGAGCAAAGGTCCTATTTTTCCCAAAATAGCCTTTTCTTCCCATTTTTTGCATTGGTCAAGATTTTTTGTGCGTCAAGAGTGTGGATTGGCACTAAATGGAGAAGGAAATTGGTAGGAGGGATAATAGGTAATTAATTTTGGGGTTATAATTAGTCTTTGTTAGTTAATGGAAGTGATGATTTTGTCTAGGTTAATAAATAGGCTTGGAATGGGTCCATGATGAGGTGGAGAGGTGAGGTAGAAATTAATTTAATTTAGGTAATTAAATTAATAATGATGTGAGATAATAATTAATTTAATATAAGTTATTAAATTAATTATAATGTGAAGAAGGGGAAATGAATGGGGATGTGTCAAATTAATTAATTGGAAGGGGCTTAGAGGGTTAACCCAATTTTGGGTGTCTACACTTTCCCCATTTTGTCATGTAGCTTGTATTGATAAGCGATGATGAAAAAATAGTACTTGGTTTCCCAAGGTATGGGTGGGGGTAATCCCCCTCAAACTAGGAACTAATTGTGGAGCATGAAAAATTGAAAATGAGTTTGATAAAGTGGTAGATGATGAAAAATGATGTAAGGTGTGGGTATACACAATGGTGATGTTTGTTTGGGTAATATGTGGGGGAATTCAAATACACATATATGTTTAGAATGTGACATGACACTAGGCTGAAAAGCTTACAAACTCTATATTGTCAAAGGTTAATAGTTTATCCAAATAAGGTTAATGTGGTCTAGGTATCCAAGATATCGGATACAGTCCTAAAGACACAATGAGGCTAAGTGTAAGAATGGGTATAGGTGTGTTCCAAAATACCAAAAGGTTTTGTCTCGTTAAGATAAACATCAGGACATAAGTCAAGGAAAGGTTGGTAGGATAAACAACATGAGTAGCATCATCACAAGGTACAATGATAAAGTGAATTCAAGTTTTAAATGGGTGACATATATGTTGGTGCACAGGTAAGGCCATGGGTAAGGTGAAGTTGTAGAAAAAAATGTGCCCCCAATTATAATTAAGGATGGGTATGGTGATAAGGCTATTAGGTGAACCTATAGGGTTTTGGTATGGTTGGGGTAGTAAGAAAATGGAATCCGCAACAAAAATTAGGAAGGATTGGTTTAGGAAAGGTGACCGATACCTTGTTAAAGAGGATTCGATATCAATAAGGGTAATCAAGCCAACGACCTAGGGACCCGACTAACATCGATCGGTGAATTTTGGGTTAAAATGTAAAATCCATGTGTAAATAACTCATTTGTGCATTTTGACTTTGTGAAAACAACTGGTAGAAGATATATTTATGAGGAAAATAATAGAGAGACCGAGGGAGGTGATTTGGTGAGAGTTTAGTGGTTGTAGGAGTAGACTTTGCGAGTTCATGAGATCTACCCGATCGAGTTGATTGGTTGAGATTTGAGAGGTTTATTAAGACATGACATAGGTAAGATAGATCTTAGGGGATTTCAATACAGAGACTCGACATCCCACCATGGAGACAAAGTTTGAGTAGAGGCAGGATTCAAACCTCTAGTGTGATTATTGTAGAAAAATACATTAAATTAAATTGATTTTGTTTTCTAAATATGTGATGAAATGTGGGTGAAATTGGGTGTGGGGAGGGTGAAAATAGTTTAACTAGGTGGTAAATGGAATGTAGGAATAAATTAGGGGAATTTGGGTAGGTAGGTAAGGTGTTTTATGGATTGTTTTGAAATTGGGGATGTGGAGGTTCAAGCCTAGGTTCAAACCAAGAACCGACACTAATCGAGTATCGGTTGGTGTTAGTAGGCCTACTTGTATTCGAAGAGTAAAAGGGAAACCAGTGTCATTTGGGTAGATTGATACCATCACCACCGTGAAAAGTGACCGAGTTGTTAGAAAAGGGTAAATTGGGGAGGCCAAAAAGTAAAATAAGGGTGGGTTGGGAAGTCCAAAGTAGGAATGGGTGGGTTTAGGCTAGGTAAGGGTGGGCATGAAGAAATGAAAAGGTGTAGGGAAATATTAAAGGTATAGGTCAACAATGTAGGGAGGGCACAAGATTGATGGAGTAAGTTAGGTCAACAGATGAAGGGGGAAATAAATGAAACATAAAGTTAGACAATAAGATAGCGTAAGAAAGATAGGTCATATTGTAAAAATGGTAAGGCAAGGTAGAATGTATATCTACGTAGGAAAGGGTAAATGCTTAATTGGTGTGAATTTTGATCATGTAGACAAGACAATAGTTGACAATGAGAGATAAACAACCACCCCTATTAGTGCAGATGATACTTAGTGTCATAAAGGATGAGGTGGGTCATATGCAGGATGTTGGGATATGTGATATTAGATGATACAAGTCGATACTTTAAGATCATAGCATGATGGCCACCCTTATCGATATATGTGACATGATGAATAACTCATTACATCTACCTACCGGGAGATGAATATTACCCTGGAGGATGTATACAACATCTTGTGGCTACCTATTATTGGGGAGCCATTATATTAGATCTCATCAAATGATTTGTATAATCCTATGGTTAGAGTTTTTGTAGAGGCCATGGTTGACTTGTCTTATCATAGTGTGAGCTTTACCTATGGGGAGATGTATGCTGACATCCACATTAGACCCAATGTGTGGTGTTAATGATGGTGGGGATTGGTTGTTTTGCACTCCTAGATTCAAAGTGTGGGAGGTTTCCACAGGATCTGATTGGAGTATTAGAGGATAGGGTATTCTTTGTAATGGCGCCATTTGTTGTAGTGTACTTATACAGGAGTTGTGGGAATATAAGAGGATTCTGTGGTTTGGTTTATATTGTACCTATGTTCTACACTATTGGTCTTATGAGGATATAGTATGCATGTGGCTGCTAGGACTACCTTTATAGGATTGGTACATGGTTATTTATAGATCGGGATATAGGAGGTGGATTCAAATAGGGGCACATGCAAGGGTAGACACGGTGTCATGGGATGTGACATACTACAAGTGATTATTAGATGGAATATCAGCATTTGATATCTTTTGGAGGTCATATATGGGTTACCCTTCATTTAGAGGTATGAAGGAGGATTTAATAGGTTTATAGCTGGTGCAATGGATATAAGGACGTAGGCCCGAATAACATGATATGATACCTATTGACCTGGTCAGATGTCAATTTAGGTTATAATAAGATGTGCCTCTACCCTTCCCAAATTACTGCAAGGATGACGTGGAGATACCATTATTTCCACCACATCTAAAAGATCCTATTGGATAGGAGGAACATGTTAGAGTAGGTATTTACCTTAGCTCATGTTCACCTAGGTACTTTATTTACCTTTATTGTATTTATCCTCACCCACTTATGTGTGTGGATATTTCTTTTTATTTATTCAAATATTAGGAGATATTATCTAGTTGGTAGGTATAGTTCCTTCCTTGATCTATAGTATTGACTAGTTATTTCCTGGATCTATGGTATTAACTAGATCCTTGATGTCTAATTCTTTCCTAAATCTATGGAATTGACTAGTTCTTTGATGATGAGTTATTTCCTTGATTTATGGCTTGATCTACAACCTTGACTGGTTCTTAGATTATTATTCTTTGTTTGTATAAGCAAGGCCCATTCTCATTATATTTCATTGAGTTCCATAATAATATATGATATATCTACTCATTTGTTTGCAAAGGTTTATGTAAAGTTATTCTAGCAAATTTCTTTCATCTTATTGATCACAGTGTTTGATTAACATCTGTGTTCTTGGTTTGGTATGATCTGGTTATCGTTCCTTTTATGGTATCAGAGCAGGAGATTACTATTGACATCTGTCTATAAGTTTTATTTTGTAAATAAGTTCTTTGTATATTCATATATTTGGGATTTGTTTGTATTTTGTTGCTACATGCATTTTTATGCAAAACAGAAGCTTCCATTGGACTCGAAGGTGCCAAAACCCTAAGATCGAATGTAAACTCGACCATTTCTAGAGGCAATCAGTTTTCAAGTTTTTTTGTTATTGTAGAGGAATAGACTATGTTGCATTAAAATCCATGTCAGTGAGGAATGAAACTCAAAATTTTTTTTTTTGGGTTTTGTTGTGCTTCTTGAGATCTACACTGGGTTTTCTTCTATTATGGCGTAGCATTTTCGATTTGCATGCAAGAGACATTATTTGAAATGATAGATCTTTCCTTTTCTAGCAAGGTACAAGAACGATGACTGAGCACGAATTTTTCCATTTTGGGAAATTTTGTGTCTTGCTATTTTCAGCAACATAGGTCACTATCCACACAGTCCCGAAATAGTAATTTTTACCAGAAGAAGTGACTTTCTCGAAAACAAGAGACACACCCTAGTCCCCTTAAAGCTGAAAGCTTGTGATTCCTACTAGTTAGTGCTTAAATCTAGCTCCCTTTTCATTTATTTGTGAGGTGAAGGCAAGAGAATTATATTCTATGTTAGTGGAAACTTAAATAAATAGTAGAGCATAATATTGAAAATCTTGTATCTTTTGATCGGTAACTCGGTTTTGAGTGTCGTTTTTACAAAAGTGCTTGTTTTTCCGTGATATTTCCATTAGAAATATTTTTTTGAGAATTTCACTATAATTATAAAGTTCCATATTGTAAACGCACTCATTATAAATTTCCAAAATGGGGGAGTCTCTTGTTGCATTGTTTGTGAGTCTTGTTGCATTTCTCAATTCTTGCATTTATTTTGCTGATTTTTTAGGATGGCGTATTTATCTACTTCTACATTAGATCATGTTGAGTAATTAACAACACATAATTACCACACATGGAAATAAATAATGGAAAAAATAATCAAGCAGAAAGGATTATGATCTTTAACTTCTTGAACAACCAATGTTCACTAGAGAATATGAGGAATTTCAGTACCAGTGCAAATTTGATGAGTGTATGGGTTTGATATGAACTTATTTAAGTGATAGTATTTTGTTTCATTTGGAAAAATGTGAGTCTCCTTTCAAATATAGCAGAAATTGGAGGATTTATTTGGTAAGGTGGATCATATAAGAGCCATGTAACTTGAAACCGAGTTCACCTCTCTTAATCTTGAATATTTTCCAACAATTATAGACTATCTTACCAAGTTCAAGAATTTTTTGACACAGTTGAAGGGGAGAGGAAGAGATAAGAAATATGAAGAGTGTGTTTACTTGAATCTATCCAAATTGAGAGAACCATTTCAAATATTTTCTTCTACCTTTTGTCTGGCATGGATGCCTTAGGTGACACATTAGAAATTCCCGACTTGAAAACATTTTTTGAAAGAATTACTAGAGAAGAATCCAAATTGTCTCACCTTGATTCTTCCACCTCTCAAAAGATATTAGTTGCATCTAATCCTAAGGGAAAGGAAAAAACAATAATTAAAACCAAACCCACCCCTTTTCCATCTAAAAGTACTCCTAAACCCAAAGAAAACAACTCTAAACCCAAGGATTCCTGTAAATCCAAGAATAAGTCTAGCCTTTCATGCTCTTTTTGTGGGGGTAGTGGTCATGAAGGATAAGTGAATGCAAGCCTTAAAGGATGCAGTCAAGAAACAAAAAAATCTATCTCCACTCCACCTCCTTCTAATTAGCATGGAAAAGCACTTAATGTCATTGGGAGATCTCAATCACCACTTGCAGACAATTGGGTTATAGATTCTAGTGCTTCTCATCACATGACTTCTTCCAATGAGTCTTTTGTTTCTCTAGGTTTGAGTTCTACTTCCAAAATTGAGGTTGGATATTCTTCCTTTCTTTCTGTTAAGAGAAAAGGTGATATACACATTGATGGTGGTAGTATCCAAGATGCAATGTATATTCCTAACATTACCACAAATTTTATTTATGTTTATCAACTTTGTCATTCTGTTAAAGGAAAAGTAGTGAATTTTACACCACATGGGGTAGAAGTACGAATTTGTTTGGAGCCTCATTCACTTGTTTCTCGGGGTATTTTTGATCATAGTTATAGACTATATAAATTTGAGGGTTTTTATGACACTTCCTTTATAGGAACAAGATTGGTTTCTCATGCAGATTAAAAGAGTAAGCTTTGGCATGAAATATTTAGACATATCAATTGCAAATATTTGAAGGAGTTGATCACTCATGGTATGGTAGATGGTCTTCCTATATTTTCTTGTCTTGAGGGAGTTTTCTCTGGATTTGCATTATGGAAACAACACTAAGATCCATTTCCTAAGAATTTGTCTAAGATAATTTCTTCACCACTTGAGCTTGTGCATAGTGACTTGATGGTTTTTCCTACCCCCTATTTCAATGGAGCTAAGTATACACTTACCTTTATTGATAATTTCTTGAGGCGTACTTGGGTTTATTTTCTCAAGTATAAAAGTGATGTTTTTCACACTTCAAAGTACTCAAAGCTTTGGTCGAGAAATAATCTTCTAGTTGCATAAATACCCTACAAAGCTAAAGGGTTATCTCTTCTTGTTAAAAGCTTTCCTTTTCTTCTTTGATGAAGAATCCTACTTGGGATTTGGTATCTCTTCTTAAAGGAATAAATACATTAGGTGTAAGTGGGTATACCAAACCAAATATGCAGGTGATGGGTCCATTGACAAGTATAAAGCTCATCTTGTTGCAAAGGGTTTTTCATAATTTGAAGGTATTGATTACTCGAGACTTTACCACTCATTACCAAGATGGATTTTGTATGCCTTGTACTTGTTATTACTTTGCATCACACGGGGAGGCACATATACCAAATGGATGTGAAGAGTTCTTTCTTACATGGAGATTTACAAGAGGAAATATACATGAAGCAACCTAATAGATTTTTTTAGGATTCTTCTCTTATTTTTAGGATTCAAGGTCTCGCTATGGTCTCAAACAAGCCCCTCAATATTGGTATGAGAATATGGATTATTTTCTTCTATCTACTATTTTTTTTTTTGTTGCCACTCGATCATACAATGTATCTCCAACATATTGTTGAGGATATTGTGATAATTGTCTTGTATGTTGATGATTTATTAGTTAGTGAAAACACTTCTTCCCACATTCGGACTATTCGAGAGGGCTCTTTCTACATAGTTTGAAATGATAGATCTTGGGTTATTGCATTATTTCCTTGGTTATGGATTTATCGGATAGATTTAGGTATTCATTTAAGTCAGCAAAATTACACTCATGATCTTCTTCTTCACTTTTATATGGCATATTGCAACTCAATTCCATCTCCTTTTCAGTATGGGGTTACTCTTACTTCCACATGTACCACTCCACTTTGTGATCCTACTTTGTATAGGTATTTGGTTGGAAGTCTCATGTACTTGAACCATACTCACCCTGATATTTCATTTGTAGTAGGGATTGTATCTTAGTTTACACATTCTCCTCATAGTGATCACCTGATGAGGATGCTAAAATGATTTTACGCTATTTTCAGGTCACTTCCTCTTTTCCTACACTACATGAAGGTAACTACTCAATTGGTTGGGTATACATATTCATATTGGGCAGGTTCTATTGATGACAGTAGACATTCCACTTCTATCTATCTTTTCTATCTTGGTTCTTCTCCAGTTACTTGGGTGTGTAAAAATTAATAGGCTATTACACTTTTATCTTCAAAGGTAGAGTATAGGGCAAAAGGTAGAGTTTCAACGGATTCTTTGGCTTGTGATTATTGATAGATTTTGGATTCCCACAAGATTTAATGACTATAATTTGGTGTGAAAACCAAAGTACAATTAATATTTCTCACAACCTAGTTGATAATCAATGGATCAAGCATATTGAGATACACATCCACTTAATTCATCAACACATTCAGGATGGAGTTATTTTCTTGTAGTACATTCTAACTCAAGCAGAAGGTTGCAGACATCGTACAAATCCTTTTCATCACCTCGCTACCTTTAGTTATGTGGAATTATTGGGGTTTCAGAAGTTATTCTTGGGGGGTGTTTGTGAGAACATCTTCCTTCTTCTTCTTCTTTCTCTTTCCTTATAACAAGATTATTTCCTTCTTTTGGTTTGAGATTTCTTTATGGATACATTGTACATGAGTACCTCATCATGCCTATTTTTCGTGACTCATACTATGGACATGCCACTTCTATTTTGGCCCCTAGTTTAACTTGAGGGGGCTATTAGAGTAGGTATTTACCTTATCTCATGTTCACCTTGGTACTTTATTTACCTTTATTAAATTTTTCCTCACCCACTTATGTGTGTGGATATGTATTTTTATTTATTTAGATATTAGGAGATATTATCTAGTTGTTAGGTATTGTTCCTTCCTTGATCTATGTTATTCACTAGTTCTTTCCTTGATTTATGGCTTGATTTACAACCTTGACTAGTTTTTAGATTGTTATTCCTTGCTTATATAAGAGAGGTCCATTCTCATTGTATTTCATTGAGTTCCATAATAATATATGATATTGTTTCTCGTTTGTTTGTAAAGGTTTATGTGAAGTTATTATGGTGAATTAATTTCATCTTATTGATCCCGGTGTTTGATTAGCATATGTGTTCTTGGTTTGGTACGACCTGGTTATCATTTCTTTTAGAATAGGTTTCCAACAAGAGGACTGATGATGAAAGTAGGACTAATAGGTATAGGTAATGGTAGATGGCCCAGCTACAGGAAGCACCACTGAGGCTAGGACATCTAAATTTGGTTGTTGTTATAGTAGAGAGGGATACGTTATAGGGGACAGTGACATCATTACAATGGCAACTAGTAGAAGAACTCACACACAGGTGGCCACCTTACAAGGATAAATAGCAACAAAATAGGCACATGCACAAGTAGGAAATGGGGGGTAGTTTGCAGGACTGTAGACGTAGGTGACTACTCTATAGGAATATCTTGCCACATTATAGGCGTAGTTAGCATCAACACAGTACTAGAAGTAGGACAAATTCTACTTGTATAGGCATAAGCATAGGCACAAGGTCCCATTTTATAGGTATAGGTAGTAGGAAAGGGACATGGGCCACTGTTACTGGGACAAGGTCCACAGATAGGTTCTAAAGTGATGGAACCTCCCTAGGTGATATCCATAGATAGATACAGAGAGGTTATGACCGAGGCTAGTACTATGAGGATCAAATTATAGAGAGTTATCTCGAAATTATTTCATATGCTGAGTATAGAGCACTACAAGTAGCCATTTAGAGGACCAGTTCATGCACCTATAGTACCAGAGTTTAGGGATCCTCCATATTTATATTCATGACCAATCGAAGGTGACCATTTCATCGAGACAGAGGTGAGTGAGGGGACGAGAGAGAGGTACATAGGCTTTGGGCCCTCCCAAGGATTAGGAGATATGGATATTTTTGTTTATTTTTTAATTTGACTTATATATACCAACCTACGTCTTTGAAGAGGAGAGATGTACATGAGATTTTTTAATAGAATTTATTAATATTTGTATATACATTGTATTGACATGTAGAATTTATAGTATATAGATAGATGATGGTATTGATATATGTTGTGTTTGATTTCATTTCCGTTGTATTGTTATAATGGAAACTAGATGTGTATGCATTGTTTGGGTGATTTATGCTATGAAATTGATTTTATTTCCATTATGTTTATGTCATGGAAACTAGATGATTTAGGCATGGTTTGGTTGATGTTGTTGTGCATATGAGATGATGATGTTTTATTTTCCAAGTTATTGTTTTTATGGAAACTAGCTATATAGTCATGGTTGATGTTGATTTGGATTTCCAATGTATTGATGTTATGGAAATTAGATGTAGGAATGGTTTGGTTGATGTTGTTATGATGTGAGATGATGTTGTTTTGATTTCCAAGTGATTGGTATTATGGAAATTAAATGATGATATGTATGGTTGATGAATGGTTTTTTTTGGGTTAATGTGCAAGTTATTATTTTTATGGAAAATAACTAAATAGCTTTGTTTATAGGTGAAAAATGGTGGAAAATAGTGGCTAAGGTAACCATTCTTAGAAGTTCTTCCTACATATCTCTTGCAAAATGGGCATAAGGCCGATGTAGTTGTTGGGTAGGTTTGAGAAAGGTAGGTTGGGTAAGTTGAATTCGGTAATGTAGATTAGGTGAATCCATTAAGGTTTATGAGGTAAGATAGATAGTGGTAATGTAGATTGGGTAAGAGTGGGTAAGGTTATTTGGGTGAGGCAGACTGGGTAAGGTGAATTATGTAGGATAGATGTATGATGTTGGTTGAGTGAATGTCTATAGCATGATAGTTTTATATAATTGAGATAGGTGTAAGTGAGATGAGAAGAGAACATGTACATTAGGTGTCAAAGTTCTTTTCCTCTTGAAGAATCAATAAGTAGTCGGAGGAAAACCAAAAAGAAGAGAAATGTTCCATAATTGGTAAGGACCATAATAGACATACCAAAGAGAGGCTTGTGAACATAAAACCCTATAGGTATTGCATGATTGATAGGTATAAGGTTGAAATAAGTTGCATGATCATGAAGTGTCACATGAGCATCACGTCCCTTGAGTAGATAGGAGAGTTGATCTAGTAGGGAAGCTATGAGATAATTTATTATTTTGTGGCTAGATTTTTATAGCTATACTTTGAGGGAGAAATCTATTTATAAGCAGCAATAGAGATACATAGATGTTCATTTGAGGGAATCATCTATTTGCAAGAAGTGTGACTCAAGGAGTAGATTTTTTGTTATCCTAGAATTTTTGCATTATTTTTTACTTCTACTCATGGATAAGACTATAAAAGAGTATAGGCATATTTTATGAAGGTGAAACCATGAAACAAAAATATTAGGTATGAAAGGGTGCTTTCAAGAGACGAATAACCATGGAATTCCATCTTAAGAAGGATAGAAAGTATCCATGAGAATCATGCCATGAGTAGATTCGTGGTACTCATATTTAAGATAGGGTTGAATGGTGATGAATAATCACACAATTCCGTTGAAGTGGTTTGTCCTAAAAAAGAAGTAGGAAGAAGAAGAGGTTTACTCAAGGGACAATCATATAAGTGACATAAAGTGATGTAGTACTTTATTAAATAGTAGAATGGTTGAAGATGCAAGGAATTAAGTGGCCCAGGTTCAGGTTTACCCTCAAGAGAGGATAAACGATAAGATCTTGATCCATAGGTATGAGTGAAAATATAAGGTCTAAGCCAATTAGGAGCAAAATTGCCTTGTTTAATTTTCTCAGCTTTGGTTACATATTGATTTTCCTTCAAGACAAGATCACCAATATTGAAGGTTCACTCATGAACACATTTTTGATAGGAACACTTGATGTGTTTTTTGTACATTTAGAGGTGGTCTAGAGCATTTAAACAAAGCAATCCTTGTGGAATCTGGTAGATTTGACACAATGTTTGACATAGTCACAATGGTCTTAGTTAAGGGTTGGATAGTAATAGCCAAATAAAAGGATACGTTTTGCGACATCAAGGCCACTAAATTGTCCCTTGAAAATCCCAATGTAAATTTCTTTGATAATGTATGGGATTCAGAGAAAATTTTAGTTATGAATATTCATTAATTCATGAATATTTTGAATTTTGAAATTTGAGATTGGTGAATTTTTCTAATATAAATAGGGACTAATTCGCCAAAAATTTAGGTACAAATTAATTTTAGAGGTCATTTCGGCCAGGATTTTCCACCGATAGTCACCTATTATTATTAAAATCACCCTTATCCTAAAATAAAAATATGTCAAATTTTCCTCATATATATATATATATATATATATATATATATATATATTCTATTTAAGTATTTATAATTCATTATTCATAGTTCTAATTTCTAAGTATCGAACGTTAGAACCTTCCCTTCCTTAAAATCATGATTATGAAATATTTCCTTAAGGATTTCTACTACTGAAATTTGAGGACTGGTCACCAGAGGTAGATATTTACTTTCTACTTTCAAGGTACTTTAGTTTATTCTATAGCATGTAGGATGCTACTAGCGAGAAACACATTGCATGGTATCTTGTGATAGCATACTACATACTTCTGGTGAGAAGCATATAATATGCTACCAATTGGAAACATACTCGCATACGTCGGCCAAGTAGTATACAAATAAGCAATATGTGCTAGTTGGTAACATACTATATGCTACTGGTTGACAGTATGCAATATGCTATCAGATGATACCATGGAGTGTGCTATCGGCTTGTAGCATCCTATGTGATATAGAATAAGCTAAAGTACCTTGAAAGAAAATAGGAAATATCTACCTTTGGTGACCAATCCTTGAATTTCAAAAGTACCAATAGCATACCATATGCTACCAGTCGATAACATGTTGCATACTACTGGCCGGTAGCAAACTGCATGCTACCAACTGATAGTATGTGGTATGTTATTGGTCAGTAGCATATAATATTGTTTTACTCATTTTATTACATTTAATAGTTTTATAACTATTTAGAATTCGATTATGTTTATATTATTTTAATATTTACATGAATAGGTACAATGGCTACTTTGAACAAACATCGAAAGGTAGAAACCGAAAAAGAAAATGTAGCATACAATTTTTTATCCCCACCAAAAATATGAATACCCAAGTTGCTTCCCATGTAAACATTAACACGGGTACTAGTAAGTTGTGATAGATTATAATAACTTTTTCCCTCTATTTCGTTAGTTTAGTTTAATTTTTCTAATATCTTTGTAACATTCAAAACATTTTTTCATTTTTGAAAACATAAACCCCTTCCATTAATATTATTTAGAATGAAGCAGTGAACCAAAACTTAAACCCTCATGAAACAATTATTTCAATAGATGAAGATTTTATCGACCCATACATGTTCGAGCTATAATATTGTCCCGAATGCACAATGCATTTACGATATGAATGTTTAAATTAAAAGATTCCAAAGTGAAAGATGATAATACCAAAAACCTTTTAAAAAGTAAGTTGGGAGAAAGAAAAAAACATCATGGGCAATTGGAAGGTCATTTCAAGTAGATTGTGAGAAAAATACCCATTTATTGAACATGTATAGCTAGATAATGGTATTGATAATCCCAAAGAATGTATGTGTACTATTTATACTTGTAAATTGGGCAAAGAACATATAATGCAACTTAAACTGAAACTATAGAGAAACATTGTGGAAAATTATAGTACACGATCCGACAATGATGGAAAAATAACGAAGACTCACAAATATAAAACTGCAAATGAATGCATGCATGTAAGATATGAGGAGTATGATAATAAAATGAAACACATAAAAAAACTTCAGGAAAAAGGAGGAACCATAAATGCAAATTTTGGAAAAGCTGTAAATGAAAATTTGAAAGCAAAAACCACCCAGTTTTCAACCATATTCTTTATTCTGAAAATGGGTAGACCAATTTCATATTTTTCATAATATAAAAAATTGTTCAAGTTCAATGGTTTTCCAAACCTTCAAAATTCACATTGGTCAGAGAGAAGTGCTTGGGAGATTGAAAAATGTCTAACGATGATTGAACAAGAAGATCTGAAAGAAAATGTCAAGAATGCAAAATTTATCTCCCTTTCACTTGATGAGGTTGAGATGTTGATAATAATTTTTGGGTTTTCATGCATGTATATACATTACTGAGAACCACCGAACACCTCATCTATTATTGGTTCATAAAATGAAAGAAAAATGCAATCCTGAAAATCTTTCCAAATTGGTCATATCTAATTCGAAGGACATAACGTGAATGGATAATTATTCTATACCTATAAATATGATTTGTGTTAGTGCAGATGGAGTGTCAGTGATACAGGGTCACATAAATAGTCTATGTGTGTGTCTCCAAACTTTTTTTTCTCCTTGCATGATTCATATTCATTGTATGGCTCATAGAATGAATCTTGCATATAATATAGTAAGCTCATTTGAATATGTTAAGAAAGATGAATAAATTATCCATGAAGTGCATGCCTATATGTCAAGCAATCGAAAGGTTTTCTTGAGTTTTAGAATTTTTCACTTGGGGTCATAGATGGTAAGAATTATTTTAAAGATGTTCATACTAGATGGATTTCTACGTATGATCATGCCCACAAAGTTTTTGAGGAATATAAATATTTAACTGGTTTCATATATAAGAACCGTAGGGAAGTTGGCATGGAAAAATATTTTCTTTACTGCCTTGATTTGGAAACATTGTTAACCCTTTGCAAGATTATTCCAATGTTGCATGAGATGAAATTCTTAATAAATCTTCCACAAGAATGATCATCTCGTATATATAGCAAACTTCATTAGGTTTAGGAAAAGGGTGTTTGAGAATCTATATATGTTATATATGTCGATGAATGATTTAAAGGACATTTATTTGGTTATTTAAAATATCTGACTGATTTAAAGGATCTCAACTGTTACTTCAAATTTAATATATCTGGTCATGTGTACTTTTGTTAATAAGGAGATTAAAATGCATACATTCGAAAAACAAGTGGATGTTTATGGTTTAGAAATTGAAAAAGTTCCTATTACACATAATTCATATGATGTTCTTATATCTGAAATAAGAATTTTTTTTTAATAAAATCTCATGATGCTTATTCAGTGAGATCAGAGATTATTTCAAAAAAGGAGAGCTTCTTGAGTTCATGGAAATTTTCAATCCTAACTTTTGGAATCCTATAGGAGGTGAAGCTTGGTGATTCAATTAAAAGACACATGGGTAATATAATTAAATATTTTGGACAATCATTTAAATGTAACGTAATTCATATTAATGGTATTATTCAAAAGGAAACTCTTGCATTGTAATCAACTAATTTCTTCCAGGTAATGAAAGAACAATTCGAATTATTGGAAGAGCCAACATAGAATAAAACAATTACACTTATATGGAAAAAGTTGTATCCCTAGCCCATCCTTCCTGAAAGTATAATTGAATATTTCAAATTGTATGAACTATGTCGAGATAATGATATTATGTTCAATTGAAGACAAAAGATTTTTCAACGCATTAACATTTATAAAATCAAAATATCGAATAGACTTGATAAAAATTGTGACCTTCTTGAAATTATACATTTCATGATATGATGTGTATACCTTTCCTTATGAAATGGTAATGGTTGCATGGAATTCTTTTATAGAGAGAAGAGGGATTAGTAATACTAATACGAGGACTGTGAATAACAATGAAATTGTGACTGAAAATCACAAGTTAAAGATTAGATAAAATTGTTCACTAGCAAATTTCTCAAGATAATTTTGCATTTGATCTAACTGATATTGAAATTGAATAAATGAAAAAGTTTGTATATTTTTATTCTATAAAGAAAATTTCATATCAAGAATCAATATTCATATTATTCTTATGGATATTGTTATTTTTGTTATACGCTTGTTCATTATTTAATAATATTTTTAATGTTGCAATGTGTTTACGATTTAGAATTTTTCAATCAAATGCCATACTCATTATTTTGTGTCCTTTAAATTGAAAAATTATAATTCCATTTACTAGAGAATATCCAGTCTTATGCATGAATATAGTAAATATAAAAACACGATACAATTTTTCAGTGGCCAATATTTTTAGATAAGCTTAGTATTTGCTCTTTAAAATATAAATGCTAATTGTAGTTAACTATTCAGTCCACAAAGTATTTGAAAATGATAATAGTTAGTAATGTACCATGTAATAATTATATCAAATGCAAATGATAATAATAGTTCAAACTTCACAAAAAAAATTACAACTTCATAGTTCAAACTTTAGAATATTCTTCTCTATGTGATTATTTCTCATGCACTGAAGAACTTTATTTGACAACATCAGATTGAACCAAATCCTTTGCAACAACTTCAATATTCGAAGAATCACTTTTTCTTGATATTCCACTTCACCAAACAGATAATAATGTTTAATCCTCTTCACTTGCTTCTTGATAGTATCTTTGGATCCCTTCCATTTTCCTTTATAATTATTCTCAAGGTATTATTATGTTTGTTTAAGATAACAATATTTTCTTTCAATGCTGTGATTTACATTTAAACTTCTCCTTGCACTTTTTAAATGTAAATTAAGCACACTAGCATCATTTTTCAAAATTTGTATACTTTGAATACATTTCACAAGAGAAAAACTATTAGTAAAATTTCAAAAAATGAAAATAATACTTGAAAATTTAGTAAGAATTACTAATGCCTTATCTTGTTTTGCATTTGTAATAACTGCAATGTCCTTGTCTCTCGGCCACATATTGTGGTAGGGTTGTGATTATGCATTTAAATTCTCAACTCCGTTCAACATTATGTTCAACACTTCATCATCATAATTATTATCAAATGATACAAAACCAGACACAACCTGATTCACCAAAATATCAATCTTTCTTGGCTCATTCTGATGTGAAGAATACAAAATATGTCTTTGGTTGTGATTTTTATATCGTGAATTCATTTCTTTAGTAAGAAATTTATCCCTCCACTTTGCCACAAAATTATTTATTCAACCTCCTTCAAAATAATATCAAAATTGGCTTCCATGTTATCATCTAAAATAACACCAAGTGGAAAGTAGTTTTTCGGTCATCAAATAAGATAATGCTAACCTATCATGGAGATGGTGTTCTTGATCTATCCTCTCTTCTTGGAGAAGGTTTCCTTACCGCATGAATCATATCTTGGGGATTAAATGTTCCATGCTCTTGAAGTGTGATTTCAATCCCAAGATACTCCTCATCTAAATCAATATTGTTCAACACTGAAACACCCTGTCCACTAGGAAAATTGCCCAATGACAACATTGGAAAATCAAAAGAAAAATTAAGTGTGCCCCTACTTGCATTTAATTTGAGCTAATGATTTTTTTTTTTTTTTTTTTCTTGCTAGTGAACCTTGTTGTCATATTTCTTAGTGGGCGTGGTGGAGGTGGCATCAAAATTTGTAGTGGACGTTGAATTAGAGGCCTTGAGACATTAAATTGTAATTTTGTAAATAATATGACGAAATTCAAAATTGAAACATAATAGAAATGAAAAATGAATAAATTCATATAAGATTATAAAAATTACTTTATTGAGAGGATTTTTGTTGAAGTGCAAATGAAGACTTGATTCTGTTGATTTGGTGGCTGTGGAGGAGTAGACTAAAAATACTTGGTAGGTGTGATCTAAAATATAATTAATAATTAAAGATCTATTATAATGTTAAATTTAATATTGTCAAATATCAACAAAAATATAAAAATAAGAACTTCAAACCTACAAAGCAACGAGAATGAGGCATTGAAGATATTTCTACATCCTACGTTTGAGGCCAATGATATGATCTTGTTCTACTTGGTAGTTTCTGTAGCAAAGCAATATAAATTGCAAGAAATTTTGAAACACATACAAGTTTTATATAATTAATTACATTTATTTTCAAAAATACCTAAGATTAATGCATGTGCTATTTTGGATGGTTGAGTTTGAGGATTTATGGAATTCCCCATCCTTTTAGCATGTGGAGGGGTTTCCTCTATTTATTGATCATCGAAATACTAACAAAATATCCAAAACCCGGTGATAAGTAACCTCGATAGAAGCATCCCTTCATGATGCGGTCGTAGTTGCCACCTTCTGTTATAATTTAAAAGTAAACTATTCATTCATTTAAAATATTAAATTTTAAAGATAAATATTACAATAAAAAATTATAACTAAAAACCATCTAATAACAAATTGGGACTCACCTCTTGCTCTTCAACTGATAGTGTTAAATTCAAACCGATAGCCTTGAATGCATTTTTTTAGAGGAGAGATGTTGTGTAAATTAAAGAGATACTCATAATATAAACCAAGAATAATTTTTTTGAGCTGATGGTAACATTCTCATTTAAATGAATATTTTCCAAATCAGCTCTTATTCTGGAGGATAAGTAGTTGCACCAATCAAATTTCTTCCGACATAAGGTACAACTGATTTATGTTAAAGACCACCAAGGAATATCCATATATCGACCTTGTAAAATAATTCTAACTTGGAAGAACTACAGAACATCCTGCAAAAATGAGTGGCCTTGAGTTGAATCCCTCTTTTTGAACAATTTTGGGAAGTGTAATTATCAATAGAACAAAGAGAAGGATTTTGTTAGTAAATTTTAAACATAATTTTTAAAAATTGAAAATAAGGATAATTTAATGTTGTAAAACAGAAACTAAACTTATAAGTAGTAACAAATGCAATTGCATTAATAGAAAACTAAAAATTAGACTCCAAATACTTGCATTATTCATTTGATAAAACAACCTTCATCATGACAGGATCCACATCTTTGTGTGGTATTCTGTGAAACACTCAATTTCATCAAGTGACATTCCAAATGACTCTACATGAGATGGGAGTGTATAATGAAAGGTGAAAGTGGAAGTTTCATATTTGAGTAGAAGATTATTAAGTGATCTATGGTCTGTTTTAAATTGGGGCATATACAGTAGCCATGTGAAATTGGTTAGTTCGATCTATTGGGAAAATGTACTAGGATCCTCTAGAAATTTGTAAAGTTGAGGAAATACTAGGATCTTGTACAAAAACTTCTTCATATTTGTGTTTGATGCAACTAGGCTCTTTGTCTCTTTAGAAGTGTTCTTTTTTCTTAGCATTTTCCGAAACTGTTATAAAATTCCTAGTTCAGAATCGTGCTTTGGCATTCTATATTATTCCTTTTTATATGTTGGATTTCCTTTACAATTTAATTTTCTTCTTCTATTTTTATTTATATGCTTGCAGCTCCAATATTATAGCTTCTCTATTATGTGGAGTGAAAATGACCACCTTTATATATTTATAGGACTAAAAATGGGCCATCGGAAACATTAACTATGTTATCATTCGGCAACATGCGAATGTTACCAGCCTAATAATGTACACAATGCTACCAAACTGAAAACATATGGAATGCTATTGGCTATTAGCATTTCATATGCTATCACCCGTATAATTTTGTATGTGTTAGGAAATAAGGGATAAAATATGAGAATAATCCCTCTCTTAATCACAACAAAGAGAAACTAATATGTAGAAAATAATACGGATATCAAATAAAAGTTTAGAATAAAATAACACATCCCAAAGAGATATTATTTAATGCGGTTCACCCAATTTGGGCTACATCCACCAGGAATCACTTGCTCATATTTTATTACAAGCCACCACTCTCTAAATAAAATACCCATATCTATTTAGAGCTATGCTCAACAAACTCTACAGAATTCACACCCAAATTCAGACACATCTACCACTACCATATGCATAAAACCACATAAGTAGACAATTGCTTAAGTAGTATTACAAAACCGTGGGTATTAAAACCATGGGCTAAAACCGTCCCATAAACCTATGGGTCAAAAATCCTGCCCATATGAGAAAATCACATTTCTCGATATATTGGGCACATTATAAGGTCAATTTTTTTGGAAAGTGTACAATACTCTTAGTATACAGTATTCAAAACTTTCACACATGAAAATAGGCTCCACAACCTAATAGTATGGTACGGTTGGTAGCATACGAGAATGCTACTAGCTTGTAGCATTCAAAGATGCTATTGGCTGGTAGCATTCCATATGTTGTCACTCGATAGCATTTACATTCTCCCATCAGTTCAAAAACATATTTAAAAATTACCTCCATGAAACAAATTTTCTTGCAGTTCGACATACAAGTGAAACTGGATTTACCAATATTCGTGAAATATTTTCTAAGGATTTGTTTTAGAGGGACCCTTAAAATTTTCCCTGATGGGATTTCAAAACTGGTGAGGCACCATAGGAGGATATCTTCAAAGTTGCATTTGTAGAGAAGACCTCCCATGATGACATAATATGAGACACTTTTTAGGAAGGCTCATCATCTATTATGAGTGAAAACCGGAGATAGAATTGAAAGGGAGAGGTAGTCAACGAAATTTTAATACCAAATGTCACAGGGGTCGGTTTCAATTCTTCCAACAAAATTTACACCGTATAATAAATAAGAGGGTGACTATAACCTTTGTACTTTGTGACAAAAAATTTTATTCGAAGGTGGGTCGGGTATTTAAGAACCTAGGCAAGCCATGGTATCCACAATTTTTTTAGTGGACGCTGAGTGGTTTCAATGAGGAAATAATCAAATGTGGTTAGAAGTACGGCAACATGAAGTTTATACTTTTGAAGTTCCTCATTAGGAAACTAGTAGAAACCATTTACTTGGTTCACAACCAATTGATAATCACCAAAGATATTAATGGATTTAACAATTAGGAAATGGAATTTTGGATACCTAACACAAGTGCTTCATATTCAGCCATGTTGTTAGTGTAGTCAAATTCTAGTTTAAAGGATTTAACAATCGCTAGTAGTGTGTCACATCCCATAATGCCAATTACACCCTTGTGTGTGCCCCTTTCGAATCCACCTCATGTATCCTACTCTATAAATACCCTTGTACCAATCATGTCATGGTAGGCTTGCGCAGATGAAAGCATACTATATGTTCATAAGCCCAACAATACAAAAATAGGTGCAACAAAAACCAAACCACCGAATCATCCTATATTCCCACATCTCCCTATATAAATGCACTAGGAAAATTAGCACCCATTCAATGAAGCCCCTATCCTTAATCATATCCTCCAATACTCCCATCGGTTCCCCAGAAACCTCCCACCCTTTGAGTTTGGTAGCACAAAACAACCAATTCCCACCATCATCAACACCATAATTGAGGTCTCCTATGGATGTTTTGAATACATCTCCACATAGCTAAAGCTCACACTATGATAAGACATGTAAACCATGGCCTCTCCCAAATTTGTAACCATAGGCTCATACGAAACATCCGATGATATTTGATACAATGGTTCCCCAACAATAGGTAGCTTCAAGAACTTGTAGATGTCCTCCAGGTAGAAGTCATCTCCTGGTGGGTAGATGGAATGTGTTTTTCATTGGGTCCCATCTATCGATGAGGGTGACCATCATGTTATGATATCAAAATATCTGTATATATCATCTAAAAACACCTATCCCAACATGTCTCATGTGACCCCACTTGTCCTTTGTGACAGAGGTCTCATCTCCACTAATAGGGGTTGTAGTCTATCTCTCATCGTTAGCTATTATTGTGCCTACATCATCAACATTCACACTTGTTAATCATTTAACGTTGCCTACCTAGATCTACATTCTACCTTGCCTTACCATTTTACCTTATGACCTATCTACGTTACACTATCTTCTTTCCCTCCTCTATGTTTCATTTATTTTCCTCCCTTCATCTATTGACCTAGCTTACCCCACCCATTTTGTGCCCACCTTACACTGTTGACCTATACCTTTAATTTGTCACTACACCTTCTCATTTTCTTCCCACCAAGCATGCCAAAATGATTCACCAAAATTTTGTGTACAAAAAAATAAGCTAAGGTGAGGAGGTTTACCCATGAACTTGAAGAAGGTTATGTGCATTGTAGAAGACCAGATCGATTGTGAAGAGATCCTTTTTGGCTAGGAAGGACTACTTGAAAAGAACATAAGACTACAAGATAGAATTAAAAACGTTGATTGGTGGATTTCCTAGTGAGAGATAGATCAAGGAAGTGGGATACTTCCTAGAATGCTATCAATCCATGTTTAAGTACAAATCAATGCAAATAATAGCATGAAACAAAGAGTCTTATTGTAGTTATATAATTTAGGTATCTCACACAAGCATAATAATTCAAATTTATAGAGGGTGGTGGGTTTTCATGGTTTATAGGTGTAGGGGGTACTAGGGAGGTATGGGTGAAGTTGTAGGTAGTCTGGAGAGGTTTTGGGTAGGTTAATTAACTCAATGGTCTAAGGAAAATACCATACATAGAGACTGGTATCGGTTGGGTGACTGATACTAGTACTTTATAATAGCTGACGTTGGTTGGGTGGATTTTTTCAGTAGGGGAAATTAGATGAAATAGTTAAAATGTGTTAGTTGAGAGCTCTTTGTGATTGCAAAGGGATTTGGTAAGGCTTAGGCTAGGTGGTAGTATTTATGTGAGGACTCGTAAGAGTGAGAGAGGTAATTGGAAAGGAAAAAGGATTAGGTTGGTTGGGTATTGGGTAGATGGGTGATGGATGGTATTTGGGTGAGAATGAAGTCGTACACTAGAAGACAATAAGAGATCTAAGACCAAAGTTAAGATACTAACAAACTAGATAAGATACTTATATGAAGATTTGTAAAGTAGTTGATGGCGGTGGTTGGTAGGCACTCATAACAGAAATGATTCTAGGTCCAGTTTCACGGAAATGAATCCTGTGTGTTTCCTTGTGAATGATCCAAGGTTGTGGAGCAAGAGGTTGGTTACTGGTGAAGAAATAGAATGTGTTGGTTCATCGTGAGCTCACTTAATCGCTTGAGAGTGTTAATTCAAAATTCCCAAAATATAAGATGAAAGAACTTGGGAAAAGGGTTAGAAACCCTTATTTAAAGTAATTGATGGTGGTTAGGTGGTGACATCGGGAAAGGAATAACCAGCGTTGATTAGGAGAAAAGGTCATATTTTTCCAAAAATAGCCTTTTCTTCCCAATTTTGGCATTGGTGAATATTTGTTGCGGGTCAAGAGTATGGATTGGCACTAAATGGAGCGGGAAATTGGTAGGAGGGATAATAGGTAATTAAGGTTAGGGTTAGAATGAGTCTTAGTTAGTTAAGAGGAGTGGTGACTTAGTCTAGGTTAATAAATAGGCTTAGAATGGGTCCATGATGAGGTGGAGAGGTGAGGTAGAGAGGTGATGTAGAAATTAAATTAATAATGATGTGAGATAATAATTAATTTAATATAAGTGATTAAATTAATTATAATGTGTGGAAGGGGCCATGATCGGGGGATGTGTCAAATTAATTAATTAGAAGGGGCTTAGAGGGTTGTGACCCAATTTTGGGTGTCTACACTAACTTCCATAATATTAATTATGTAATATCTAAAAATGCATTAATATTTGTAACTATTGATACTTGCTTTTCTATAAACTCAAAAACACAAGAGGAGAGACAAATTTAGCTATGTAGAGTGAAAAAAGAGCGATTTGGGTGAAAATACTAAATAATCTAGTAGTAATGAACCATAATATACTTTTTTATTGATATTATAGCTATAAAATTACATGGAACACAACCATATAGTTATACCAGTAATGTATATATGTTCTTCACCCTATTGTAGAATTTTAAACATTCTCATAAGCGTGGCTTTATAACTTATTGTGCCCTTCATTTTCCTTGAAATGTATGTTTTTTTCAAACCTTAAGTGTCATACATATGTGAAAATATTGTAATAATCTAATTTAAAATCAAACCCTAACCACGGGTGGAATAACTTGCAAAAAGGTTAGTGTTTGTATTGGAGTGAAATCCAAGTTCCACATACATTGGCACTACTTTAAAGAGGCCTCAAACCACACATTTCTCCTTTTATAATGTGATATATATATATATATATACATATATATATACATATATATATACATATATATATATATATGTATATGTATATATATATATATACATATGTATATGTATATATACATATATATACATATACATATACATATATATATATATACATATATATATATATATATATACACACATATATATATATATATACACACACACACACACACACACACACACATATATATATGTGTGTGTGTGTGTGTGTGTGTGTGTGTGTGTGTGTGTGTGTGTGTGTGTGTGTGTGTGTGTGTGTGTATGTGTGTGTGTATATATATATATATATTAGAAACTTGAACCATTTCAACTATGTTTGTGATTATTTTTCTCTTGTTAAGACATTGAATTAAGATATTTGGATTCTAAGAAATGAGGGAAGTTAGATTCTTTGACTTGGTTGAGTTCTTATTAACTATAGTAGTGACATCCCTAATGGATTTCCATTATATTCATTAATATTTAGTGATTGTTGAATATATTTTGTGTTATTATTTGCAATGAGAGCTCATAAGATTCTCATGTAAGTAAATGAAGTGATATTAACTTACTTATACAATGTTTTGAAGGAAGTTTTTATGATAAGGCTGGACAATGAAGATTAAATTACCCAACAAATATAATCAAATTGAAATCAAATTTGGAGGATATGTTAATATAGGACCGCATAAGTTGGTCATGAATAGATTTCATATCTTGACCAAACCATATAGTTTTGGAATTGGTGATCTGTACATGTATTTTGAAATATGTATCATGATAAGAAAAGGTGAAATACTTATTTTATGCATTTATATTCAAAATGTGATGACACATCAGTGTGTAGAAATAAGCAAGTTGAGAGAGAGATAGTAAGATGTATTGAGTGGGGATAAAATGTGGATATTATCTTATAAAAGGAGAATTTTAATACATAATAGTGGAAAAGGGTAAATTTTTTAATTTTAGTGTTTACATTTGCCCCCTTTAAGTATGAATTGAATATTTCATGCTTAAATTTAAGGATAAATGAGTGTGTAGACACACTTTATATTTTATCGATTTTTTTGTCTACATGTATTAGCGTTGGCATGCTCAGTGGTGAAACCTAAAACACATAGTTTATTCAATGTACATAGTACAAATTGAAATATAACTCAAATGTAAATGTATAATTTGATCTTATAGAGAGTGAAATAATGAGATGTAAAATAAGGAAAGAATAGACATGTTTGTTATGTGAAAGGAAGATATAACATTCTTTGCTTACATTTGGAGATTCAAATTGCATTTTTTTAACTTTCCAAAGGATTAAAGGTGTTATGTCCCTAACTATTCCAAAGGAAAAACTATATTATTGGGTGTATGCAAACCAACACTAAATAAAATATAAAGAGAAGAAGAGAGGTAGAAAAATACCTCACAAAGGAAGAAGGCCATGTATCAAAGTTTGTAGTAACCCCAATATATTCCCATTTGAACGTGTACTAAGATGATAAGAAGGAATACCTATGAATATCTTAGCCTCTTTGATAGCCTACATAACCCCACTTATCACATCACTGCAAACACATTTAGGCCCAATTTGATATATAAACACAAATTATTAAATATAATGGGTTCCCGATACCTTTTATATGTGTTACATAGTTGAGTGGTAGTTTGTAATATAGTTATATGATGATGGAGATGGAGATCCATGCTCATAAAATATTTTATCTATGAATGAAATTATATGTTAAATTTGAGAAGAGTGAAATATTAAGGTCCCTATAAATTTCTCAAACCATGTCTACTAAATATTAACTTTGTTAAAAATGTTTCGTAAGTAGATATTTAAAATAGTTGGAAACTCTAGTGTGACTACCCAAATGAAAGAAACATGTGGTAGCATAAAAATGTTTGTATGGTCCTAATTTTCCCATGCATTTTAAAGCCTATGTATTTTTTTCTAAATTTATCTAATCGGAAATGTTTTCAAGGATATGTTTCCTTTCAAAAAAAAGTACATAAAATTAAAAAAATCTATAGGTGTAGAATATACCCTAGTTATTACCCCCTCTTTTGAGGTACTGTGATAAATAATTTTAGTGGGTAACACAATTTAAAAATGTTTATCCCTGTCTTATAAGCATGATAATTTGCATAAGATCACATAGAAGGTTAAATTGGTGGCCACTAATGGGATACCATATGTAAAGGGAGGAGCATGGTAAAGACCATGGTGTGTAAAAAAACAAGCAATAATACAAAATATAACAAGTAAAAAAACATTCAAGTAGTAAAGTGAGAAAATAAAATAAATAATATATATAAAGGAATTACTTCAAGGCATAGAGCTATAAACATGAGATACCCATAGTGTCACAAGACAGCGGTTAAGGAACTCATGCCACAAACAAGAGAAGAAATGTCATATAAGAAAGACATAAAACCACAAACATGAGACATCCATAGTGTCTCAAGACAATCAAGGCACTCATGCCATATACAAGAGACAAAAAAATTAGTAACATAAACAAGCAGAAAACATGTATAGCAAACAATGATGTTAAATAGAGGTAAAAACATCATACCAAGTATTAAAGAAGAACATAAAGTTAGATATTTCAGTGTCTCATAAGACACATGTGTTATTCATCTTATCTAAAAATATAGAATGTAAATAATTTATTTGCAATCATGTGTGATGAGGAAGTAGAAATGAGCTATAATGACACAATAGAACCTATGTAGAATGTGTAGGATCTTCCCTATATAATATTGGAATATGGGAATGGTTAGGATAAAATGTATCATATTGTAATGCTTTGAGTTTATCCAACATCAAGCTCAATATGCCTCATGAATTCATGTGTGTAGAGAGTATTGTTTGAACCCTTTTTAGATTTAATTAATATTTATAGTAGCCAAAAAGGAAATAAATATAAGCTATGGGGTTATTCTAATTAATTAATTTCCAATATTAACCATTCAATATCATAATAATGCATTAATACTTGAAAAAAATATACATGATACAATAAAATTTCACAAACAAAAGGGATTGAGCATACTTAGCTAATTATATACGATTTTAGAATGATATGGGTGATCTAAATGATGGAGTAGGGAGATCTAGATGTGATATTTCCTTGATACTTAAACTGTGACTTGAAAATTCACCTAGGTAGGACCATACAGAGGCACAGGAAAATCCATATGGTATTAACTTATTTATATAGTCTTAACCTTGCTCAAAACTAATATTTTTAACTTTTTAGTTTTGTCACTTATCTGAATATCTTCATCGTTAAATATTAGTCATTGTCGGTCACATAACAGGGGCCTCTAAATATTTTTCTCAATCTTTCAAACCATAACCATGGGTGATAAGTCATTTAAAAACATTACTTGGGTTTTGGAAACCTTGGGCATTAACAACATTGGAACTAGTCTGAAGAGGCCTCAAATTACATTTTGTTCTCCTCTTACCATGTGATATATAGCTTTAATGTAATCATATTTTACATCCTTTCTTTGAAAAATATTGAATTTAATTTATCTCTTGCAAATATACTTGAGTTAGTGAATTTAAGTTATTTAAAATGTGTTAATTAGTCCCCTATACCTATTATGAAGCTTAATACTTGTAGATGGTGTTTCCCTAATGAATGTACAAAGGTATTTGTAGAGTGTAGGGATATTTGGGTTCCTTTTCTACTAAATTTTGTAATAGGAGTCCATAAGAGTGCTAGGTTCTAAATGAGGTGAGTTTCACTTTATTATATATGCTTCTAAATGTGATTTAAGTTACAAAGGAAGAATGAGGAGAAAATGAAACAAAAAATAATGTACAACTAAAATATCATGACCAAAGTGAGCAAGGGAAGACCGGTACACTAGGGATGGACATTATTTCCCCCATTGTATGTTTTTTTACCCTAGAGAGATAATTTGAAGTGTGAAATCTTTAAGATTACTAGAAGAGTTTCATAATGGATTTCATGCATTAAATTCTTAGGAACTGTTTATAGATTAGTGTGTATGATTAGGTAAGCTAGAAAAGAGACCCATAGATTTAAAAGATGAGAATGGGTCAAATAAACTTGCTTGAGAAAGAGAGAATGTTGAATCTTGGTGCATTGGTGTTGTCATTTATGTCAGGTGGCATTGATTGAAAATTTGTGATTTGTGAAGTGAGGATCAATCAAAGCCATGAAGTTAGTGCATTCTCAATGGTGGTTGGAGTCCACAGAGTGGTCTCATGATGTCTTGTTGAAAATTCATGATGGCTTCAGGGTGTTATAGGATTGGTTAGTGAGGTTAGTTCCCAATGGAGGTATCGTGAATCTTAGTGTGTTTTTCTCAGGTGTTCCACAAGCTAGAAATTGTGAATCAAATATGTGTAAGTTCTTCTAGGGTGATCATCAGATCAGGTGTTGCAAGTCACAATTGGAAATACTCCATTTAGGCCTAGTTAAAGAGCCTAATGAGGTGTAAGATATCAAATAAAGCCATGAAAATACTATTTAAGCATGTTATATGCATAAGAACATTTCCTAGAATAGTTATAAGCATCTACAAGTCACATTTTATCTTTTGGAAGAAAATTTGAAGTTTACACTAAAACTGCATTTGAGAACTAACAATGGAAGCTTGGAAAAATGAGATTGGTATTGATTGTAAATTATTATTTATGATAAATAAATCAATGAAACATGTAGAGGGAGGTGTTTTATTTCTTTGTGTCAAATTTCATGAAAATTTTTAGAATATTGTTGAAGATATCTAAGTTTTACTAAAACAAGGTAAAGTGAGAAGGCATAAAATAGTGACCTATTTTCTTAGCACTCAAAAAAATTTGAAGCATTATTTCGATAAATAATAATATGATTTTTTAAGATCAATCCAATACTAAATGTTTTCAAAAAAACCAAGGTCAAAAGGTGGAAGAAAAAGAAACTTCTCTTCATTTTTATATCATTGTTCATACTCCCTTTAAACATCCTTCTTGAATTGATAGGCATGAAATGAATTTGTTTATATCTAAACCACTTGTACAAGTTGATTCAATTTCTTAGAGTAGAAGAAGAATCCTACTAGGTCAAAATGATCCTATTGGTTCCCTTTAAGTCTAACTATTTTTTCAATTCAAACTTAGTTTTTTCAAAGTGTATATATATAGTCATGATGTTTGAAAGGTACAATTATGGTGATTGTTTATACATATAATAATGAAGTGGAAAATTAAGTGTGCACCCATTACATGCCCAAGATGAATGGTTAAAGCTCAAAATTACCTCATTAAAGTAGTGTGAATCTATAACTCTTCATTTTTCTTCATCTACCACATAGGTCTAAGGAGAAGTCTGAAGTTTGAGTTTCATTTGTTGTCTCCACCTTATAATCCATGATTTCAAACTATTGAATATGATATAGTGATTTCCTTTGAGATATTGGTGTGGTTTAGTGATATTAGTTAGAGATGGTGTATATTAATATTGGCCATGGTCAAGGAAGAGACCTTTTATTCAAGGATAGTTCTTCAAGAAAACATAGTAAAGTGATATGTGTGAAATTACCTAATGGTGAAATAAGGTTTGCGTACCTTCATTAATCTTTCAAAGTTAAAAAAGGCTTAAGAGATACCCAAAGTATTTCTAGTTTGAAACAAAGCATTGTAAGGATCCTATGCACTATCAAATTCAAGCTGCTAAAAATGTAGAACATCGATCAAGGAGAGTTTGGGCATTGGAATTTTTATTTAAGCATGCAAAAACCTATGGGAGTTGGACGATTTGAAATACATTGAATCAAGATCAAGAAAGAATTTTTTTTCCCTCTCAGGCTTACTCAAGTGTGAAAACCTTTAGGTTAGGGTTTTGGTAGAAGAAACTCATCTAACTCAAATACCAACCATCAAGATCACTTGAAAATTGAAGAATGATCTGTCATAGTGTCATCTCAAAGATTTCCTTGAATTTTTAGACCAAACCACATTGTATTTCTCTAGTTTATCGTGAAATTTCTTATTTTGACAATTTGGATGGCTAATACAATAGGACATGTAAGAAACACATGTGTTTCTTGCTAGATGTGGTATCATGAAACTTCTTGTATATATTGATAGGGATAATTGATGCGAAGAATCACTTCCTAGTCCGTATATAGGTGTATTACATCAATTTTTTTCTTCCTAAGTATTTTTATAGGCTTTAAGGTCTTCTAGATTTATCTAGGTATGCTGATTTGGATAAGAGCTTCAAAAATTAAAATTTTGACATTTCCTCCAAAATAAAAAAATTAAACCTTGAAGGAAATTTTGGTTTGTAATTGGAATTGTAATAATTCCTTGGAGAATATAAGCATGTTTTAGTTTGGTGGAAATCCTAATGAGGCCATGTTCAAATAATAAGTGGAATTTGGTTTTTGGTCTTAAGTTCTAAGGTTACATTAGGTCTTGAACGTGATAAGAAATGTTAAAAATGTAATAATTGAAGGCTCTAGAATCCAAAATCGGTTAGTAAGCCCAAAAAAACATATATATACCTCAATATAACTTATTTACTCCTATCATTTGGATGGCCATTCAATGGAAAGAGATATCTAAAACGTTTTAGAAGTAAAATTTTATGTGTAAACTATTCTTATGTTGATACTACTAGTTTTTGCATTGTGATAATCAAGAAACATGTGCATGTTGAGAAAATTAAATATTTAATTGGTAAAAATTTATACGATTAGTGTTATAATTGATATTAGTGAGGTTTATGATTTGTTTATTTGAACTTGTATTGATAGCTCATCTCGCAACCTAACCTCATCACCTAAACCTTACACAATTATTTATTAATTACTCTTGAATTGATAAAACAAATCCACATCATCTCACCCGCCACCTCATTTTGCCACTTCATCATGACCTAGCCCTAACCCTAAACTAACCTAATTAAGACCTATAACTTGGTCTACACCTACACCCATGACTAATGACCCCTTTCGCACTCCAAAACCGACCTTCTAGTCATTTGACCAAGCCCGCAACTAATCTCTCGGGAGAAAAGTTAGGAAGGTGGGCTATTTTACTAAAAATAGCCTACTTTTTCCTTACCGATGCCGTTTCTACTACTGACCGCCGGTTACGTAACCGCCATCGGTTCCTCGTAAATGGGCTCCCCAAACCAAAATCAAAGGTGGAAGGATTTTGAATCAAGAGAGATCATTGGGAGCGATCAAGAGAGTCCAGATCTTCACTTGGCCGAGCAGAGACGAGTGAAGAGACAAGGAGAGTTGCAGCAAAAGGAGATCAAGCCAAAATCGCAATGTAATGTAATAGCCAGAGTTCTGATACTCATGATCATCGGGAGGGAGATATTTCATCTTCTCGCTTGTGTCAAGCCATCCTACCTAGAGTTCGCCTTTGTCATCGCGAGTTCTGACCCGCATCTTCACAATAACCAAGAAGTTACATCTGCATGTCCTCTTTAATAACATTTCTTAGACTTTTCAAGCACAATCCTCACAAATCCATTCCTAGATCCACTACCCAACATGCTATCATTGCATCTAACTATCATTCATCTACCTCTCATCACCTTATTTCCTAATATCACCTATATACAAAAGCCTTACAAATAACACAACTACACAAAACAACACCACCACCCCACAAAACAACCAACCTTCGATCTCTAGACCATACCGATATCGGTTATCAAGAACCCAGATCGGTTATCCCGACTATAACCAAAACCAGCCTTTCCCCTACCTAGCTTCAACGAAGCAATTTAATTGATATCTTACGCTCTTTTGTGTTAATTCATATTAGCAGGGAACCGACCACCTTCAAAGGAAGTTTTATATTTCCCGGGCCCAAGGCAGTTCCTCATTTATTGTCTAATCAAAATCTTGTGGTCTTGTGTTCTTATTTTGCAGTAGTCCTTCCAAGACAAAAAGGAGTTCTTCGCAAATAACCCGATCTTTCTCTACGGTACGCGCACACCATCTCGACATTCAACAGGTATTCCTCCTAGCCCTAACCTTATCTGTTTCTAAAAGGAATGAAACATTCCGAGTGAAACATTTTGGCACGCCCGGTGGGACCCATTTTGGGTTTCTTTTTCTTGCTTGCTTTCATATAGGGAGTATACTTGCTGTTTTCTTCTTCTAAAAGATATTCACAAGGTTTTGTATTATTTTGATAAAAGAACTTGCTTTGCTTTTACATCTCGCATTAGTGAAAGTCATCTCTTTTGCTTCATCGAATATCATTTTCGATTTGGGTTTAAAACACGTGTATCAGACATCGTCATTTGTTTTCAATTCTAGTGAACATAGATTAAGTAATGTGTCGTACACGTGGGGGTGATATCCATGGTATTGACAAGAAATTAATCTTACTTTCACTGCACAACACATACCGAATCACTTCACAATTAACACAACAGCTCAAACATCCCCCTTTTCCGCGGTATTCCTCCGCCCGATTGAGGTAACCTTATAAGCCAAAACAACTTGACATTTCCCCTAAGTCTTTTGTTTAGGATTGACATCATTCTACGTCTAAAGGCATAAGCCCACAATAATTAAAATTAACCCTAGGGTTAGTCTCTGGATTTGCGTGTGCATCTTGCTTGTTTTTAGTTCTTTTTTTCTCATACCGCCTTCTCGTGATCAATAATTGACAAGTATACTAAACGTTGTTAAAAATCAAATTAGCAGCCTTTTTATATCTTGTTAGCCAGACTTTTACACCGACATCGGTTACCCGACCGACGCGCTATATAGTATAACCGACATCGGTTACTAGACCGATATCGCCATCGTTTTTCCAACCCCGACAAACCAAAGAACCTACCAATTTTACTGGCCTCGAGTTTGTTTCTATTCCCGACAGACAAACCCTACCGTGAACTCCCGTCCATGGTTGTTATCACTCAAGCAAGCCGCCGCCATGGTTTCACATGCTTGCTCTGCTTTCTTTTGCCCGAATCACCCCCTTCACATTCTCGTGGGGAATCCTATGATACCAAACGAGGTTCCTAAAATTCCCGTGGGAGATAAGGACTTTGCCAAGTTTCTCGGATGCTAATTCTAGCGCCTGCATAATACTATTTGTCTCATGCCCCCGACCGTACGCCCGATGGTCAGCCTCCTTGTTGGTATGCCTATTAGTATAGCTGCTCATTTAGCTCCCACTCCGCCCGAGGACACCGCCTCGCTTCCCGCATCTTTAGCCCCGTCTCCCAATCCGATGGCTTCAGAGGTTCATACGACTGATTGGCTTTCCTTGGTTAATCTTGACCCCACATATCATCATTACCACCGATCGCCCTACCTCATCTCTCTCTGCAGCATCGCTCCGTTCATGACTTGCTCTCTCGCCACCTATCCACACTAGCTTTCCTTCTCAAGCTCCGCCTACCTTTTCATTCCCATACACGTATCCAAAGGACCTCAACATCCTATATGGGACATCCTTATTCTGGCCGCCTCAACATATTCATCCTCCACACCTTATCAACACTTAACCCCACCATTGTCAGCGGTGGTCCTTGGCCCAATTTGCCTCCGTTTACCACAACCACACCATCATCTCATCCAACTACTGATTTAATTAAACAAATGATGGACAAAATGCAAAACCGGAGGCTTTGCTTTCAGAAGTCGTAGCGCTGACATACGAGCAAGTTTTGTCGGGAGCCTATTCACCCGCTCTCGTCCCCTTCATTCGTATCCTCCTCAATGGGAATTACCAAAATTTACCCGCTTTTAACAAAGAAAGAGGACCTCAACAACACTTGCGATCATTTAGACATGCTTGTTATTTGATTGCTCATGATGATGCCTCATATTCCGCACCTTTCCCATGTCCTTATCAGACCCGCCTTGAGTGGTACAATGTTTTTAACCCAAAGACTCAATCTTCTCTTTTAACCAACTAGCCCAATCTTTCTTGGATCATTTCTCCATTAACATTGCCAAGAAAGTATCTATCACCGACCTTTATGCCATCCGACAACCAAGACGAATCTATCGCAGATTTCGCTGACGATGGCGGGCCTTATCAACCAACTTACATATGCCTTGCCTCAAAGCCGAACTTATCAACTTTTTACGCGGGCATGTGCTAAGCACATTTCTCCTACTCTTCAAATTCAAACTTTCCGCACATTTGATGAGGCCTTTACCATGGCTCGAAAACTAGAAATTCGAGCCTTAAGAAGAGAAATTGTGGTCGCGCAACAAAACCCCACCTCCGAACTCCGATTCCACCAACAAACCTAACACCACCAATCCTCACCCATCGACCGCTTCGAAATCAAAAGGGGCCGTGCACGCGGTGATGGTCAAATCCCAACCACCGTCTAATACCCCGCCAAAAACCACTTATAAGTATAAAGCAGAAACCATCAACTACACTCCTTGGGAGAAACATATGGTGTGATATTGGAAAATTGCTCAAAGCAGAGCCATTACCTTACCTCCCGTTAAACCTCACTCCGGTTTGATTCTACCGCGCTATACCTTCCCGGTACAAAGAAAATGACTTCAGAATTTCACCGCGTAAAAGGACATAGTCATGAAAACTCGCAAAATGTTGAAAAACATAGTGCAGAAATGGTCGACGCAGTGATATAACCTCGATAATCCTAATGCCCCCGCCAACCGAAATTTGAAAATCTTCAACAAACCATTCCCAAATCACTCATCCAACAAGAACGTAAACCAGATATCTTAGCCGAGGAGAGTGTTCATGAGATCCATGCAGTCTTCGACTCCCACCAAAAGCCTCTATCGAGAAAATTTTCAATCAAGCCTCTCCACTAACACAGAGTCCGAACCTCCTTCACCACCATCAAGCCAAAGCGAAATCATTCCTTTACCCATAAAAGAGTTAACTCGCCTGCACTTTCTTCTCATCAATGAGTTCTTATACACCACATCCCTACGATCGCGAACGGATGTTATCTAATCTATCTATTTCCCAAATGTCCTCCTTCTACCGCTTCTTGCTGCACAAGAGGAAGGCTCGCCACTCTTTTGACATCCTTAGACGAGAAATCTCGCACCAACATCACCAAATTCTTTAACCATAATGCATCCTCTCAAACATGCCCTCCGCCTATTAGTCCTTCATCGCCTAAATCTTTTCAACAACCGGTCGACCTCTTAATATCTATTGATACAAAGACCTCATCTACCCCCTCGTATCACACCCACAAGTGGACTGGAATCACAACCCGCCTTTCTTCCGTACAAATTTACAATTCATGCCTCGAAGATTGTCATTCAAAAGATAGACGAGTCCTATGGGAACATTTGAGTACCCCTATTCTACTCAAATGCAAATGACCGATCCGACACCTCTACCATATATCCTAAGTGTTTACAGAAACTCAAAATGCCTATGTCCTCGCCTCCCATCCCCCGTATCTATACCAAGTAGCCCATCCACCTCTATTAACCTAACCAAATCTTCCCCTACACTTGGGACCTCACCAATGCCCAGTCTAACGCACCCGCCTAAGCGACTTGATTTATCCAAAAATAAAGCCGCCCCGCCACCTAGGAGACAAACTCAATCCGTGCCTCTATCACAATCAAAACCATCATCGTCACACCTACCTTCCATATTGGGACCTCATCCCTCCACCTTACATCAATATATCATACCTCCTGCGTTTTCTTCAAAACGACCTACGCCTTCTGCACCTATACAGAGATCAAAGGGTATATCAACATTGTCACCCCACATATCCTATCCACCCATCAACCCTAAACGAACTCCATCATCAAAGGATTTATTTTCTGTCACTCCCCTTTCTCCGTGGTTGTTTCTCGCTACCACGTCATCTGTAGCCTCATCATCTAACCAGCTGAATATAGCTTCTGCGCCAAAGAAACCACGTTTAGTGAAAACCACGTGTCAACACCCCTCGGCTAAACCACCACCCGTACGAACCAACCACGCCCAAACATTACCAAAACCCGCAAAACCAATACCCTCATCCTCCTCCGATTTTGACCCACTCAAAGGATCTTACGCCAAAATCCTTGCTATGTTGGTGGAGAATGCGACCATTTCCCTACCCCCACTTAGACCTTATGACCCGTCTAAACCTCGACCTATAGGTTATGATGAGTCTAAAATCTGCGCCTATCACCGCACACCAGGACATGATGTGGAGAGATGCAAAGCTTTAAAAACCATCCTTCGTCAGTCACCTCTCCCAGATACAAAGGTTAAGAAAGACAACTTACGAAGGGAGAGACCTTTAGCTTCAATTCCCTCTACTATACCATCTATCCCCGCCTCACCAAGATCTATCATTATTACAACCCCACCTCTTGAAGACCATGATTTATCCCAACCATCTTCCTCATCTCAGGTCTACGAGATTAATATGATTAGTGTTGCTACTCGAGCGCAGAAAAACAATGAGAAAGCAAAAGAAAGCACACATGCATCCTCTCTTTCTCCATCCAGCATCCCGATTGCACCACCACCCAAAGTGGTTATTCGTGGACCCGCTTACCCCGTCTCTAATGGAGTTGCCCATCGAGCCATGATCAAACACCTTCACCAATCACCCGTAAAAATGACACTATATGATCTCATTCAGACTTCTGAATCCCATCGACAAGCTCTCGTTGAAATTCTTCAAGGGATCGAGGTCTTACCTAATGAAACCCTGCCTGTTGCCTCCATTCTAACACCCAATCACGTTGCTTCTCTCACCAAACAACCCACTGCCCCAACCACTTTCTCTCTCAACAACAAGTCATGCAGCCGGGCTCAAGATGAAATTGTTGACTTTGGCATGTAAGATCCCGACTCGCCTTTTCATCTCGGGCCTACGTCCGGGACATTTCGGTACGCCGTGTTATGATTGACGGGGCGCTAGCCTTAAACATCATCTCTTCAAAAGCCTTCCAACAAATGAATATCCCTTCTAGCTACATGTGCCAATCCCATCATGTCATGGTCATTCAATGACGCTATTACCTCTACCTTAGGCACCGTGATCCTCAACATTCGGGTAGGACCACGTACTTTACCCGAACTCTTCTATGTCCTCAAGGAGAGTTCCAATATAACATATTGCTAGGTCGCCTCGATCCGGCTATGGGATGCGTTCCTCAACATTACATAGATGCATAAAATTTGAGTACGAGGGGAAGTCCTACACCGTAAAAGCTGATCCTCCCCTTTAAAACTGCAATATGTTATACCGCCCTAACGATGTGCTTATACCAATCAAGACACCCATACATTCAACCCAACCATCCTCTTCAAATGTACCTCAACCATCCACCTCAACCGCACCTACGCCTTCAACCGATGAAACCACCGCCGCAAAACCACTTCCTTCCCGCAGCCTAACATCCCAACCGCACCCTTAGTAGATGTTTTTCAACGCCTTACGCTGGGGAGTATCGCCTATATAACGTTAGTTCTTTCCATACCCACACAGAATACGGACAGTACATGCACATCCTACCTATGACCGTCGTGGTGGGGAAGTAATCTCTTACGACCACCCCATCGCCGCACCAACCTAACGTATGGGGGTGTTGACGCATCCTCCATTACCCCCGAACCCCCTTGGTGTGGTTCCCTTCCAATCTGATTTTCAATACTTGACAAATCATCGCTTTCGCCCTCACCTTCGACTCGCCGTGCTTGGAAAGGCTTTGGTTTTGGTCTTTATGAACAAGGCCGACATACACTCATTCCCGTGACTACACGCAAACACAATGATCGCAGTGGTCTCGGTTTTCCTGAAACACCTACACAGGAGGAACCTCGTGTCAGTTGTCTTCTAGAAGACAACGACGTCACCCCTACCAAACCATCATCACCCATTTTGCCTTCGTCACCCACAGAGTCAATAGATCCCGAATCTATCCCTCCTAACTTTTTTTTTTCATAAATGCTATCTTCCTAGGTCCTCTCAATTATCAACGCGATAATGAGGACCCCTCTTCTATCCCCCTTCTGTATCCAGACATGATCGAAGAGGATTCACCTTCGATTAATGTTGTTGAGTGCCAGGATGACGACTCCATCCTCACTTACCTTGGGGCAGACGACTCCTATATTCAACGCACCTTACCATCTGAAACTCAAACCATGTCAATGAATCGACTATAGAAATCAACATCCACACGGAGGAGGATCTCACATTGTGAAGATCGGACAATCCCTTAACACATCGTAACAAGCCGCCTTTACTACCTTTCTCCGTACTCCGCAACCAAGCTTTCGCTTGTCCTACGCGACATGCCAGAATTGATCCTACCATCGCGCATCCATAACATCACTCTAAACCCCGATTCCAAGCCAATTAAAAAAATTGAGAAAATGCATCCACGCATTGCTCTCTTGGTCAAAGAGGAGCTTCAACGACTCTTTCGCTTTCTTTCATTCTCGCCTATCGACTATCCTCAATGGATTTCTAACATCGCACTCGCTACTAAAGCGACGGGGACTTCTTGATATGCACGGATTTCTCGGATCTTAACCTCGCTTGCCCTAAGGATGACTTTCCCCCGCCTAGCATTGACCAACTTGTAGATCTCACCGCAGCCATGAGATGCTCTCTCATGGATGGTTTCTCAGATATAACCAAATTTTGGTCGCTTCGCCGATCAACATAAAACTACCTTCATAACTCCTCTCGGGAACCTTCATATCGTGTAATGCCATTTGGCCTTAAGAATGCCGGGTGCAACCTATCGCGGGCTATGACCTACATTTTTCATGACATTATGCACACTATCTGAAGATTACGTCGACGATCTTCTTGGCAAATCTAAACATCGTAGTGAACATCTCGATGTTTTAACCATTATTTTTGATCACCTGTTACAATATTCTGTCCGCCTTCAACCAAAGAAATGTGTCTTTGGTGTCCTTTCGGGGAAACTTCTTGGCTTTATCATCTCTTTGCGTGGCATCGAGGTCGACCCATCTAAAGTCAAAGCTATCCTAGAAATGCCCCCACCTACCAATCTCAAACAATTGCGTAGTTTACAAGGTAAGCTCCAATCTATCCGACGTTTCATCTCCCAACTCTCGGATCGATGTCAACCTTTTCATCACCTTCTTAAAAAGGACATTGATTTTCAATGGAGCGAAGAGTGCCACCTAGCCTTTGAAGCTCTCAAAACTTATCTCTTGCAGCCACCCGTGCTTATCCCACCTCAGGACGACCGCCCTTTCTACCTTTACCTTTCCGCCACTGACCACGCTGTAGGGGCCATGCTTGCACATCGTGACTCCGAGAATCGAGAACAAGCCATTTATTATATAAGTCGTACTTTGGTGGACTATGAGACTAGGTATACACATGTAGAAAAGTTATGCCTAGCCCTATCATTCGTGGCCACCAAACTCCGACACTACCTCTTGAATCACAAAACTTTCGTCATCACCAACACGGACCCCATCCATTACATGTATGCCAAACCTCATCTAAACCAACGCATCGCGCGATGGCTCATGCTCCTCGCCGACTTCGACCTTGAGTTTGTCCACCGTAAATCAATCAAAGGACAAACTCGCAGCCAACTCATGGAGGCCCCTTTACCTCGGGGAACAATTTACCAATTTTACATTCCTGCATTTAACTCATCGCTACTCTTTCCCTCAAGGAGGAGTCGTATCCAATGACCCTCTTCTTCGATGGATCCAAATGCCACCGTGGTGGAGGAGCCGGCGTTGTTCTCATTCCTCTCGACGCTGAGCCCATGCCTCTTTCATTCCGACTGATTTCCTCGCACTAATAATACAAATGGAATACGAGGCCCTTGTTCGGTCTCCAAGTGTTACACTTAGGTATCAAATCTATCAATATTTTTGGCGACTCTCAATTGGTAGTCAATCAAGTTATGGGCATCTACCAATGTAAAAATGAGGAACTTCAAAAGTACAAACACTACGTGGATTCACTTCTAGCCTTATTTACTCACTATTCTATCCAAACCATTCCCCGCTCCACTAACAAATTTGCGGATACTATGGCTTGCTTAGCCTCGCAAATTCCAGCTTCATCAACTGACTCTGAATTATTCGTCTTGGTCCAACAACTTTTTGCCCCATCCTACTCAACCCCGGTAGTTTGTATGATAAATACTGTGTCTACTAATTCGCAGGATACCTGGTACCACCAATTTCACGACTACCTTACAACCTCTGTTCTCCCTTCTGACCTTACTAGTACTGGCAAACGCGCTTTTCTTAAACACGTTTCTCGTTATGTAGTTATGGGGGGACTCCTTTATAAACGTGGCTTTGATGGCATCCTCCTTCGATGTCTCACCGGCGCGGAGGTCACCCATACCATCCAACAGGTCCATGACGGTATCTGTGGCGGACATTTTAGTGGCCTTGCCGTGGCCAAACGAATCCTTCGCCTTGGTTATTATTGGCCTACTCTCAATAACGATTGCTACGAATATGTTAAGCGTTGTGTTATGTGTCAACAACACGCCAACCTTCAACATACTCCTAGCCACCCCCTACAGGTCGCCCGAGATCTTTGGCCTTTCTCACAATGGGGTTTAGACCTTATTGGTGAGATTCACCCATCCTCTTCGCAACGTCACCGATGGATTATCACAGCAACCGAATATTACACAAAATGGGTGGAGGCTATTCCACTCATTTCAACCAAAAAAGAAAAAATTGTAGAGTTCATTAACCACCACATTATCTGTCGTTTTGGTGTTCCTCATCGCCTGATAACAGATAATGGAAAATCTTTCAAAAATAAGTTATTGCAAGACCTTTGTGACAACTTTGGTATTAAACTTAGCTTCTCATCACCCTACTATCCACAAGCAAATGGACAAGCCGAATCCTCTAATAAAACCCTAACCAAAATCCTCATGAAAGTTGTCAATGAGTCTGGAAGAAATTGGCACGATCACATCCCCTTTGCCCTTTGGGCTTATCGTATTCAAAGCATTCGTACGCTACTAATGCTACACCTTTTTTTTCGTATATGGTACCGAGGCCTGTCTTGCCTCTCGAAATACAAATACCCTCCTCAGATATCTCTTCAGATATTCTCACCAACGATGATTTCCGCCAAGAGCGGTTAGCCCAATTGGAGCTTTGACGAACGCCGCCTTACAGTACTCTCGATCACCTTCAAATCTATCAAAACGATCAAGCGTGCTTATGATAAGCGACTTCATGAGCGTACCTTTAAGGTTGGTGATCTTGTCCTCAAAGAGAATCAACATGTAACCAAACTAGAAAAGAGCAAACGTGGAAAATTTGCTCCTAATCGATTGGGCCTTATATAATCACTCACACTTATGGATCGTGCACTTATCGCTTAGCTTCGCTTAATGGTAAACCCGAGCTCGAACCCCTTAATGCCTTGCATCTTCGACCATTCTACCGTTGAATTTAGTGTTATATCACTTATCTACCTACCGCTCGTCCCTCGAGCTCATTTACCGCTACATACACTTTGTTTCCTACATCTCCAAATAAAATCAAGCTCACTTCTCACCTCCCCTCAACGATGCCTTCCCTTTTTAGTCTAGTCCATGACTTCAAAGTATTAAAATAACACCTTCTTATGGGATTTTCTTGAGTCAAACTTCCTACCAAACTAGATGCTTCACGCCAAAAGAACATCTAGCTATCTAAATTATATATAGACTGCTCCCTCGAAGGACAGCTATATGCCAAATTATTGCTGCTATTATATATAGATCGCCTCCCCGAAGGACAAGCTATGCACTAAAATCATATCTGCTACTATAAATAGACTGCTCCCTCGAAGGACAGCTATACACAGTCAGCCTTTATCGAAGCTTTCGCATGGATCAGCTTTGTGAAGACCTCAAGAATAGCACAATCAATATCCTCAGAGACTTCCCGCATCGATCGCCTATATTCAAGAAAATAAAAGCCTCATTCAAAAGAACTTTTTGGGTCATGGACTTGTCTATTTAGGGTAGGTTCTCTTCGCCGTAACACTCACTTTGTAACAAGTTCTCTCGTACTCAGCCTATATCATCCACCTCACCTCACCATTTGTTTCAACTCAAGGGACGTAACGTACACCCGATATATGTGATCATACAACTCTTTTCACCTATTGACTTCTCGCCTATGCACGGTACCTAGGGCTTCAAGCTCTCTCTACGTTGTGTGGTTTGTTTAGCTCTTTTCACCTACGGAGCAATCTTTCCCTTTGCCTCGCATCTAGGATTGTGTGTTGATCTTAATCGTGACATGGTTCCCTACCACTGGGTAGGCTAACTTTCGCTTCCCTTATACCTTTTACAACATCACCAATTCATTACCAACACCCTCAACCTTACCTTACCAATATTAATATCAACATTTTTACCAACCAACCAATTGCCTAATCGTACCAAATTGCCTGAATTCACCTCTCCCTGATCCTAAGGGAGAACTACATCGGTCTGAGGCCCTTCCTTGCTTTGTGCAATGGGCTATGTAGGCAGCACTTAGGAGACATGGGGTCTCCCAAGGTTAGCTCGACCACCCCCTACCATAACCTATCATGTGTGGTAAATATAAATATTTTTTGTGTATTTCTATTTAATCACATTCCTCTTTATCCTTTTTCAAAACACCAAAAATCACAACGCAAACATTCTTATTATTATCAAATCAACATACATATTCAGTCTTATCTAGATGTTAAACAAATACATCTTCTCTATCATCGACACGCAGGTCGGCATCCTTATTTATTCTTATACCTTGCTAACATTTACTTAGACCCTCACGATTCATCCCGACCCAGGAGATGATCGTGATCGTCGACGCCTCTCGCCGGGCCTCTCCGTCCTCAAAGGTACCGCGGCTATTGGTACCGCCCACTGATCTGCCAATCTCTCCTGTAACATATGAATACGCCCTCTCGCATGGAGGAATCCAGCCTCTAGTCTCTCCGCCCGTGACTCCGCAACCGCTAACAACTCTTGCCTCATCACTCGCGTTTGAGCTGCCGAACTAAACTCGCAGATGATCTCTCTCCGCTCTGTAATCACAGCTATGTCGTGGTGATCACGTACACCTCGCAGCTCGCTACCCACCATAACCTATAGGCCTCGCTGCTCCTCGCATCCATTACATCGCGATCGGCCGCTATCTCCTCGGCCCTTCTCGGGAGGTGTTGGCCGGGAGGTGAGAATGCCGCCGCTGCCGATCCTCATATATGGTCTATAAGCCAGGGGTATATCCTGCACAAATCTGAATTGTCGCCGCACGCGATCTAGAGGAATCCTCTCATACTCACCTGGCCTGTGCCCTGCGATCCACCTCAATCGCTCTACACCCCTCAACTCCTCAGCTATATTCTCTGTTACCATATAGTTCCCGTAAGGCCTCCAACAGATATCAGCAATCGTCACCCTCTCCCATACCTGCCTGTAATACTCAATGTCACCCGTCACGGCCTGAGATCTTGCCTCTTGTTCTGTCTGGACCCATCGTCTGAATCCCAACCTCTGTACTCCGGTCTCTCCGACCGGGATGGATCGCCTACTGGTCGCACACAAACAATGTGCTCATAGGCCCAACAAAGGTAATAAGTATGAACAATCCAAAGTTGTCGCCCCGTGATTTCACCTACAAGCCCATAAACCCTCGTATAACTCCGCCAAATATGCAGTGCCCATGCAAAAGTCACGTTCCTTTCTATCATCTCCCGTATAACACACATCAATGCCTTTGGAAATCTTTCCCTTCTCGCCTCTGAATAATGCATAATACCCTACCGCTATCATTAATATCACCGCTAACCTTGTCTCTCCTCGTGGTGTGTGCGTATACATTATCCCATATGTGAATGACAAACCTCGTTGTGTCAAATCTCTCGCGTATGGACCAAATATCGTTCGTTATCGCTCCTCGCGCCGCGCTAGGTAATGCCTCGATATATCGGTTTTCCCGTAATAGGAGCCTCAAAATACGGAACACATCTTCCAATGTTACCGCTATCTCCCCGCCGCAGATAGAACGTATTCTTCTCTCGGATTCCATCTTTCAATCAACGCCGCAACATAGCATGGTTACGTGTGATTCGTGAATAATAGCGGATTCCACTTAACCCCAAACGATTTATCAATGTCCATTCCACGGTGTTACATCCGCCTGATTCGTGACAACAATACTGCACACTATCATTCATCCTCAACCCCGCCGCCGCCGCATACATCAAAACAACAAACAACCATTCAATCCATCAAATCCCTAAGGGTTTTTCTCACATTCTCGAAATTCTCCAAGAATCAGATCGTTATAAATAATCAGATTCAAGTTCAAGAACCGATACCGTTATCCCTAACCGCTATCGGCCACACGTCAATTACATACACCTTGCCTAAACAACCACCTACGACAATAAATTGCTCGCTTATTCTCTCTCTCGTATATACATGTACATACCCAAAACCCTCGATTACCTACCACGTAACACTCACCTCATTTATAACCCTTGTTATCATGTTTTCTTTCTCATATCTACCCACCTACTCTCCCCATCTTATTCACAAAACATGCAAAGAATCAAATCACAACCAAAACGTTTACCTCTTGAGTCAGCAGCAGCACTGAGGTGGCCCTTGTCTTCCTCTCGTCCCCCGCCCGCCGGATGCTTCTCCTCGCTCGCCATGATCACCACCCTTTTCAAATTCACCTTTCGCCTTCGAATCTCGTAACACATTCACTTTCCCGTCTCTTTTCTCCTTATCACTCAAATCTCTCATGCAATTACCCTGTCTCCTGCCAAAAAGCGCCGCGCTCACGTATTTAACTTCGCATGGCTCTCAAAATTAGAACTTAAGTGCCACCCTAGCTTTTCTATTTTTAGAAAAGCTCATACCTAAATAACCGGTATCGGTTACGTAACCGATATCGGTCTACTAACTACCGCGCGCGGTTACCTAACTGATATCGGTTACACACCTGCCTTTTTGAAACATAGTTCTTTTCTTCATTTTCTACCTAATTTTTTATCGCGCCCGCCTCTTTTCCTGCATAACAACACCATTATCCATATTTGTCCATCCAATCCACTTCTCATTACGATTTCATCCATATCATCTATCTACATTACCCAAAACAAACATGCCATCATCTAAGGATATCAAAAAACTATCAATCTATACACCATTTCGATCCAACTCATCAGATACATATATAACAATGTCACCAAACCAAAACAAAACATGCCACATTTCATCATATAATATGTCATCCATATATACGTGCAAAAGACATCAACATCATCAATATATCAACATGTCAATTAAACTCATCATACAACCTATATCACAAACCATCGATTTAAATACTTAAAAACATTTTGAACACAAGATGTGGGTCAAATCATCATATCTATATATATATATACAAGGTTTCAAATATACAACGTGCCCCGATCGGGGCTCTCGTGATCTCATAATACAACAACAAAGCCGCACGCAGCCGCAATAAATGTCAATAACCTCGACTCGCTCGCAGCCGTCCTCATATCAAAATATACTCTGCTCGCAGCCGGTATCAACTATACAACCCGCACTCTCGCTCGCAGCCAGTATACAATAAATGAATGAATAAATGAATAAATGTAGGCACGCAGCCTCTATCCACACAACCGTGCGCAGACATCGTGCCCATGTCCATATACAAAAACAATGCAGGATCCTCGCCTCTCCCCACCGCCTCAACACTCTCTCCCGCTGGTCCCTCGTGGTGCCTCGCCCCGCCTCGTAATGTACACGCCGGCCGTGGCCGCACCTCCTCGCGATCTCTCGACTATGGGAGGTCTCTCGCTCTATAAGCCGCATATGGTCGATATTTCAGCCCGTACTCATCAAGAACATCTTGATAGTACGGCCTCCGCTCTCGCTCCATATATCTGTCCCGTGCCACCGTAGGTGCTGGGCTGGTCCCTGACTCCTACTACCAAAGGCCCCTCGTGCTGATGATGGCGCCGGTGGTGTGCCGTGTGGCCGTGGTGGTATTCGTGCTCGTGCTCGGGGCCGTGGGGCTGCACGCGCTGGTGGTGGTACTGCACTGTACTGTGCTCGTGCCGTGGCCGGCCGCTACCGCTACTGTGGTGGTGCTCGTGCTCGTACTCGAGCTCGGCAAGCTGCCCCTCGTAAAACACCTATTCGTGCTCTCGCAGCAGCAGCCACCGCCCTCGTAAACCGCACTGCCCTCGAGCTGATCTCGCTCGCTATCACCGCCGCTAAGTTCTGGCGTGGTGCAGCAAAGTGGTATATCCTAGCTGCTCTCTGACCAGCCCACCACACCATGTATGCTCCCGTACAACCAAGATCATCTACACCATCACCGCGGCCTCTCAAAGAACCCAAACTGGGTCCAAGGGGCGTGGTGCAGTGCAAGTGGGGCTCTACATCATCCCTCCCGTACCGAGGGAAGGGAGGTGGCTCGCCCCCCGTAGCCCCATCTCGCTCGCGCACTCTCCTGTGGGTATCCTCTCATACTCTCCCGCCTCCGTCCCCGCTATCCGTAATGTGTACTCGATCAGCGCAATCAGTAAGCGGGCTCCTCTGCGAGGGTGATGACCTCTGTAAGGTCTCCATACGATATCTACCGCTGTCAAGCCCTCTAACAAATGTCTATAATAAGCAACGTCCCGACTTGCAAGCACTGCTCGTGGCTGCCCCACGACCCCCAACCACCTCTGAAAGCCGTATCTGTATATGACCTGTGGCCCTGGCTACTGGGGTAACCCTACTGGTCTGATGCATATGATGTGCTCATATGCCCAACAATGAAGTAAAATGTCGAACAAATCCCGAATCGCTCATCCGGCGATAGCCCCACAGCCTCCTCGTATAATCGCACAGTATATACGGTGCCCAAGCATACATGTATGCTCCTCCACCATCTCATGAAGCACCCCATCAATGCCCGTGGAAAGCGGCCTCCTCTCGAGTCCGGGAGGGCGGAAGGTGTGATCCCGACACACAACACGGCAAGCCGTGTCTCATGTCATGCTGCTGCGCACGGTACATATCACCATACCGATGCTCGCGCTGTGATATGTCACTAAATAAGCAGCCGCATCCCTCAAAACTCGTAGGATGTTGCCCATGGTCGTCTCTCGCATCCACCTGAAAAATGGCCTCTCCATCAATAGGTAATCGAAGGATGCGATATACATCCTCCAATGTGATGGTCATCTCTCCAGTCGGGAGATGGAACACATTGGTCGCCGGATCCCATCTCTCGATGAGGGCAACCATCAAACTATGATCTCTGTCGATCGCTCTATATCGCTGGACTCCGCCGAGTCCCACCTCGCGCATGATAGCCCAGTGCGCTGGACACATGTGGTCGCATCCGCACCAACAGCGGAGGCATCCTGTCCCGCATCGTCAGCTGCTGACGTGCCTGCAAAACCCACCCACTACATTAGCCCTACTCTTCATCACGATATCTACCTATACCCCCTTTTATCCCCCGACCACATCCCGACTCTCTAACCCACCCCTTTATACCCCCTTTATCCCCCCGACCACACCCCAACTCTAACACCCCCTCTAGCCACCCTTCCACTATCCCCCCCTACCAACCCAACCCAAACCCAACCCACCCAAACCCAACCCAAACCCAACCATAACCCACCCAACCCAAACCCAAACCTAACCCAAACCCCCAAACCCCCAACCCAACCCATAACCCACCCAACCCCCCCCAAACCAAACCCAACCCAACCCAAACCCATACCATAACCCCAACCCAACCCAAACCCAACCATAACCAACCCAACCCAAACCCAAACCATAACCAACCCAACCCCAACCCAAACCAACCCAACCCCAACCCAAACCCATAACCCACCCAAAACCCAAACCCAAACCATACCCACCCCAAGCCCAACCCATAACCCACCCAAACCCACACAAACCCCAAACCAACCCACAATACCCAAAACCACCCCACCGACGCCGGCCGATATACGACGCGCCGGCCACAAGAATAAAACACCGCGCTTAAATTTGCGACATCATGCCGGCGCGCTAGCTAAAAACCGACATCGGCCGTCGTAAAACGCGGAGCCGAACCCGACGCGGCCCCCCAAACCTATTTTTTTTTGCCTATTACTACCTTTTTACCCATCAAAAGCCCTACAAACCTACCCACCCTACCGCTTTAGCCTAACTAACCCTACCCTACCTACCCTCTCTATTTTCCAAACAACTTCCATTTATTCATTATTTTATCAAAAACTTGGATTCATACCCAAAACCCCCAATTTAGCATAATGCAATAAAATGAACACAATGAGGGGTTTCGAACCTACCCGTACGATGACACGTCATCGTGGTGGGATGGGTGGTGGTGGTCCACCTGGTCCAGCCCCCTCTCTCCTCCCGGGCCGGGCCATGGCTCCAAATGTCTCTCTCTCGGGTCCTCCACCAATCAACTACTACCGCCTCCTCACTCGGGCCCGCTAACAACTCACTCCTCCGGCCAAATAACGCCACCTCACGCAACAAATGCTCCATCTCTCCACTCTCCACGTCGACAATTCAAATTGGCTTCCAAATTGCAAAAGTAACAATGACAGCCGTATTTTTATTTTTATAGGTTTTTAACCTAACCGATATCGTTTTTTCTGCCCTAAGAAACCCAAAAGATCGGTCCCCTAACCGATATCGGTCATTTACAATCGACATCACGGTTTTTATTCCACCTTTTCCCCAACTTTTTTTGCCCTTATTTACTATTTGCCCTTTTTCACCAACATCGCCTATATCAACCTTTCATGCAAACATTTTACCCATTCGCCCGACCCAAGGCCAACCAACCATTCGCCCGACCCAAGGCCTCACCAACCATTTGGCCCGACCCAAGGGCCTCAACCAACCATTTGGCCCGACCCAAGGCCTCAACCAACCATTTGGCCCGACCAAGGCCCGACCCAAGCCCGACCCAAGGCCTCAACCCAACCATTTGGCCCGACCAAGGCCTCAACCTAATTCGGCCCGACCCAAGGCCTCAACCAACCATTTGGCCCGACCCAAGGCCTCAACCAACTACGCCCGACCCAAGGCCTCAACCTACCCATTTGGCCCGCCCCCAAGGCAACCCAACCATTTGGCCCGACCCAAGGCCGCAACCCAACAATTGGCCCAACCCAAGGCCTCACCCTAACCATTTGGCCCGACCCAAGGCCTCACCCCAACCATTTGGCCCGACCCAAGGCCGCAACCCAACAACTTGGCCCGACCCAAGGCCGTACCACTTCGATACCTCGCCCAACATCAACAACATACACTTTTATCCACCCATCATGTAGCTTTTTGTTCAATCGAGCTCACCTGTTCGTGTTTTAGCATGATTAGGGTCCTTGACTTGATCTGTCGACCAACTTTGCCTAGACCTAGACCGTGATGTTTATCTCAACCAAACCAACCATTGGTACTGCCGAACATGCCTAAACGCTCTCGTACCTTACCCGTTATATACCCCGGGCTACTTCCTATGCCTCGATACCAGGATTATATCACCCTTGTTTGGATAAACTATCGACCTTGCCTATGCATTGCTGGTTTGATCACAAATCATGTACCCTAGTCGCACTATTGCATTTCAACATGCGCCGCTTTCTTGGACCTACCCCACCTCTCACCATTATCTCTACACCATTTACCCTTTATCAACCCTATCCCCGATTTCACGCTCACTCAACTCGTGATAGATTTGAGGGGATTACCTATACCCTTAACAGAGAAACCACTTCATATTATTGTCCGCGCAGCCTTTACAAAACAAGCTACACGACAATAAGGGGCTAATGTAGACACCAAATTTGTGTCTTACGACCCTCGTGACCCGCATCTCATCTCGCAACCTAACCTCATCACCTAAACTTACACAATTATTTATTAATTACCTCAGAATTGATAAATCCACATCATCTCACCCGCCACCTCATTTTGCCACTTCATCATGACCCAGCCCTAACCCTAAACTAACCTAATTAAGACCTATAACTTGGTCTACACCTACACCCATGACTAATGACCCCTTTCGCACTCCAAAACCGACCTTCTAGTCATTTGACCAAGCCCGCAACTAATCTCTGGGAGAAAAGTAGGAAGGTGGGCTATTTTACTAAAAATAGCCTACTTTTTCCTTACCGATGCCGGTTCCTACTCGACCGCCGCCGGTTACGTAACCGCCATCGGTTCCTCGTAAATGGGCTCCCAAACCAAAAACAAAGGTGGAAGGATTTTTGATCGAGGGAAGGATTTTTTAGAATCAAGAGAGATCATTGGGAGCGATAAAGAGAGTCGATCTTCACTGACCGAAAGAGACAGAGTGAAGAGACAAGAAGAGTCAAGGAGAAAGCAAAAAGGAGATCAAGCCCAAACTCGCAATGTAACAGCCGTAAAGTTCTCGTGATACTCAACTGATCATCGGGAGGGAGATATTTCATCTTCTCGTTTGTCCAGCCATCCTACCTAGAGTTCTCGCCTTTGTCATCGAGTTCTGACTCGCATCTTCATCAATAACCAAGAAGTTACATCTTGCATGTCCTCTTTAATAACATTTCTTAGACTTTTCAAGCACAATCCTCACAAATCCATTCCTAGATCCACTACCCAAATATATATTGCATCTAACTATCATTCATCTACCTCTCATCACCTTATTTCCTAATATCACCTATATACAAAATTTCTACAAATAACACAACTACCAAACAACACCACCACCCCACAAAACAACCAACCTTCGATCTAGACCATACCGATATCGTTATCAAGAACCAGATCGGTTATCCCGACTATAACCAAAACCAGCCTTTCCCCTACCAGCTTCAACGAAGCAATTTAATTGATATCTTACGTCTTTTGTGTTAATTCATATTAGCAGGGAACCACCACCTTCAAAGGAAGTTTTATATTTCCGGGCCCAAGGCAGTTCCTCATTTATTGTCTAATCAAAATCTTGTGGTCTTGTGTTCTTATTTCGCAGTAGTCCTTCCAAGACAAAAGGAGTTCTTCGCAATAACCCGATCTTTTACGGTACGCGCACACCATCTCGACGCTCACAGAAACTAAAAATGAGATTTTGAAGGTTTGTATTCCTCCTAGCCCTAACCTTATCTAGTTTGTGTTTCTAAAAGGAATGAAACATTGGGTCATGGTTGGTCGAGAAGGTGTGTCGACTCATGGTTGGTCGGACCGGTGTGTCGATTAGTTTAGCAAGGCTATGATTGGTTGGATGGTCGGATTACATTTGTATGACATGGTTGGGTGTGTCACCAGGTTGGTCGGCTCATTGGTTCGTCGACTACAAGGATGGATGGGTATTATGTCATACGGGAGGAGATAGACGGTCGCCCAATATCTTGGGTTGGATGCCCCACATGTGAATATGGAAAATCCCATTTGGTCGGTGACTAGAGGCATGTACGGTCATGAAGATAGACATCTTCCAACCTAACGTAGTTGGATAACCTAGAGGATGGATGAGTTACAAGCCAGATGAGGTTAGGTGAATGAATGACAGCCTAAGGACTAGAATTAATGAGGCATGGCACCCATGACCGCCCATGTAGGAAAAGTACCAAAATTAATGGTTTCCCATACCTCTTTAATGCATCCTACTAGTTGGTGACCCAAATGGCCTATATATTGTAAAATTCACCTCATTTTGAGAGGGATTTTTCCAAAAATCAAAGGAACTCTGTCAAATTTGTTCTAGAGCTATTGTGAGCTAAAGGCCTCAAATTTAGGCTTATTGTAAAAGATTTTGTCTTATGCTTATGATATGATGGATTGTACATGTTTCGAGCTATGAAGTTCATTTTTGTGGCCATTTTCTCCCTAAATTTTATGAATTGCAACTTTTGCCTTCCATTTTTTTTATAAGTATATTGTGTTTGTATCTATCTTTTCACAAGGTCTATAGTTTTTTGTGCTTTACTAATATAGGGAATTGAATGTTGTCTTAGATTGTGTCGATGAGGGTCATCAATCCTTGCCATTAATAATGTCAATATGGGTTGGTGTCCAAAGGTTGTATGTATTAAGAGAAGAAGATCTTGGAAATAAGCTCCTTTAAACACAAACCAAACTTGCATAAAATAAATCACACTTGCAGAAATTTAAAGGCACACTTGTAGAAATAAAGTTTGCATGAAATAAATCACACTTGCATGAAGGAAATAAAACTTGCAGGAAATAAAAACACACTTGCATGAATTGAAATTGCTGAATTGGAAATAAACATAATTAAATGAAACACTTGCAGGTTCACAACAGACTGAATTTTCACAATACAAAGATAAAAACAATACAATGAATGAATTACAGAGAAATGAATAAACATAAACATAAATACACAGATCCATCTTCCTTGAAATGAGTGGCCAACTCATTCCTTGGAAGAGGATTTAAATCATACTTTTGAGATTTTAAAACTACAGAATATTTGAGAGGAAAGAACATATCTTTATTTCTTGGGAGAAAGAATTACATATCTCAGTGTGGAAGGTTGCATTTATAATTCATGCATCCAACCAAATCCTTATTTTAGGAAATAAAATCTAATATTATCTTTATTCCAATCCTAACTAAGATCTCCATCTCCACAAAATATGGAGAGAGATATATTATTGGAGTCAAATCTTATCTTACTTATTTTAGGAAGATTTACTCCCAAATCTTCTCCTTGATTTTTGGTAACAAGAATCACAATGATTTTATTCTCCTACATTATTGGAAGGAATTTTTTCCTCAAAAGATGATTTTGACTAAATACCTTTCCTAGATTTTCCATTTGACTTATTTTTATTGTGGAACTTTTAACGCTTGTTTTGATATGCTTTTTTCTCGAACTATTGTTTAATAAAAGTTAAATTTCTCTTCATTGGTAAAAAATGTAGAAATTATGAATGATGTTTTTCTTAAACATATTTCTATGAACAAAAACCTCTCTCATATTTTCCATTTGATGTTTTGTTTATGTTTATGGAACTTTCATTCTCATCGATACAATTTTCCTCAGATTGCAGCTCACTAAAAGTTAGGTCTCTCTTCATTAGTAAAACTGTAGAAAATCATAATGAGGTTTTTGTTAAAAATATTTCTATAAACAAAAAAATATCTGATATTTTCCATTTTAATTTTTTTTTGTTTATGGAACTTTTAGTGCTCGTTTGATACACTTTTCCTCGGACTACAACTCACTGAAAGTTAGATTTCTCTTCATTGGTAAAACCTATAGAAAATCTGAATGAGTTTTTGTTAAACACATTTCTATGAACAAAAACCTCTCTCATATTTCCCATTGGATTCTCTGATTTTTCACAATTCCTTAAAAAATTTCATTTTGTTGATGTGTGTTCGGAGCTAACGTTACTCTATTGATGCAGGTTTCGGAGCTAACTCCAATGGTTTTGGAGCTAACATTACTTTGTTAATGTAGGTTCCAAAGCTAAATCCAATGGTTCTAGAGCCAATGTTACAGGTTCTGGAGATAACTCCAATTATTTTGGAGCTAACGTTGTAGGTTTTGAGCTAACTTTGTAGGTTCTAGAGCTAACGTTACTCTATTGATGCAGGTTCTAGAGCTAACTCCAATGGTTTTGGAGCTAACATTACTTTGTTGATGTAGGTTCTAGAGATAAATCCAATGGTTTTAGAGCTAACATTATAGGTTCTAGAGCTAACTTGAATGGTTTTGAGCTAACGTTGCAAGTTTTGGAGCTAACTCTACGGAGTTCCGAGCTACCTCCAATGGTTCTAAAGCTAACTAAAACAACTATAAATTTTGCATGCAATCTTGGATTGAGATGATTATTTTTTGAACTTGCATAATTTTCCAAGAGGAATCTGAATATGAAATCATATTTGAGTTTAGATGTATTGTTCATGATCAGTTCCATTTTTCCCAATACTAGCATTATCTTTCCTTTATGGCTTGCATACACAAGACTTTCCAACCTTTCCAAAATAATCAATAAGATTTTTTAAAAATAGACAACAAAATATTTCTAAAGAATGAATAAGATATATATTCTATATTCTATCTTAAGCAAACTATAAGTTCATAGATTACATTTAAATCCACTTTCAAAGGTAACTTGGAAGGAAAAAATAATGGTAATTTATGGCAAATTTATGGCCTCATCGGTGGCATTTCTACCATCCCTCTCCTTCTTAGTTCTCTCCCCATTATTCACTCACTTGTACTTTCTCTCCCTTTCTTGGTGCATCAAATTCACTTAGAGTAGTTTTTATTTAATGCATTTTTCTATCACTGTCTCCTTAGAAAACATTAGAATAGGATTAGTTTAGCTTGTCATTCTCTTCTCTTTGGAGAAGTTGGAAATAGGATAGAAGAAGAAACCAAATTTCTCCGTAGGATTATCCTACTTGCAAGGTCCCATACTGCAGAATAATCCCATGTTATACACATTTCAGTGGTTGCCTTGTAAACTAATTCACAAGCAATCAGGGGTGCTATAATTTTGCATTTATAGTTTTGGCACGCCTAGTTAGATAGAAGTCAAATTTTCTATTTCGTTAGGATTGGGTTTGTGTCTTGGTGAATTTACAGCATTTGAAGTCTTTGTATCAACACATCTGGTGACTCAAAATATAAAATCAACTAATTTTAACAGTATTAGTGGTTTAGCTCATGAGAAGATTTCCAAATCAGTCAAGAGGAAGAGAAGAAGGTTTCTTTGAATACTTGTAGTGATCTCCAGGAAGAGGAAGGAGGGGAAGAAGATCTGAAAGGTCTCCATCTCCACTAAATAAAACCTTATCAACACCTCTACTTAGTAGACCCTTCCTTCAATCTACTAGGGTTCGGGCTAATCATAATGTCACATCTATAACAACCACCACACTTGTCAACAAACCCATTTGATAACTTCACAGCATGCAGTCCACTCACCCTCAATTCATATAATCTTATTCCAATGGTATCATTGAAGAGAATTCCTTACTTCACTGGGGAGAATCATATGACCCCCATTGATCATATTCAAGACATTGTGAATGTTTGTGTCATTCACGAGATCAATGAGATGGATGTTGCATCAGGGCTCCTTACTTCTTCTCTCAAAGGTAAGGTGATGTAATGGTTTAGGAGCATAACATTTAGGTCAATTAAAAACTAGGATATGTTGTGTTCAACCTTATTCAAATAGTTTATAGAGAAGGAAGATAATTTTTCTTTGTTGGAACAATTAACCACAATCAATAGGGGCCCAAACAAGCAAATGAATGACTTCAACTTTAGGTTCTAGTGGACGTGCGACCGGATTCTTATTTTCATGAGTCCAACAGTGGAAGGTGCATTCCTCTACTTTTTGAGGGATATAAATTCCAACATAGTTATGATGATATAATTTATGGGAGGAACAACACTTCCAGGATCATATGATATAGCTATCAAAATAGAGAACTTCTTAATTCAAGAGGGCAAGCTAGTGCCTAGGCCATTTATGCCTCTATATCTAGAATTGGGGAATCACTTTACTAGTCAAGCACCTAAAATAGCCCCCATCTCTCCTCCAATAAATCAGAGTTCAAATGAAATTTCAAATTATTCTATCCCTTCAAATGAGCTTCAAGAAATCATAAAGAAGTTACAAAACTTAGGAAATGAGTTCGTGAAAATTAAGAGGCAGCAGGGTCAAAATTTCAATTCATATGAGCCTCAAGCCCAACCTAATAGGCATTTATATCAACGTAATAGACCACCTGATCAAGATATGAATTAGAACCAAACAAATCCTCCCGTAAATAGGTTTTTTCAGCCTTACAATCCTAGTGTTACATCCACATCTAGAGCCTTGGTTCCAGTGCAAAATAACATGGCTCAAGAATATGACTGGTGTTTCCCATTCAATCATCCTCACAACCAATCAACATGTTTTAATGGTTCTTTGAAACAAGATCTTATGTTGACAACAATGGGTGGAAAACAAAAGACAAGCTAAGAAGGAAATTAGCAACAAGAAGCAACTTAGGAAACACCTCTAAATGAGACCACACTTCTCAATTATCGGGCTAAAGATTTTTGTGGTATAAATGAAGCCCCCTTGTCAAAGTGTAGTATCTGATACAATGCTTTGTCTAAAAAGACAAATATTGGAGAAGGATACTCATACGATTCAAATAATCCCTAGCCCTTTATCATCCAACAAGGTATTTGTAATAAAAATGCAGCTCCCAATGTGCAAGGTCAACCCAAGCCACCTTCTAGACCAGCTCAAGTGTCAGTTGTAACAACCCATGTGGAAGAGAAAATAATGCAAATGAAGGGGAAATAGAGAGATATCTCATTTCCATTCAACAATATTGAGCAGATGAAGAAAATGAATGTAAACATCTCAATGTCAGAGTCATTAGCTATCTTAGGATAAAGAGCGATGGGAAAACAATAATAATGGTTAGAGTAATCAAAGGTTTGAGTCTTACATTGCATGCATGTCCCAATGTGACTGTCTTGTAAGATATATCAATCATACACTTGCCACCACTCTTTGCATTGTGTTTGTCAAGAGACTTCATTGCTAAAATTAGAGGCTATTTATCTTCCGATTGGTCACACATGTTATTCAGAACAAGGTATGGAGATAAGGCTATGATCAGGTCTATGCCAATTTCCAATTTTCACATTGATCCTTATGTTCCCATCTCAGTCAATGCAAATTGTACCATATTCGATCAAGAGGAATTCTTGGAGGCTCAAGAGGAAAACACAAAGGTTGGGAGCATTCCGGACCTAATGCTTGATGATTGGGCTTAGAGGGGACATGTTTTCAATCCATACAAGGAAATGGAAGAAGCTGAGTTGGGATTTTATTGTCTACATGAGGAGAACTTGCCCACCCCCAACCTCACCAAGTCGGGAAAAAGGATGAGAATGAAGTGTGGCAACTATTTTTTGATGGTTCAAGGAGTAGGAAAGGTGCTGGAGGAGGAGTTATGCTTTTTTCACCACAAGGTATGAAGTACTACTCAACTTTTCACTTTCAGTTTGTTGTTTAAATAATACAATCAATTTTGAGGCTTTAATATATGGGTTGTATTGGGAAAGAAAGAGAGGTATGAAAAAATTGCAATCATTTGGGGATAGTGAGTTAATTGTCAACCAAGTTAAAGGAAACATCTTTGATAAAAATTATCTACTCAAATCCTGTAAGCATCGGGTATGGGATAAGATTAAATACCTTGAAGTATTCAATATTGATGCCATCCTACGGAAGAAAAATGATGCCACATATAGGCTCACAACAATTTGAGCAACATTTGATGTGGTGGAAAGTATCAGGAAAGATAAAACACAACCACACATTCATGTCATTGTAAGGCCAATTGTACTAGATAATAACACAAGCTAACAGGTTTTCGAGAATGATCAACAAATCATTAGTTTTTACAAGAGGAGGCTAAGTTCTCAACTAAAAATTAGGGAAAATTGGAGTAGCAGTATGGGGATCAAATATCGCAACTATGAACAAAGAAATTACCAAATGGTTTAGCGACTCTTAAGTCAATATTCAACCCAAATGATCAATTCAAGAAAAAGAAGGCCAACATTCAAGGAGGATTCTGAGCCCATTTCAATTGGAGAAGGTAAGACACTCCAAATAGTTAAGATGACCAGTGAATAAGAAAAGTATGACCTTTTTTAAATTTATTAGGAATTCTTAGATGTTTTCATGTGGAGCTATGAGGATTTGAAGGTTTTCAACCCAAAATTGGCGCATCACACCATTGAGTTGCATCCAAACGCTAAGCCCGTCAAGAAAAAAAAAGGTCGGTCAACCCTCATATAGAGCCTCTCATGAAGGAGCTGAAAAATATCATTGAGGAGAGTATCATTTTCCTGATCAAGCACTCAAGTTGGGTGGAAAATTTGGTGCCGGTTAGGAAAAGGAATGGGGAAATCAGGTTGTGCATGGTTTTTTGGGATTTAAATAGATCCGCCCTCAAGGATTACTATCCACTACCCTCTATGGAGTAGATTCTATAGGTAGTGGTCGGTTCAAATATATTCTCCCTCTTAGATGGATATTTGGGATATAATTAGACTATCGTGAAAGAGGAAGATTAGTTCAAGACAACCTTCACCACAAAGTGGGGCACCTGTGCACATAGCAAGATGCCATTCGGGTTATCAAATGTTGGGGCAACATTTCAACGAGAAATGGATATGGTGTTCAAGGGGATATTAAATAAAATAGTGCTTTTATATCTTGACAACATAATTTTATTTCTTAAAATGTAGAAAGTCACCTCTTTCATCTCAAACAAGTCTTCCAAATGTGTAGGAGGTTTGGAGTTTCTTTGAACCCAAAAAATTGCATATTTATGGCACATGAGGGTAAACTTCTAGGCCATATTGTGTCAAAGGAAGGACTAACAATTGATATGGAAACGGTAGAAACCATCCATGCTTTACCATTTCCACGTCATAAAAAGGCTCTCCAAAGCTTCTTGAAGAGGATAACCTTTGTTCGGAGGGTTGTACCAAATTTTTCTACTCTTGTGAAGGTATTAATGATGATGCTTAAAAATAATTTGGCTTTCAAATGGACAGTAGAGGGAAAGGAAAGTTTTAAAGCTATCAATAAAGCCATATCTCAAACTCTAAATCTCATTAATCTAGACTCCTCCAAAGAATTCGTTCTATATGATTTCGGTGGTTTAGACACCATCTCCACAATCTTGGTGCAATAGAATAAGGAAGGGCTGGAACAACCTATTTCATTCTTCAGCGATGGACTTATGGACTATGAGTTAAGATATTTATTTATTGAGAAACATGTATTTTCTATGATTAGAAGCTTGAAGAAGTTCAAACATTTAGTGTCAAATAATAGGATTCATCTACTAGTCACACATGCTGGAATAAAATATTTTATTTTAAATAAGGACCTCAATGAAAAAAGGGTTGGCTGGGTAACCAAGGTCATGGAATATGAAATTTATATTAAGGTGACCAAGCTGGTTAGGGGGAAGGGATTATGTGAACATCTAGCTTTGGGACAACATGCTGAGTCAAGTGATGAAGGAGAGGTTGTTTTGGTGCTATGCGGTAATCAAGAGAAATTAGCCGATGCCTCACCCAATCTTTGTTGGACTCAAGATATAGTCCATTTCCTTCAAACAAGTCAAATTCCTCAAAGAGTGAGCAAGGCCAAAAGAAGATATTTTAGGCTCCATTGTATCCCCTTTGTATTGGTTGATTGTATCTTGTTCAAGAAATATGTGAATGTTGTCCTCTTAAGGTGCCTCAAGGTAGATCGGATAGAGAAGTTTCTACATGAATTTCATGATGGAGAAAAAATGTCCATTTTTCTGAAAGGGTGATGACTCTTAGAATTATGAAGGTATTTTATTATTGGCCTAACATTTTTCATGATTGTTGTGCATAGATTAGGAAGTGCAAAAAGTGTGCCTTCTTCATAGTAAAAGAGCGGTTAGCATCCCTTCCACTCCACCCCATTTTTGTAAATGAACCAATCATGCAATGGGGGTTGGATTTCATTGGGGTGATTAATCCAAATTTCAGCTTGGGCCATAAGTGAATTCTCACAGCCACAGATTATTTCACCAAGCAGACAAAGGAAGTTTCACTCAAAGAAGAAAATGAGGCTAACATACTATATTTTTATGATAGGATAGTGACAAGGTTCAGAGTTCCATCCACCATTATATTAGATAATTCTTTGGCATTTCTAGGTGCCAAGATAATAGAGTGGGAAGTCAAAATGAGATATACTTGAGCACCTCATCAAATTTCTACCCACAGGGTAATGGGAAGGCCAAGTCCACCAATAAGAATCTTTTAAAGATTATAAGGATAACTCTAGATGAGAACTAGAGAACTTGGCATGGAATTTTGAAATCATCCTTATGGTCTGATAGGATTACTCCCAAGAAGTCAATAGGAAATTTTCCTTATAGGTTAGTCTATGGGAGGGATGTAAGGATTCCTATATCCCTCAAATTTACCACATTGGAACTCATGAACCAGGTAGAACTATCCGAGTTCAAACCCATGGAATATAGATATGTAGAGCTTATGGAGCTAGAGGAGATGAGGAACCAAGTCATGCACATCATGGAGAAAGATCAAGTTTTGATCAAGAGGTGATTTAACAAGAAGAAAAGGCTAGAAAATTTCAGGAGGGAGATTTGGCCCTTAAATGGGATGTAGATAGGGAAAAGCCGAGAAGGCACTCCAAGTTTGATGTTATATGGAGTGGCCCTTATATGATTTCAAGCTGCAAATAAAACAATGCTTTCTAGTTATTAAGCTTTAATGGAGAAAGACTATAAATTCCAGTTAATGGAATCTATCTCAAGAATTCTTATTAAGTGAAAGATCTTTCTTGTATATATTAGTTTAGGAGTTATAATTCCTCCTAGTGATTGTAGCACATCACTTTGTTTTAGTTTAGGTTTATTTTGTAATAAGTGATTCTCGCATATTCTACTTGTAGTGTGTATGACATTTTTTGTTTGTACATAGTTGTTCCCTTGTTGCTCTTGCACTTTCTAGTTTCAAGTAACTTTGGTGAAAAAACAACCAGTCCTCAACTAGGGGTTTCTTTTGAAATGAAAATATCCAATAGTGTTGTAAAGGTTGGAAGATAAAATTTCAAGTGACATGCTAGTTCTAGCAATCATATGACTCCATGCCCAATGGATCCCCTAAGGTCACTGGTCTTCTAGATCAAGCAAGTAGATCATCCCACAAGTCACCAATTGTTATCCATTTTTCACACCCCCGAAATGGATAACTTAGCGATTCGAGAATATCGGAAGTTGATGGAAAAAGGAAATGGTTTTACAATATGTAGGATAGCTCATGTGTTAGCTTGACTAAGTTGGTTATAACTCGTGGTGATATGGCTCACTACGATGAATCTTGGAGATGCCAATTGAGATTATTGGAGAGTTGGTTGATTTCTAGGTGTGTCGGCTCATGGATGGTCGAGTAGGTTAGTAGTCTCATGGTTGGTCAAGAAGGTGTGTCGGCTCATGGTTGGTCGAGTAGGTTGGTTGACATGGTTGGTCGAACAGGTGTGTCGGGTCATGGTTGGTCAGGCAGGTGTGTCAAATCATGGTTGATCAAACAAGTGTGTTAGATCAGGTTTGTGAGGTTATGATTGGTTAGATGGTTGGATTACAATTATATGACATGATTCGGCATGTCATCAGGTTAGTCGAATCGTCATTTCGTCAGTTGTGAGGATGGATGGGTAATGTGTCATATGGGAGGAGATAGATGGTTGTCCAATCTCCTAAGTTAGACACCCCACATGTGAAGATGGAAACTCCCGGTGGTTGGTGACTAGAGGCATGTACGGTCATGAAGATAGACATCATCTAACCCAATGTAGTTAGATGACCCAAAGGATGGACAAGTTACAAGCCAGACAAGGGTAGGTGAATGAATGGCAACCCAATGACTGGCATTAATGAGGCATGACACCCATGACTACTGCGTAGGAAAAGTACCAAAATGAATGGTTTTTCATACCTCTTTAATGCATCCTATCATTTGGTGACCCAAATTGCCTATATATTGTAAAATTCACCTCATTTTGAGGGGGATTTTTCCAAAAATTAAAGGAACTCTGTCAAATTTGTTCCAAAGCTATTGTGAGCTAAAGGCCTCGAATTTAGGATTATTGTAAAGGAATTTTTCTTATGCTTATGATATGATGGATTGTGCATGTTTCTGAGTAAGAAAATTCATGTTTTGTGGTAATTTTTACCATAACTTGTATGAATTGAATATTTTTACTTCCATTATATGTATAATTATATTGTGTATGTATTTATCCCTGTCAACTTCTATAATTTATTGTGTTTTATAAATATAGGGAATTGAATGTTGTCTTGGACTGTGGCATTTCTACCAGCCCTCTCCTACTTAATTCTCTCCCCATTCTACACTCACTTGGATTGTCTCACCCTTTCTCGATGCATCACCTTCACTTATAGTAGATTTTATTTCATGCATTTTTTTATCCTTGTCTCCATGGAAGGAATTACAATAGGATTAGTTTAGCTTTCCATTCTATTCTCTTTCAAGAATTTGGCACTAGACTAGAAGAAGAAGCCAAATTTCTCCAAAGGATTATCCTTCTTGCAAGGTCCCACACTATAGGATAATCCCGTGTTATATAGGTTGCATTTATTTCCTCATACACTAATTCATAAGAAATCATGGATGTTATAATTTTGCATTAACATGATGGTAGTGTATGGTATAACTAGAGTTGAGAGATTGAAGATTGAGAGAGAATATTGGGGAATAAGATCCTAATTATTGACCCACTCCACAAGAACCATAAAGGGTATTGAAAAATATTCCTAAGTTAAGCTAGGTTTCTCTAGATTGTTCGACCATGATTCTAGTAAGATCTTTTTCTTGAGAAGCCTAGTATGATGGATTGGATAAGAGGTAAGTCCATTTAACTTTTTGGTTATTTTGATACATTTCAAAGGTTGAATTTTTAGAGTATGTATTTACGTTAGCTCATGTTCACCAAGGTACTTTATTTACCTTTATTGTATTTATCCTCACCCACTTATGTGTGTGGATATTTCTTTTATCTTATTTAGATATTAGGAGATATGATCTACTTGTAAGGTATAGTTATTTCCTTAATCTATGGTATTGACTAGATCCTTGATGACTAGTCCTTTCCTAAATCTATGGAATTAACTATTTCTTTGATGGATAGTTATTTCCTTAATTTATGATTTGATTTACGACCTTGGTGGTTCTTAGATTGATATTTCTTACCTATATAAGTAAGGCTTATTCTCATTGTATTTCATTGAGTTCCTTAAGAATGTATGATATTTTCACTCATTTGTTTGCAAATGTTTTATTAAATTTATTATGGGGAATTACTTCCATGTTATTTTGTGTAGTGTTTGATTAGAATCGAGTTCTTGGCTTGTTATGATTTGGTTATTAGTTTTCATGGTATCGAGCAACAGATTATTGTTGAAATCCATCTATAAGTTTTGTATTGCGAATATTTTTTATATATTCATGATTTTTTCATATTTTGTTGCTACATTTATTTTAATGTAAAAGCCTGAACCTTCCATTGGATTCATAAACTCAACCATTTCTGGAGGCAAACACTTTTCGGATATTTTGTTGTTGCGAAGCTCGTGTTGGTCTTCCTTATAATCCATGTCAATGAGGGAGAGAACCTAGAAAATTAATTTCTATCTTTTTCCAAATCTATGCTAGGTTTTATTCTTACGTGGTACAAAATTCTTAGCCCTTGGTCATATGGTATGGTTATATTAGGGCTTAAGATTATGATTCCTACTGTTAGGTGCTTAACTCTAGCCCCCTTTCATTTTTTGTGTGGTGAAGGCAAGAGGATTTTATTTTGTTTTAGTGGTGACCAAAATAAAAATTAGAGCATAATATTGAAAATATTGTATCTTTTATCAATAGCTCAAATTTGATTTCCTTTATTTGCAAAAGTTCTTATTATTTCATGTTTTTTCCATTAGAAATTTTTATTTTGAGAATCGAAATATAATTATAAATTAACATATTGTAACATGCGCTCATTATAAAGTGCCAAAATTTGGGGGTCTTGTTGCAATGCTTAGGTATTGCTTTTTTGGTGATTTTTGAGAATGCATCTTTATTTAATTGTGCATTAGATCAGTTGAGTCAATAACAACAAATAATTACCACACATAGAAACCTAGAATGGAACAAATCATTGAGTGGAAAGGATTATGGACTTTAACTTCTTTAGAATAACCAGTGTTCACAGAGAATATGTGAAATTTCAGTACCTGTGCAAATTTGATGAGTGTATGGGTTCGATAGGAACTTATGTAAGTGAAAATATTTTGTTTCATTTGAAAAAATGTGACTCTCCTTTCAAAATATGTGATAAATTAGAGGATTTATTTGGTAAGGTGGATCATATGCGAGCCATGCAACTTGAAATTGAGATCAACTCTCCTAATCCTAAACATTTTCCAACAACTATAGAATATTTTACCAAGTTCAAGTATTTGTTGACACATTTGAAGGGGAGTGGAAGAGATAAGAAAGATGAAGAGTGTTTACTTAATTATATCCAAGTTTAGAGGAAAATTCCAAATATTTGCTTCTAATTTTTTTCTCTAGTATGGATGCCTTAGGTGACAAATTAAAAATGTCTGGTTTAGATAAATTTTGTGAAAGAATTACTAGGAAGGATCCAAATTGTCTAACTTTGAGTCTTCTACCTCTCAAAAGGAATTAGTTTCATCTAATCCTAAAGGCAAGGGAAAATCAAAAAGTAAAACTAAATCCACCCCTTCTTTATTTCAAAGTTATCTTAAACCCAAAGAAAACAACTCTAAACCCAAGGATTCTTCTAAATCCAAGAATAAGTCTACCCTTTAATGCTATTTTTGTGAGGGTATTTCTCATGAAGAACATATGTTTTATAAGAGAATGCAATACTTAGAGGATACTATTAATAAACACAAAATTTATATCTCCACTCCACCTCCTTCTAATTAGCATAATAAAACACTAAATGTTGTTGGGAGATCTCATTCACCACTTGCAGACAGTTGGGTTATAAATTCTAGTGCTTCTCATCACATGACTTATTCGAAGGAGTCTTTTGTTTCTCTAGGTTTGAGTCATCACAAATTTTATTTATGTATAACAAATTTGTCATTTTAGTAAAGGAAAAGTAGTGAATTTTACACCACATGGAGCAGAAGTGCAAACTTTTTTGGAGCCTCATTCACTTGTTTCTCAAGGTATTTTTGATCGTAAATCTAGACTATATCAATTTTAGGGTTTTGATGATACTTCCTCTATAGGGACAAGATTGGTTTCTCATGCAGATTCAAAGAGTAAACTTTAACATGAAATACTTGGACATCTCAATTATAGATATTTGAAGGAGTTGAGCACTCATGGTATGGTAGATGGTCTTCCTAGATTTTCTTGTCTTGATGGATTTTGTTCTAACTATGCATTAGGAAACAAGACTAAGATCCATTTCCTATGAATTTTCCAAGAGAGAGTATTCACCACTTGAGCTTGTGTATAGTGACTTGATGGTTTTTCCTATCCCCTCTTTCAATGGAGCTAAGTATGCACTTAGCTTTATTGATAATTTATCGATATGTACTTGGGTTTATTTTCTCAAGTAAAAAAATGATGTTTTTTCACACTTCAAAGTATTTAAGGCTTTGGTTGAGAAACAATCTTCTAGTTGCATAAAGAACCTTCACACTGATAATGGGGGAGTACTTTAGCAATGTTTTTCTAAAAAATTCATCTCAAGGTATTATTCACCAGCATTATGTTCCTCATACTCCACAACAAAATGGTTTAGTAGAATGAAAGAATATAAATTTGAAGGAAATGGCTAACTATGTGATGTATTCTAGATATTTACCTCCAAACTACTAGTCAAAAGAATTTAATTATGCTAGCTACATTTAAAATCGTACAACACATAGATCACTTGAGCATTTGAATCCAAAGGAAGTTTTTTCCAACACTAAGCTAGATGTATCCTTTTTTTGAATCTACAGGAGACATGTTTGGGCCTTTTTGCCATGAAGAAAAGGATATCCTTGGATAAGAAGATAAAATACTTGATCTTGGTAGGGTATCGTGAGGACATGATATTTTATCAAATTTTAGATCTTGATACTCATGTGTTTCTTTTTATAACACATGTTCATTTTGATGAGCTCTTCACACCTCATGATTCTTCATCTTCTTTCATGCCTACATATTCTTCTTTATCTCATCTTAAGGATCCTTTCTTTGAGGAGGTTGATGAGGAGGTTATAGATACCATTGAGGATTATATTCCCACCAATATTTTCACTATGCCTAAGTGGGATCATACTACAATTTCTAAGGTAGTACCTTTCATACAGGATCTTCCACCAACTAGGAATCCTCACTCACATTCTACAAATTCTATAGTTTTGGGTCAGGCAGTTTCTAAACAACCACAGTCTTTTTCAAAGGCTTATGGGATACCGGAGTGGGATGATGCAATGGAAGTTGAGTATCCTTCTTTGATGAAGAATCCTACTTTGGATTTGGTTTCTCTTCCTAAAGGAAGAAATATGGTTAAGTGTAAGTAGGTTTATCTAACCAAATACATAGCCGATGGGTCCATTGAAAAGTATAAGGCTCTTCTTGTTGCAAAGGGTTTTTCACAAGTTGAAAGTATTGATTACTCTAAGAATTTTACACCCATTTCCAATATGGATTTTTTATGCCTTGTACTTTTCATTGCTGCATCACAAGGGTGGCCCATATACCAGATGGACATGAAGAGTTTCTTCTTATATGGATATTTACAAGAGGAAATATACATGAGGTAACTCTACGAGATTTGTTTAGAATTCTTCTCTTGTTTGTAGGCTCTAAAGGTCTCTCTATGGTCTCAAACAAGCCCCTTGGTCTTGGTATGAGAAGATGGATTGTTTTCTTATATGTATTGGTTTTGTTTGTTTCCACTCTAATAATACAATGTGTATCTAGCATGTTGGTGAGGATATTGTGATACTTATCTTGTATGTTGATGATTTATTACTTATTGGTAGTTTTTCTTCTCACATTAAGACTATTCGAGGGCTCTTTCTATATAGTTTGACATGAAAAATCTTGGGTGATTGATTTATTTTCTTAGTTTGAAGATTTCTCAAACAGTTTTAGGGATTCATTTGATTCAAAAAAAGTACACCCATGATATTCTTTAGTGCTTTGATATGGTTTATTGCAAGCTAGGTCCATCTCCTCTTCACTATGGGGTTACTCTTCCTTCCACATGTACCACTCCACTTTATGATCCTACATTATATAGGAAATTGGTTGTAAGTCTTATATACTTGACCCATACTCACCCCGATATTTAGTTTCCAGTGGAACTTGTATCTTAGTTTTTGCATTCTCCTCATAGTATTCAACGACATGATGCTAAAAGGATTTTACATTATTTACAGGGCACTTCCCACTTTTTCCTACTCTACACTAGGGGTTTATACTCAATTGGTTAGATATACTGATTTAGATTAGGTAAGTTCTATTGATGACGGTGTTCCACTTATGGCTATATATTTTGTCTTGGTTCTTCTCCAGTTTCTTAGGCGTGTAAAAATCAACAAGCTTTCATCTTGAGGAGGTAGAGTACATGGCAAAAATTATAGTGAGTCAATAGATTCTTTGGCTTCGACAATTATTGATAGAGTTTGTATTCCCATAGGTTTTTAACTATAATTTGGTGTGAAAACCAAAGTTTCATTCACATTTCTCATAACCCAATTGAGCACCAACAAACCAAACATATTGAGATACACATCCACTTCATTCGTCATCACATTTAGGATGGAGTTATTTACTTGGATTACATTCCAACTTAGCAACATGTTGTAGACATATATTACGAAGCCTTTTGCATCACCTCGTTACCTTGAGTTGTGTGACATGTTTGGGGTTTTGGAATTTCTTATTGGGGGTGTTTGTGAGAACATATTCCTTCTTCTTCTTCTTTCTCTTTCCTTCTATCAAGATTCTTTCCTTCTTTTGGTTTGAGATTTCTTTATGGATATATTGCACATGAGTACCTCATTATGCCTAGATATTGGGAATCATATTATGGATATGCAAATTTTATTTTGAGCCCCTAGCTTCACTTGAGGGGGGTAATAGAGTGGGTATTTACCTTATCTCATGTTCATCTAGGTACTTTATTTACCTTTTTTGTATTTATCCTCACCCACTTATGTCTGTGGATATTTATTTTATCTTATTTAGATATTAGGAGATATTATCTAGTTGTTAGGTATAGTTATTTCCTTGATCTATGGTATTGACTAGATCCTTGATGACTACTTCTTTCCTAAACCTATGGACTTGACTAGTTCTTTGATTACTAGTTATTTCCTTGATTTATGGTTTGATCTATAACCTTGATTTGGTTCTTATATTGATATTCCTTGCCTAAATAAGAAAGGCCCATTATCATTATATTTCATTGAGTTCCATACTAATATATGATATTGTTTCTCATTTGTTTCCAAAGGTTTTATTAAATTTATGCTAGCAAATTACCTCCATCTTATTGTGCATGGTGTTTGATTAACATCTGAGTTCTTGGCTTGGTATGATCTAGTTATCGTTCCTTTTAGAATTGGTATTGGAATGTTGATAATAACATGATGAAATTATATGTATAGTGATTTAAGTTGAATGATCAAGGAATTAAATGGTTTTGGGAGTTTTTGTGTGAGAGTGAGTAGCTTGTATGAAGGCCTAAAAGGTCTAATTTTGAGATTTTATCATTCTAACATTAATAGTGATTGATATTGAATTTTCTCTTCATCATTTGGTATCAGATCATGAATTTGATTCTTGAAAATAAGATATGTTTTTTTATCAATGATTACAAGAAGGAGAAAAATATTGGGCAAGTAACATAAATGAGAGTCATCTTGGGAAAAAAATTAATCGGTGATGGAGATTGCACTAGAAAAGTTAGAGATCATGGAGGAAACTCGAGAGAAAGACAAGGTCGATAGAGATGAGTTGTATGTAGAGGAATGAAGCAAATAGGTAGGTACAATTTATAGGTAAGTGTTATAAGTGTTAGTGGTATGTAGGAAAAAAGGAATATGAGTTCTATGTGATGAATACAGAGATGAGAAAGAATGAAATATTTAAGGATAAGATTTTACAAGATAGAGGTAAGTCATTGTTGTGTAGAATAGTTATTTTAAAACCAAGTAAATTGGTTAATTATGTAACTGAAAGGAGATACTTGTTTAGAACTGTGTGTAAATAAAATGAAAAATGTTGTAAAGTGGTTATTGATACTGTAAATACAAAGAATATTATTTCATTTGAAATGGTAGAGAAGTTAGGACTGAAAAATTCTATGAACCCTAACCCATATCAAGTGTCATGGATGCAAAAGCGACATCCTACTTTAAGTAGGGAACAATATTAGGTTGAGTTTCAAATTTGGAGGTATAAGGACAAAGTGTTATGTTATTTATTTCTAATGGATGTTTGTCATGGTTTGTTAGTCAAACCATGGAAGTATAATAGGAAATCAGTCTATGATGGTAAGAAAAACACTTATAGTATTTTATCAAATGGAGTTAGTCACACACTTCTACCTATCAAAGGTGAGAAAGAACCACAAACAAGGTTAGTGATGATGATGGTAGCCAAGAAAGTTTTGGTGGAGGCTATAGAAGCATATAAAAATACATTCGGTAGAGAGTTTTTATACCTCATAATACTAATTTGAGAATTGATTTTGAAAGAGATGAATATTAGATATGCAGATATATAGAGATGATTTCAAAATAAGAGGTGAAAAATGAAGATGATGATGAGAAACATGAAAGAGATGATAAAGAGAGAAGAAAAGCACATGTAAATTGTTTGAAGACCACTAGAGAGGTCTAATGGATAGAGGAAAATTTGAAAAAATTGAGAGGGATGATCAACAAAGAAATATGAAATAAAGTGTAGTGAAAATGTTGTGGGAAGAAGTAAAGTGGAAAAGATAAAAAATAGAGAATGAGGAGGATTAATGAGGGCATGCAAGCCTCTTTTTCTTGAATCTAACATTGTTATGAGTTTTAATTTTATAGATACAAGTGAAAGGAATGAAGGTGAAGATTGATTAATGATAAACATGGTTAATTCATAATGGATGTGACATATTAAAGATAATTTACAAGAACAAGAGAATAAATAAAGTGAAGGCCAAGAAGAGGAAAATTAAGAGTATGAAAAAGAAATGGAGAAATCAAACATTAACAATATAAAAATTAGTCATAAGGTGTGTTAAAAAATTCTCAAAAGATAATACCTTCCAAATCTTAGAACCATTCCAAGAAAAATCAGTTGAGAAAGACCAAAAAAACATGGAAAATATGGTGAAGTAGAGTGATAAAGATTTATTTGGTCAATATAATGATTTCTTGAGTAATGTATATACAAGTGCATGAGCTAAGCTAAAGGAAGATACAACAAAGGAAAGTGATCCTTGCTAAAAAATACTAGTATTTCATGATATTGCAACGAAGATGATTAAATAAGGACAATAGGGAGATGAAAATTCTATTATAAAAACTATGAAGAGTGAAAAGATCTCATGGATAAACATAAATCAATCATCTATATTCAATACAACATGGATAAAGAAAATACAGTCCTAGAAGTAATATTTTGATCAAGAATTTTAACACTTCAAGAGGAAGTGGTTTCTTAAAGATAAAGTAAAATTGATGAGGATGAAGCAATATTGGTATACAGAAAAAGGACATTTGTAGAGGGGGTAAATTTCTATGTCCTAAAACATACTAATGTATACATGATTCCTAAGAAAGAAAACTAGTGGTTGAAAACTAGTTTTTACTTTTCATCTCTTTACCTCTTGCACTTTCTGGATTTACATATCTTAGATCTCTATTGGAACTTGACTTATTTATCTTATGATGGCCTTAGTTACGATACCTAGCTAGGAAAGAATTTCCTAGGCACTCGTATCCCTCAAGGTAACTCTTGTCCCTAATGGGTACTCCAGCCATTATTTATCTTCTTCATACTCTTTCGAGTTCTTTTTTATTCTTAGTCTTCTTTTAACACTTTGGTCCAACCTTCCAAATGTCAATTATAAAATTCAAACAAGGGAATCATATATACTTAGTTCTTCTAAATAGAGTTCCAAACACTATAAGCTATATCTATCACCACCTAAGCTTGCAAAAAGGCACAAGAGCATTACAAGACATACATATAAAAAATACATACAAGGAAAAAAGGGTTACATTGATCTACGTACACATCATAGGAGGATTTCATTTTATTCCATTACACACAATTCACATACTTGGGACAACCCGGATATACCTTGCTATCATTTGTGCAACAAGCACATGGGAAACCTAAGCCATGCGACATGAATACACACACATATAAAGAACTACATGGAGTATAAGATGTAGTATAGGACTAGATTGTATGTTCACTCTTTGGGTTACCACTAGGGTCGATCGACTCTAAATTCTGTATATTTTTATTAAATTTTATGTGGTTTATGGGAATGTATAGATATTTATCTATCTTACAAGTTACATGTGCAATTAAAACTATAACAAAAATTTGGAGTGACAAATAGAATAATGGAGGAAGATATTCTAACCCAGAAAAATTCATAACTTGAGCATTTAAGTAGAAACTAGTGTTCAGATCATTCACTAGCTCCTGGGGATCTCCTTTCCTCCTGTAGATGCTTCGTCAAAGACAATCCTAAGTTTTATAACCATCGGTAAGCCATTTTGACACTATTCCCAGCTAGATCCTGTTGGAACATAATGATTAAGTGGTCTGGCCAACCCTTAATTTATATGGGTCCATCACTAATATATAGGTTAATATTTAATAATATGAAATATTTATATTTCTATTATTAAATATGTTAACCTAGGTATATACATTAGGTTGAATATTTAATATCATGAAATGATTATATTTCTAATATTAAATATTATAAACCTAGGTGTATGTGTCAACCATTTTACATTGAAAAGGTGGGTGGGAGACATACCCGATCACCTTATATAAAAAGGACTTTAGGTCCTCATTTGATATATTCGGGAAATATATCAAAGGTGTGCAAATCAAGTAATTTGGTTTTACCCTTGGTAAATAGGGTTTCAAAGGAGGAGGTGATCTTATTGGATGTAAAATAAGTTCTTTGAAGTAAAATGTTATTTTCAATGTGGTTTTTACCCTATTAAGGTTTTCCACTATAAGTACCGTGTCACCTGTGTTATTTATTTCTTGTAGGTATTTCGTATTTACTTATGTTATGATGTAATATTTATTGTAACATTATGTAATATTTAAGTTGATTAAATTCATATTTATTAAAATCCTCAAATTCTAACATGGTAACAAAGCGAGGTAAATTAAATAAATTAAGATCAAATGTTGTGTATTTTATTTATTTAATTTGTATGGTTTTTTCAACCAACACAAAAGGGTCTTTAAAAATATCCGGTCCCCTTTTTTTTTCCCAATTTATTTTGGCATTACATTTGTGCAATTAAACTCTCGGTAAATTTTTTAGGGTTTTTAGATTTTAAATCCGTAATTTTTGAGGGGGAGATATAATATGATATGATTCTTACTTTCATTTACATTTTGTAATTTATATGGAATTAATGATTGTTTATAGATTGATGTGTGCACAGATGAAAGGGACTTCACATATTTACTGCATGAAAATCACATCTTGAAAAAGAAATGATTTATTACTATATGAAATAATTATCAAGTTTTCTATAATTTCAAATGTTTGCGGGTTAAATATTTGAAGGTAAATTCATACCCGTGTTCTTTAGACCCCTATAAAATAATTTTATTTGAAAAACTATAGTTTATAGTTAATCTATAACTATATTTTTTAAAATTAAAAAATATATAGAATAAAGTTTATATAATAACTTATATAAATATTATATTAAAATTGATATAGTTTTGAATATATATATATATATATATAAAAGCTTTAAACCATATTAGAATTACATGGGATTGGGGGAAGAGTCAACAAACCACATTCTAAACGTAAGTTTAAATCATAATAACTTATAAATCTAGGCATATATAGTTTTAAAAAGAAAGAAAGAAACCTAAGTTTAAATCATATTTTATATATATATAGTTAGTCTAAACCGCTTAAAATATAAATTTTATTAGATTTGGTCTATATATGTTATTAAAAAAACCTAAGTGCTTACTTTTTTTTTTTGGGAAGGGGGCTTGTGTTTATTGCTTGGCCATGAAGGGATTAATTTTTTAAATCTTAATACTTATTAAATAAAACCTAACATGTATCCCTAACCATTTATATTATCCATGTAAAGGGGCAGCCCCATTCATTTATATCTTATAGTTTATAAAAACTATATAAATGAACCTATTTAAAGGTTTTCTTTTATATAAGAGTGGGAGTGGAGAATAAAATGAGATAATATCTCAGGTATAAATGTGGAACTCTCAAGTATAAATGGAGAATTAAAAAGGGCTAGTTTATTGGTGGCCCACGTGAAGTGTGGTAAATATTTATTAAAATATTTGTAGTTATAGCCACATAAAAGTTTTAAAGTTTTTAGCTTGTAAGAATTCTATAAAATATTTTACAATATTTCGATAGTTTTAAATATGTGCGAGGGTAAAATTAAGAGTAAATGAAGGGAGGAGACAAAGTTCATGAAAATAGGGATTTGAATTTATGTCATTGGTTGGGTGAAATTCCTTGTCCCCTCTGTAAAATATGTAGGTTAATTTATACTCTCATAAATCTACTTGCACCTGGTAAAATTCTTTTAACTTGGTCTATGTCCTTTAAACCCCTTTAATAAGGGTTATGTGTTTGTTTTATATAAAAAAATACTATACTTTATAATTTTTATGAACTATATGTTACTTTTTATTTACATTCTATAAACTATATACCTTTTTTAAAAGTGTATATATTTTTACATTATAAATTATAATAGGTTATTATAATGTGTTAAAATATAACCTCTCTAATATTATACAGAAGAAGAAATTCTAGAATTTCACATTCTGGAAATACACAACAAGTTTTGGATTCATTAAATTTGACGGTCGAATGACCGTCATGGTAGACCAAACATAAGACAATATGATGGTCATTTAGATGTCAAATTTAAGCTCATATGTTCCAAGAAACTTTCATTGTGTTAGAATTGATGGTCAAATGACCGTCAACATAGACCAAAAAATAAGCCATTATGACACTCATTTAGACGTCAAATTTAAGTTGGCTGAATTTTTGTCTACATTAATTTTTCAGAAATTTGAAGTTATGCATTCTTAGGGTCTCTTCTTCACTTCTATATGGTCGAAAATATTTTTTACATAGATCGACATATAATGCAGAGCCCTTTATATTGCGGGTTATTCTTTTGATCATGGGAGTTTAATTAGTATGCATTGGAATGACAAAATTAGTTATGATCAAATAGTTTCTTTAGATCTATAAAATTTAGATCTGATTCTATTAAAAGTGTTGTTTTTATTATCGATAAATATGTATCTAAATATGTGGTATATTATATATTATAATGGGGTGTGTTTTACAAGTTTAGGAAAATAATGGCCTCCAACTATTTTTGTCTTAACAAAACCTAGATCTTGAATGGAACCAATTACAACATTTGGGTCAAAACAAAATTTATGGCGAGGAAACTCTAGACAATTGTTTCTAGATCGAGGGTTCTCCCACCGGTTTTCAAGTAACTGTAGATAACATAAATGCATTCTTGCAATGAATGCGAGAGGCTCTTTCTATGATTCTACACGGTGTGAACAATGAGTACCTTATACACATTAGTAGTATTGAACATCCGAAAGGGGTATGGACACAACTAGAATCAATGCATGATAGATACTTGGTATATCAAGGATAGTAATGCAAGTAAAATACTTGAAGGAATTCAAATAAAAATTTTATATATTTTTGATGATTTCTCTTTTGCATCTTATTTTATATCTCAAAGTTTAAATAATTCAAAACTATGGCATGAAAGATTAGGACATGTTAATTATTGAAACTTATATGAAATGTCTAGATATAATCTAGTGAAAGGTTTACATGTGTTGTCATATTCTCTTGAAGTTACTTCATTAAATGTTTCTAAATGATGGTTTTGATTCTGATTTAGTAAATGGTCATAATGATGTTTTGATGCTATAGATGTTTCTAAAACTCTTATCTTCCTAGATAAGAAATTAAATTGGGCTCAATCTATGTTAGAAATTTTAAATTTTATTAACCTTAGGAAAATGACCAGAAGCCATCATATGTACCATGCATTAATTACATTATATGAACCTGAGCCATGCAAAGTATTATAGGGTCTAGGTGGATACAAAAATTAAAATATAATGTTGATAGTAGTATTAACAATCATAAAGATAGACTTGTTTCTAGAGGTTTCACTCAGAAAGCTGGTATTGATTATGTTGAGACATTTCCTGTAGCTAAATTGAGTACTATTAGGGCCTTATTTGCAATTGCTGCTCAATTTGGGTGGGAAATCCACTAAATGGATAAGATTTTTTTTTAATTATGATTTAAAAGAATAAATTTACATGTTTTAACCTAAAGGATTTGAATAAACTAGTAAAGAAAACTATATTTATAAACTTTGAGAAATTCTTGTATGGTTTAAAACAAGATCTTAGAGCTTGGTATGTGAAAATTGTTTCCTTCTTTAAACTATTACGTTTTGTTAATTGTTCTTCTAACAATGATATATTCATTAAGCAATAAGGCTTGCATATTATCATTATATGTATATATGTTGATGATTTACTTATATCTAGTGACAATTCTTATTTAATTCATAGGATTAAATAGAAATCAAGCAGATACTTTGAAATGAATGAGTTAGGTCTCTCACATCATGTTATTTGTATGATTGTATTTCATTATATTGTGATTTTTCAAAACACAATATGAAACTATTGTATTGAAAAAGTTTCTTATGATTGATTGTAAACTATTTTTACTTCAATGGAAGTTGGAATAAATATTGATCAATGAAATTTGGAATAAATATCAATCCTAATTCGCATATGAAAAAGGTTGATCCTATTTTATATACGTTGTTAGTTGATAGTTTGATTTATCTAACTATAACTAGATCAAATATTTCTTATATAGTAGGAATTACTCGAGTTTATACATGAACCTTTTTAGAGATCATTGGAATCTTGCAAAAATAATTTTTAGATATTTGAAAGGAACAATCAATTATGGGTTGCATTATAATAAGAATGAAAATGCTATCTTATATAGATTTTGTGATTCTAACCATACTGATGTTGTGTTATAAAATATACTGGATATGTGTTCAAGTTTTTTGGTGTAGGAACCATTACTTGGAACAAAAAATATAATCAACAATCTCCATTTCTTCTACTAAGGTAGAGAAGTACAATGGAAGAAGTAAAGAAGCCATGTGGCTACAACGGCTGTTGGTAGAGATACACATGTAAGCTAAAGGAAGTATTTCTCTTCTATGTGGTGGTCAGAGTTGTATTACTCTTGATTAAGAATCCAGTTCAACATCAGAGGACGAAGAAAATTGAGATACATATATGCTTCACCCGTGAGAAGGTGCAAAGTGATGAGATAAATCTCAAGTTCATGTTGACTGAAGAACAAGTTGTTGACATCTTCACAAAGTCCCGAGTGCTACAAAGTTTTTTCACTTTTGTGAAAAATTGGATTGTAGGAGTTTTCATTGAGGGGAGTGTGCATAGAAATGTTTCCTCCTAATGGAACTTGGTTTTATAAAATACCTTGAGACATATGTAAAATACCTTCGGGAAAGTGTAAAAAAGACCTTCGGGCATGTATACCTCGTCCGCTTCTTTTTTAGAAAGAAGTGTAGAAAGATCTTAAAGGCAGTATTCAATAAACTCTTTAGTGCTATTGAGTTTAGTGGTAAATATCCAATACAAGCATATTGTTAAAGAGGTCCTTGGTTGTAAAATACTTCTATATGCTTGGGTTCAATAACCTTTTATGAGAACATGTAAAAATCACAAATCATACTTAGCGAATGATTGTGGGATGATCTTTGGGATTCCAAATCTTTTTTTACCAAAAGGTAGTTTGAGTATAATGAAGGTATTATAATTCCTTCAATGGATATGCTTGCCTAAAACCTTTATGGTTTAAGGATTATAAATCTTCTAGTGTACCACGGGTAGATAATCTATTGGCATATGTTATGTTATCCCACTTAACATTAAGGGGGAGTGTTGGACATAATGATTAAGTGGTGCAGCTAACCCTTAATTTATATGGGTCCATCACTAATATATAGGTTAATATTTAACAATATGAAATATTTATATTTCTATTATCAAATATGTTAACCTAGGTATATACTTTAGGTTAAATATTTAATATCATGAAATGATTATATTTCTAATATTAAATATTATAAACCTAGTTGTATGTGTCAACCATTTTAGGTTGAAAAGGTGGGTTGGGAGACCTACCCGATCACCTTATATAAAAAGGACTTTAAGCCCTCATTTGATATATTCGGAAAATATATCAAAGGTGTGAAAATCAAGTGATTTGGTTTTACCCTTGATAAATAGGGTTTAAAATGAGGAGGTAATCTTATTGAATGTAAAATAAATTCTCTAAAGTATAAGTTTATTTTCAAAGTGGATTTTACCCTATTGGGGTTTTCCATTATAAATACTATATCATCACTGTGTTATTTATTTCTGTAAGTATTTTTTAATTACTTACATTATGATGTAATATTTATTTAAATATTTATTGTAACATTATGTAATATGTAAGTTAATTAAGTCCGTATTTATTAGAATCCTCAAATTTTAATAGATCCAACATTGAGGCAATCCCAAACACTCCCGGGTTGCATGAAATCAGCTAAGTCATCTTTCTCTCTCATTTACTTAAGATTTTACATATTTGAATCCTTATTATTTGTGCATTACTATAATTAATTACTTGAATATATATTTTTAGATTAGTTACTCTAAAATAAGATTTAATTCAATCAGATTAAATAATTTAGTGAACCCAACTTGTGATCGATGATTCAGATCCTTGTTCAAACTCTATATCTTAATCTTACATATTACCTCAATCTCTCTTTTCATCCTTTATACTCTTGGATCATTCCATTTTAAATAACATGAAATCCTCTCTCCTCGCTTTCTTGTTTTCTAACCCCGAATGTGGGTGTAAAATATAATGCTTTTTTATCTAACACTTGCATTCATCATAACACTTCTCCCAAATATGTTTATTGTAGATTCACTATGGAAATATATTTTAACAAAGATCATATTACCTTTAAATCTTCTGAAATTTCTTATCAATCCATTTTAGATAATGATCCACCCCTTTATAGGGCTTAAATGATCTTTAGTTGATAATGGATATTGTTTTCACATTTTTAATATATCATTCCTTCATAAATTAGGCTTTCTGAAGCCTCCTTAATTCCCTCATTTATTTGTATTCGTGGCTTTGATAATATTCCTAAAAGGTTCTTAGGTACAATCACACTTCCCATTACTATTGGGCCATGCAATTTTCTCATCCCATGTCATGTAATGCCTAATAATCTTAATTATAATATCCTTCTCAGCTGAAATTTGATCCATGTGATGTATGTGGTCCCTTCAACCCTTCATACATGTCTTAAATTCTTATACCAAGGTGTGGTCTATGAGACCTTAGGGGATCCCTCCTCTTTTGTATTTTATAACACTATTTCTCATTCACCTTCAATACCTCCTTTTGCTACACCTCCACCTAATTTCACAAAGTATGACCTTCTATATCAATATATGATTTGTTAAAGTTTCACTAGAAGTAGATTAGGAAAACATGGATAGGGGTTCACAAAGAATCCTTCCATTCCAAAACAATCCACCAAACTTGGCATTAGATTACCCCTCTACCTACTCCTTTTATTCCCACCACAAACTATCCTAAGGTTTACTTTACTTCACATACTCATAATATTCCTCTACTATACCCTAATCTTATTGTTGATCCCTCTACTTAGTCTGAATTAGATAAATTCATTATTAATGATGCTCTACTAGAATACATTGGGACTTACATCATTTCTCCCCTTAGCATCACAAAAATTATTTCCCATATATTCTCAATGCTAAAACATACTTTGTGAATTTGATCCTCCAAAACCAATACTAAAACTCCTAAAACTATTCCTATTGGTCTATACATCAATGACAAATATTCCCTTTTAAATGTGGAAACTATTTAGTACAACCTCGACACCATTGACAACCCCCATGTTGTTCTATTAGTTGCCTCTCTTATGTAAACCAGGTAGGCTGATATCAAACAAGTAATTCATGAAATTTTTGATATATTTGCATGGGGTTATAGTGATATGCATGGTATAATTGCTTCTATTTCCATGAAAAATATAGTCCTCAAACCTAGTGTCAAACCAATGGAACAAAAAAATTAAAATGCATCCTAAGGTCGCATTACTAGTCAAAGAAGAAATACAACGAATTTTGCATGTAGAATTCATCTGTTTCATTGAATTCCCGAGTATGTATCCAATATAGTGGTTGTTATGAAACTAAATGTAAAATTTCGTTGTGGTACTAATTTCCATGATCTTAATAAGGCTTGCCCCAAGGATAGCTTCCCATTACCACACATTGATGTCATAGTCGACTCTCTTGTTGGCTATAACATTATTTCATTTATGCATGGCTTCAATGGTGATATTAAAATTAAAATCAACCCCACTAATCAAGAATAAACATCATTCATCACATCATGGGGTATGTTTTGTTACACTTTCATGCCCTTTTTCCTTATGAACGTAGGGGAGACTTATCAATATGTTATGAAACATATCTTTCATTACTATATACATAAAATCATTGAGGATTACATTTATGACATACTTGTCAAGTCTCACAACCATGTCACCCATGCTCAAGATCTTTGGATACTTTTTTAATGGTTGCAACAATATAATGTATGTCTAAATAAAGTTTGTTTTTCGGTATTATGACTAGAAAACTACTCATTTATATTATTTCTTAATGTCGAATTGAAATGGATCCACAAAAAAATTGTGTTATAGTCAACATGAATTCATTACAAATAAAAATCCAAACCATTTACCATTTCATTTCCCAGTTATTAAATAAAGCCCATCCCTTCACATGCCTCATGAAAAAGGATACTAAGTTCATTTTGGATGATCACTTCCACTGTGCTTTTGAGGCTATCAAAATATATTTTCTAAATCCTCCTATTCTCGTACCTCCCACGTCGATCGGTCCTTCGTATTGCATATCTCTTCTACATTACATTCTCTAGGATCCCTTCTCACACAACACAATGATGCTCTCTATGAGAGGATTGTTTATGACATCATGTAGACACAAAAATTTACATCCCCCATTTCCAAACCAAAAATGACACATTTACAACACCTCACTATATCACCCCTTTTTAATTAATTTATTGATATGGTTACGATATATCACATCACTAAAATAAAAATGACTATTTAATTAATTAAAATAATAAATTATTTATTATCACCTAACACCTCACCCTCACACCTCATCATGTTAGCTAGAACACCTCATCAACTGTTTAACCACTTTCTAAAATAACTAATTTATCTCTAACTAGTTAACTTTCTTAGAATCATTAAAACCCTCTAACTAAACTTATAAAAAATAAAATCCTCTTATTCTAACAAACCTAGTTCATGCTTTTTCAACCATTCCCCATCCTAATCAATTCAAAATATGTCATTTTGAACTCAAGATGGAAGGAAATCATTCGAGTTTCTAACAAAAATAAATTTCTCTGAAATTGTCAATGATTTTCCTGATCTCCAATGATCTATAAATATTTTTTTTCAGACATCATTTGGAGACAAATCCACAAATTTTGCAGGTGCACTCTGTTAAGTTTTCAATTCACTAGGCATCTAAAATTTCCACATCAACACACTACAATGTAACACTGTCCATAAAACGTCAAATTCATCAAAAAAAATCTCATTTTTGTCCACTAAAGATCCTACTTTGTTCATTTGCCATATTGACATCCTACAAGGTAAATCTTTCATTTTATTCATTCCATGCCCTAACATCAAGTAACGTTTTAATTTTTTAGATAATTTGAACATCATTAATTCTTTGTTTTTGACAAAATTAATAGCGTAAAACATTGATTTAACTATATTGAGGAAAATTGTTGACTTTCACAATAATTGTTAGTGATTACTTGAATCACCAACAATTTCCCTGAATCGCTAGTGATTTTTATTTCTTTTTCTTTTTTCATTGATTTTTGCTAAATCTGATCAAAATGAATACATGTTTCTTGTTATATACTAATTTTTATCGATTTTCATGATCTAAAATGGCATTAGGAGGGCCTAATTTTCCTAGAGCTGATTTATTCCCCTACATCTATCATCCCTTCTATTGGGAACAATATGAATTGATCAACGATTAGGAACTATGTGTCATTGGGTTGTCCCACTTGATCATCTTAAAGCCATCTTCTCTTCTACATTACACATCCACGAAGGAAATGACACCTTCTAGAATGCCTATGAAGAGACATTGAGGCTACGAGAAGAGCTTTCCTAATTTGAACACCGCTACAAAACTAGTATTGAGCATTTGGAGGAGGATTATCATACTACTTTGGAATCTAACTCTGCTAGTCACATTATCATCTCTAACTCAGAATCCACCTTCACCCTCCCATACAATACTCAAGATGAAGAATCAGATTTCTTCACTAAGGATTACATCTCCATCCCAACCTCAGATTTGACTAAAGAAGAGGAGGAAGCTATTAATTCTATTGATTATCTTGTCTCTGAGAACCTCTATATTGATCAAGAATATGATTTTTGGATTTAATCATGTTCAATATCAATCATATATGTACTTAAATACGTGATAAATGCATGTTTGTTTAACATTCTTGTATTCCCATATATAAGTATCAAATAAAGATCAAAGTATCTATCTTAATCAATAATGTCATCTTGATATAATATTTTAGTTGTGGTCATAGGAGTTTTGTTCATAGGTACAAGCTTCGATCCATATTTTGAAATGATGCACAAAAAAACATAATAAACATATGTGAGTATCCCAGAAACCCCGCCATACTGAGGTCAATCTCGGTGATTACCCCTTGAATCCATCAAGATAACCTAGGTAACCATGTTAGACATTCTGGCATGACCGATGGGACATGAACCCCTTGTAAAAAAAATTATTTTATCATCATTTTGAATCACTGATTTCCATTGACTATTAATTTCTAGTGATTGGCTTAATCACTCGTGATTTGTCTAAATCACTAACAATTTTCTCTGTGTAATTTTCTTAACACTCATCATCAATTTGTAGTTTCGTTTTCTTCTACTTTTTACTCATTTTTAAAAAAATTATAGGGCTTTGACTTCTGGAAACTCTACTTCTATGGATTTGCTAAGAAAACTCAAAAATTGCTAAAAATTAAAAATATAATATTGGGACGATCTCATGGTGAGACTTGAACACTTTTTTTTTTTCCTTTCCATTTTACACCATTGGTTTTTTTCCTCATTGTAATAAAAAATATTGGTGTCTTAAAACAAATCATTAGATACTCCTTGATTATTTATTTTCATTAGGAAGGGAAATTGTTTCGTTCACTTATTTTCCTCCCTTAAACACAACCAAACCACTTCAAAAATATTAAAAAACACATTCAAAAAATTCTCACCCAACAAGGAAACCAAATTTGTGTTCTGGCTGAGTGTAATCTCTTGTTTGTTGGTATATTTTGGCTCAACACATAACTCCTTTATCACAATGGGATCATGAAGTTAGGGGGTAGACCCCAATATACATGCCCATACCTATAATAGTACAAATTTAGGCCTCACCTACCTTGGGTATATCGAGGACTCTTCCCTTAAACATACCTAAAACAAGCTTTAGATAAACATTTCCAAGGACCATCATTAGCCATTTTACAAATTTCACCATTTTTTTAACTAAGAAAGATAAATATAAAAGAACACTTTGATTGCTCTTGCTTTTTGTTTGTTAATCAACCCATATATTCATTAATCACTTATTATTTGTGTCATGTGTGTTTTTTTATTATGGTTCTCACCAAACAAAAAGCATGTAACCAACCTTCTGAAATCATGTCTATCTCATCATTTTCATTCCAAAAACAACCTCCATCAATTTTCAAAACATTTTCCTCACTAATGCGACCCCAAGCATTGCTTTATCACACAAACACATTGAACCCTTTTTTGATACACAAACTTGGAATGAATTAGGGATTGGTTATGATAATGAAATAGGACAACAATATTTTCATTCTACAATAGGGGTGATCTTGTTTTTGAAGATATTCTAGACTCGAATCTTATTTCTCTCAATGCCTACTTGGTAGCTAGAAATGTCCAAATGTAATCATTCACACCGTAATCCATTGCACATGCCTACAACCCTTCACCCACCATTACACAACTTATTAATCAAAATTAGGATCATGTTGTTCAATAGTTATATCCCTATACTTCAAATCAACCCAAAATATCAAACAACAATCAAACTTAAAGAGCTATTCTCCACTAATCCTTTCAAAACATTGAATGAGAAGCCTATTACTAATAAAATCAAATTATCCTATGTCTACTCGGTACTTTTCTTTTATCTTCACATAATCTCATCACAAAATGGATCCTCTCAACAACTCACATCTTCACCAAGTCTTTCCACAAGATCCACACATCCCTCAAATAGTACCATTGCTTCCTCAAAGACTCTTTCGGTCTCCTTACAAATAACCATACCTCCTTCAAGTTCTATTACCTTTTACACAATTATACATTCCCAAAAATTTACTTATCGCATTCAAAATATTACCATTTCTATTCCTGAAACAACATCAATGATTACTACTAGTGTTATTGCTAGTACACAACTTATTTTGCAATACATATCCCAACCCTTGCAGCCTATTGATGTATGTGCCATCGTCTCTACCTTTAAAAACATTTCACAAAAATACCTCACAAAAAGGACCATCCTTTGTTGTTTCCTCTATACTATTCCAAAAGATACCCACCTATTCACACTCATTAATACAATTTTGTCAAGTGTCAATACCATCACAATATCATTATATTCAAATTCACGTAATCTTCCATGTTATAACAGGTTTCTCCACTAAAAAAATCATTTTGCATCAACAACATGTTCACCAAAAACATATCCCTCAACAAAAGGTTTCACAACTCTATGCCCTATAGTAGAAAATTCCAAAACAGAATAATCCCTAACATAATCTCTCCTATTAGAAAAATATTCCTCAACAAAAAATTCCACTCCAACATCAAGCATACTTTCACCACTCTTCATATCAACCTAGCTCATCCTTGAACCAAAAATCACATGCCAACCCTCTCCAGGCCCTACTAAGCCATATATCTAGTTTAGAAGCCACCTCATCTTCATCCAAAAATGTTCTTTCATATGAACAAATTTTCAATGAGCCCATTCATCCCTCTATACCATATAAGCAATATCACCCGAACCGGGAAATTCCTAAGTTTATAAATTTTTATACTAAAGAATATCCCCAACAAAATATTCACACTTTTCACCATGTGTGCTTCCTGATATCCCATGACCAAGAATTAATGTTGAGAACATTCCCCATGTCCCTCGCCGGTCCTACTTTAGACTAGTATAATAATATTCCACAACACTCTCTATTTTCCTTTTCGTACAACTCACATATCTATTCTTAGACAATTTATCCATAAACATATCCCTAAAAAATCACCATCAATGATTTATATGCCATTAAACAATTTGACGCCAAATCCATAGCTGATTTCATCACCTGTTGGAGGGGTGTTACCAATCAATTATCCTTAAAATTTCCACCAACAAAATTTATCAAATTTTTATGTCATTCCTATGGAAAAAATATTTCATCCACCCTAAAAATCCAATCATTCCACACTTTCGATGAAGCTTTTACGATGGCTCACAAATTGGAATTATGCACTCTAGAGGATGGTAGGGTGAAGCTTCTCCCAAGAAACTCAAAATGGAATTCCCATCTAAATCATCTAGTCTAGATAAATCTAAAAGAACCCTAAACACCATCGTAATCAAATCCTCTCCTAAAGAAAGTCCTATTATGGAACGCACTCTTCCACAACGTAACTACACACCCATAAGAGTAATCCTATAGCATAAACTTCAACAAATTACTTCCATCTAACATTATAACACTTCCACCCATTCATCCTAACAAAGTGTCGGTGTCAAAACCTATTTGGTACCATGATAACGATTATTGTAAGTTCCATAAGGTCAATGGAAATGATATAGAAAGATGACACACATTCCACAATGTCCTTTAGGACCTGATTGATAAAGCCAACCTTGACTTAGACAATCTGAATGCTCCTCTCAACCAAAATATTGACATCTTCAAAAACCTTTCCTGAATCACCCCTCATCTTTTGAATCACCACAAGAAAACATTGTACACACCATCAAAATGATAACAAAATTTAACCCTACTCCCTAATCCATTTCATCACAAGAAACAAGTGAATCAACATCAGAAACTAATAATACCAGAATGGTGATTATAGAGTCTCCTATTATTGAGACCAATATATAAAACACTCCTACACCCTTATCATCCAATAACCCAACACCTACATAACCAATAAGAACTTACAAAACTATAATAACTAAACCACCACTCACCGCTAAGCCCACTTCCATAACCACGTCAAATAATCATTCTAAATCCATACTCCAATCTACTAATACAATCCCATATACACCTATATCTAATTCATAAACATAACTATGGTACCACTTGAAACATTCTTAGCTCAACCATCTCCACCTAAATCACGTAAGAATTAAGGACATCCTTAATCTGTAAAAATGAATAACCCAAATCACATGGACCATGTCAATCGCATTATCCAAAACCACTTCCTTCTTTAGCATCAACTTCAAAAATATGCCTAGCTCATCCAAGACTTCAAAAGGACCTAACAAACAAGGAGGTGTCTAGGTCTTTAAATATCCTTATTATGATCAAACATATTACTTCCAAGGACCCCCACCTTTTCATCCCCCTTCCATCGAGAAGCAGTATATATCTTTTTAGAAAACCCCTTGTTATATCCAAACCAAGACCCGTAAGGTCTCCCAAACAAAACACCATCCAAAACCCTAATAAAAATCCATTGTGTGATCCTCCTTCTCTTATACTCGTTGATCATCCAATCATCATAGGGGAAAAACCTATTCATCACATTCCAATAGTAAGTCCTTACTCTACATCACCACAACAACTACCCGTATAAAATTTACATCCCCCAAATCATATAATGATAAGAAAACCTCCACGACCAACAAATAAGCAACCTCTTATTAAACAAGTTGTTTATCCACCACCTCCTAATAATGAAAACCTCTCATCCTTGACACCAGTATTTGGACCTAAAGGATGCTATGCCACCATCCTGGATGATCTCCTTCAGAGATCCGTTATCACATTACCACCTCCCAAACCATCAGATTATCATGGGTGGAAGCCTATCTGGTATGATTTCAATACCTCTTGCGAGTACCATAGAACTTGAGGTCATTCTATAGAAGATTGCAAATATTTTCACCAAATAATTCAGAAGATTGGTAGTTCACCTTTCCTTCCGTCCCAATCAAACACAACATCAACATCAACATCAACATTATTTGACAAACCCATCATGGAAGCATTGATATGACATGTAGATGTTTTCCATGTCACCACTTGTGTACATGATTATGATAAAATGTCATCGAACCGCATGAGAAAGATGAAACTATAATTACAATACCTCCACCTTTCGAGTCATTAATTCTACCTAAGAAACCCATGATCTCTATCTCTTTATCCCCTGAAGGGACCAAACAAACATCAATACCAAAATCCAATATTTTTGTATCATCATCCACACCACCTTCCACTACAATATAAATTTTTTTCATTAAACAATTACACCAAGCCCTAGTCCACATGTCACTCTATGAATTGGTCAAAACATTGCCTAGTCATAAGAAATATATGATAGAATCTCTTCATTCCATTCACATACCTACTAACAACATGACATCCTTCACAAAATTTATAGGTTCCCTTAAAACATCTACCTACATATCATTTGAGCCATCCGAAATACCTTCTCTCATACCTGAAGATCATGATTTACAATTTTTTATCACTCAGATCAATGATGTTTCCATCAAAAGGGTTATGATTGACAGTGGTGTTTCCATTAACATTATATCTTCTCTTTCTTTTGAACAACTTAAACTCCCTAATATTGTCATCACTCAAACACCAGTCCAGTTACATTCCTTCAATGACATGATTGTACCCACATTAGGTACCATCATCCTACCACTCAAAGTTGGTGTTAAAACCCTACCTGAACTCTTCTACATCATAGAAGGGGAATTACAATATAATATTTTATTAGGAGACTTTAGATACGTACCATGCATTGTGTCCTCTCTACTCTTCATCACTACCTTAAATATGAACATGAAGGATAGACCCATATTGTCCCAATAGATCCTAATCCATTTTCTGATTGTTACATGATGTACCACCCAAATGATGTATTGGTACTAAAATCCACATTTGAATCATTAGATCAAGCATCCACTAGTACCTCGATACCTTCCTCTAAACTACCAAATGATTTCTCTATTATTGAGGCTATGAAAAGTATCACTTTGGGAATGTCACATTCTCATGATTAACTCCAACCCATCATCAAAAACATACGTTCCCCCCAACAAAAATCCCATGTACGACACTGATTTAGGAGATGTCATCTCCTACTGTGACAAAAATACCTTAAAAATAATCTCATTTATGGTGGACTCGATAAGCCATCATCTCATCTGACTCATTCACATCATGCCATGCCATTTAAATTAGATCTTAAATCCCTTGATAATCCTAAATTTTCTCGTATGTACCTCCATCATTGCATATGGAAAGGATTTGGCCTTGGACATTATGAAAAAGGAACACATGACCAACCTATCTTATGCACCCTCAAACCATATGAGAAAAATGGCCTAGGTTATAGAAAAATCACCACATAAACTATTGAAACCATTTCATTTGAACAAGAAACCTAAGGACGTAATTTTAAATTAGAATCATCATCACCCACCACATCTAAGTACTCCATATATACAAATGATATTATACATATCCCACCCAATTTTTTTAATCAATGCAATATCCTTATAATCACTCACCTATAATTCATATCACTCAACAAAATCATTATTGCTTGTTTTTCTAGAAATGATTGAAGAATATTTACCTACCATGGATATCATTCAATGTCAGGATGATTAGGATATCTGTCTCATATGGGAGATGAAGATCATCATCTCAAGAAATATCTACTAGTTTAAACATCCACAAAACTACTAAAACGATTTCATTTGAACAAGAAACCTTTGAACAAAATTTGGAATTAGAATCATCATCACCCACCACATCTAATGACTCCATAAATACAAATGATATTGTACCTATCCCAACCATTTTTTAAAAATCAATACAATATCCTTAGAATCACTCACATATCATTCAGATCACTCAAAAAAATCATTACTTTTTTTCCAGAAATGATTAAAGAAGATTCACCTACCATGGATATCATTCAATGTCAAGAGGATCAGGATATCCTATCTCATATGGGAGTTGAAGATCATTATCTCAAGAAATATCTACCAGTTGAAATATCTACTCTTCTCAATGAATCCATGATTGATATTAACTTAGGAACACCTTAGGATCCCTACATAGTTAAGGTCGGTCACTCCCTTAACCCACAAGAATTACATGATTTCACCTCATTCTTAACAAAATATCGTCAAGCCTTCACCTAGTCACATATCCCAACATTTTTTACATAACATTATCACATATCCCAATGTTAAACTTTAAAAAAAAAACACAAAATACACCCTCATATAGCTCTCCTTGTTAAAGAAGAGTTGCAAGCATCTCTTATCTTCCAATTTCATCATACCCATTGACTATCCACAATGGGTCTCCAACATTTTCCTCAGTAACTAAAGCTTCAGGAAAAATTTGCATCTGCATATATTGTAGGGATCTCAATATTTCTTGTCCCAAATATGACTTCCCTTTCCGAACATAGATCAACTCATATACCTGATAGCTGGCCATGAAATTCTTTCCCTTATGGATGGATTTTCTAGCTATAACCAAATTATTATCGCCCCTGAAAACCAACACAAAACCACTTTTATTACCCCTTGGGGGACCTTTTGCTACCGTGTCATACCATTTGGTCTCAAAAACACTTGATAAACATATCAACGCCCTATGAATTATATCTTTCATAATATTATTCACAAAATTGTTGAGGATTACATCGACAACATCCTTGGAAAGTCTAGATCAAGAAAGGATCATCTTGATGTTCTTGAATCAATCTTCACCCATCTCATTCAATTTTGTCTTCACTTAAATCCAGAAAAGTGTGTTTTTGGTTTTCTCACCGATATTTTTTTAGGATTCATCATTTCTCTTCATGGAATTAAGGTCGATCCCACAAAGGTTAGAGAAATCATTGATATGGTTCTACCCACTAATCTAAAACAACTAAGTAGCTTGCAAGGAAAGTTTCATTCCATATGAAATTTCATATCATAGCTCTCTAATCGTTGTCAACCAAATGACCATTTACTCTACAAAGACACAATGTTTCATTGGGATTCTGACTACTAAAAATCCTTTGAAACAATCAATTAATATTTGTTAACACCACTTGTACTAATGTCACCTCATGAAGGGGAACCATTTTATCTCTACATATCTACCTTTGAACATGGCTTTGGGGCCATGATTTCTCATCGTGATAGTCAAGGTTATGAACAATCCATGTAGTACATTAGACACACACTCCTTGTATATGAAACGTGCTACATCGAAGCTGAAATTTTTGTTGTGCATTATATTTTACCACCTCCAAACTATGAAACTATCTTCTTGATCATAAAGCATACGTTGTCACTATTTTTAACCCACTTAAAGTCATGCATTGCAAACCTTATCATAATGAGCATATAACCTGATGCCTCATGTTAATGAATGAGTTTGATCTCAAAATCATAGCACAAAAATCCACTAAAGTTCAAGCCATTTTTTATCAACTCGCTAAAGCACCTCTTCTAGATAATTAGTTACCTTATGTATTATTCCCGATGAATCCATTAAAAACATCATTGAATCTAAAAATTATGAATCGATTTCGTACCCGTTAAAATGGCTCTTTTTTTGGATGGCGCTAACTGTCAAGAAGGATGAGGAGCTGATGTTGTTATTATAATTGCCTAGAAAATTACCATCCCATTATCATTCAAAATCAATTTTGAGTGTACAAATAACATGGCAAAATATGAGGCCTTAATCATGGGATTAACTATCCTGTTACTCTCCCAGGTCTCCATGATCTATAAATCTATGAATACTCTCAACTCGTCATCAGTCAAGTCAAAGGAGGGTATCAATGTAAGAAAGAGGTCCTTGAAAAGTATAATGTCATTTTTTAATTCCTCCTAGGTGTATTTGATCATTACACCATTCAAGCTATTACATGATCTTCCAATAGGTTTTCCAACACTATGGCTTCCCTAGGGTCTCTTGTGCACTTTGAAATGGAGAAATTGAAAGATAAAACTAAAATATCCTTAGTCATTAAACAATTAAATCATCCTTCACATCAAAATGAGCTACCTTCCATAAACATTATTGACGAAAATCCATTGGATCTATGGTACACCCAAATGTTTGATTATCTTACTAAATCTAAATTCCCACTAGACCTATCACAAGGCACTAAATAATCCTTCCTTCAATGTGTCACTTACTTCATGGAAACATGGGGAATCCTTTACAAAATAAGTTTTTATGGTGTATTAATACGTTGTCTAAAGTCACGTGAATTAACCAACACAAATAAAATAAGTCCACGATGGTATTTTTACAGGTCATTTTAGTGGAAATACCATCGCTAAGTGTATCATACGGCTAGGTTATTACTGGTCCACTATCACCAAATATTGTTGCATGTATGTAAAAAATTGTGCTAAATTTCAACTTCGTTATGATCTCATCCACATCCCTAGTCAAACATTGCAACTATCTCAAGAATGATGGCCTTTCTCTTAATGAGGATTAGATCTCATTAGTGAGATTATTCCTAAGTTATCTCAAAAACATCTTTGAATCATCACTACAACTGGATATTTTACTAAATGGTTTGAAGTTATTCCTTTGACATCAAAAAATTCTGGACCTATCTTCAAATTCATTTATGAAAACATCATATGTCATTTTGTCATTCCGCATAAGCTTATCACAGAAAATGTGAAATCCTTCAAGAAAAAGGAGGTTAAAAATATTTGTGATACTTTCAATATTAAACTAAGATTCTCATCACCATATTATCCTTAGGAAAATGGAAAAGCAGAGGATTCCAACAAAACACTTAACAAAATCCTCATGAAAACCGTAAATGACATAGGAAGGAATTGACACATTCAAATCATGTTCACCCTTTGGGATTATCGAACTAGTATCCATACACCTACTATCACTATGAATTATTCAATCATCTATGGCTCAAGCCATCATACCTCTAGAAATTCAAATCCCATCACTTTGTGTATCTTTAAAGGATTTCATCCTCGATGAAGAATACCACCAAAATCATCTTGCACAACTAGAATTGTTGGATGAAAAGAGTTTAACATCCCTTGAACATCACCAATTTTATCAACAACACATTAGTAGAGCATATAACAAACATGTCAAATAATATGACTTTAAAATCGGTGACCTAGTACTTAAGGAAAATCAAAATGTGACTAAATTATAATGAAGTAAATGTGGGAAGTTTTCCCCTAATTGGATTGGTCCCTACATTATTACTCATAAATATGGGTCAAGAGCATATCATCTCGCTTCTCTTGATGGGGAACTTGAACAGGAGCCTCTAAATGCTTTGCATTCTCAGCCTTTCTACTTGTTAAATGATTGATTATCATGACGACAGTTTTGGTCAAATATTATCATTCCATCATAAACAACAAATTCCATTTTTCAAACATCCTTTAAAACCTCTATATTTATACATGGGGCATATGGATGTGTCACTTATACATCTATCCCCTCCTTAATGGAAAATTTATCGGGGTCTTTCTTTCACTCAAAATAAAGCAAAAATATACATACAAATGCTTCTTGCTAAAATAAAAATAAATAGACTGATCCACTGAAGGACAACTATTTGAATATCATATTGTCAAAATAAAATTAGATTGATCCCTTGAAGGATAGATACCATTTTAAATTCATGGATTGATCCCTTGAAGGATGACCATTCAAATCAAAATATAAAATGTAGACCATACCCTTGAAGGATGGCTACCCATGAAAAAGGATTCTGTTTTGATCAACCTCTACAAATATATCAAAATATAAGAGCATCCTGGAAAGCTTCCCGCATTGATCAGCTTTCCCATAAGCAAGCTTCCCACATTGATCAGTTTTCTTCATAAAATTTCTTATCATAAAGAGCTAGGGCATTGATTCCCTTTAATTTTTTCAAAAAGGAGAACCATTTTTCCCTGTAAAATTATGTATACATATCATCTTCCATTTTGTCTAAGTCCACCATAATTAGTATGGATTTTCCACTGATAGTCTCATTTAACATTTTGAAAAGGCTATTAGTGCAAGTATTATCAAAACCCATTACAAACATATTATTATTAAATGGGACATTTATCTTTCCATTTTTACTTCATGTTAATTAATCACATTTGAAATATGGTGTATTATTTCATAATAATATGATCACATAATAAAAACATAAACATAAACACACCCAAACATAGTAACAAATCAAAGAATCATAGTCATCATCGTCATCATCATAATCACCATCATATACAAAATCATATAACTATATCATCATCAACATAATTATCCTCATCATCATATTTGATAAAATGTATAACCACATCATCCATGTAAAATCAAGATTCTATCATAGAACTAAAAATCAACACCATCATGTACATATATATATCAAAGTCCAAATGTCCACATAATCAATATAATGTCATACATAGGAAAAAGGGATTCTATGGGTGTCATGCCCACTTCAAATGGCCACTTGAGACCAAGAAACAAACTAGGTTTAGCTAGGAAAATTATGGAATAATTTTTTTTGTTAAAAGCATTTGCTATGAAGGTTACAAGAAACCAAGTTTAGGTTATCAGATAATATTGACCTGCATAAATGATTCTACAACATCTTACAACAAGCACAAGGTCAAAACTAGGGATTAAATTCCTCACTTAGGTTAGGAGAGTAAATTCTCACTCCTCCCTACCCTAACAGGCCTATAGGGTTCAACTATATTTTTCACACACTTAGAGTCATCAAAACTTTCCTAAATCATTCTCATTGGATAGGAAATTTTCTCACCTTTCCAACCATATAAATAAGTCCTCCTAACTCCCAATAAAACTCAAGTTATGGGGCGGTAGAGTTTTTGGGAAAAATTTTCCCTTCCTTAGGCACAATGTGCAACACCTCGCGTGCACCCGCAAGGTTGATGAAGGGGACACGTGGCACCATCGATTGGGGCAAGGAAGATGAGAGCAGTGGAAAATTTAAGGATTTTGAGAATTTAGGCCAAATTCCCAAAGGAAAAATTGGACGCGCGCCTACGCCAAGGAAATCCTTATGCCACATGTCAAGAGCCTATTAGCAAATGGGGAAAAATTGTGGATTTTTCCCTAAATCCAATCCTAAATTTTTTTTCTAAAGGAAAATTTTATTTCCTCCTCCACCATCACCAAAATGCCATGTGGTGTCCTGTGATTGGATGCAGGTTGGCGGAGGGGCAGAGGGAGTTAAAATTTTGTGCCAAAAGGGGTAAAAAAATACCAAAGAACTTAGGCAGGCCCGTGCATCCACTGGGACACGTGTCGGTGCCGATTTTCTATGGAGATGCGGGGCCACGGAGGGAAAGTGAATTCTTTTTCAAAAGCTAAAAGTTAAGTTTTCAAATTTTGTTTCGTGCCTACCATGCCACGTGTCAACACGTGATTAGTTCGGAGTTGTGGAGTTGTGGAGAAAATTGGGAAAATTTTCCCAAAGGCAAATTTTTCAAAAGTTAAGTTTTCAAGATGATTTTGCCCTCTGAAGTGCCATGTGGCAACTTCTAATTGGTTGAAGGGTTTGTCGGGAAGCGGAAATTTTGGTGAAATTTTTCCAAAGTTTAAATTTGGATTTTTATATAGTTAGATTTAATTTTGGTTGGCCATATTGAAGTAAAAGCTTCAAATGGCCATAAATTTTGATAGGGAACTCCATTTTGGGAAAAAAAAGGAATTTTTGGAAACATCTCGGAATCCTCTTTGCATGAAAATTAAATTTTTTTTATTTTGATGAAGTTTTAGGGGTCAATTTTAAGAAATTGATCTGCAGGGTTTCACATTTAAAACTTGTTATTTTTCCAACTTGTAATATTTATTCAATTTTGATTTTCCTTCTTCTCAACATGCAAAGTGAACATGGAGGAATGATTTTTTGTAACTTTAGGATTGTTTTCAAAGTTCAATTTGTGGATTGAGTTGCAATTTATATTTTACATCTTTTGACAGAATTCGGTCCAGCAATTCCTAAAATTGATTTTATGAGGTTCTAAAATGTCTTTCTTTGGTATTGAGGTCAAATTGAGTTCCTTAGAACTTATTACATCTAAATTAAATTTTTTTAATACTTAATTTAAGTTGCAGATCCAAAATGTACATTCATTTGATTATTCAAATGCCAGATTTATAAAAAGAACAAAGTTATTTCATTAACAAATGTAATGATTTATTTTCCTCTTCCAAACATGGGAAGCTTATCAAATTTTGTCTAAACCATTAATTTGTCTATCTTCTCATTCAAAATAATAAGGCAACATTTGATATTTTAAATTCTAATTAATTACAAGGAACAACAAGCTGTCTTTTTCTCCCACACGCTTTTTTTTAACAAAGATTTCATTTAAAACAATCATTCCAATTCAAGACATATATACAATTTGGAGAAAGAGAGATATAATTCATTTATTGATTTCAAACAACAACATTGCAACTTCATTCTTTCCATGAATTCCAATATGTAATTTTACAAATTGCATTACATTTTTTTCCAACAATGAATGAAATAAAACTCTTTGCATTTTCAATGAATCTCCATCTTTCCTTTACGATAAAATATTCCTTTAAATTACAATTAACAATGCAATTCATCCACTTCAAAGTGGGAAGGTTACAAAGAGATTTCTCTAAGGATGGGACTGTCCAAATCGTGTTTTCTCCAAGCTCCAAAACATCATCATGTTGATTCCTTTTTCTTTTCATCAGACCACAACAAGCAAGGGGAAAAGGCAATGCTCTCCACCCAAACAAGACATCCAATGGGAAAGGAGAAGCCATATTTCCCCATTGGCCCCGAGCCCCAACCATATTGAAATGGAGCATGAATTACAACGCATGGAAACATGGGCTTCTTTCACATACAAGCACATTTCACATTCACAAAGAAACATAAATCAAACAAGATGTAGTTCACAACTACCTCAAGAAATCACAATCAAAACAAAGGCTTCTTCCAAGCAAGCCATACAAGAGCAAGAGCTATGGGGGTCTCCTTATGCCTCCCAAGTTGGAATTGGGCATCCACCAAATGCAAACCGCCATATAACACATCAAATCCCATAAACCTTATAGCTCCCAACCCCTCCTTATGCCCACCCTCAAGTATATCCCTTATGCGCCCCCACCAAAGTAAGAAATGCAAGCAATTTCTTTTCCTAGGTGGATCCCAAACCAACACTCCCTCCACAAATAATAAGTTCCCTTGGAAATCCCTTATGCCCCCCCATATGAAACCCCATAGTATTCTCCTACACCTTGCCCTAAGCATTCTACCCATCCAACCAAGAATGCAACACAAACACCATTCAATAATGCATGCAAGAAGAGGGAAAAACAACATATTAAAATGAATAAGAGCCTACCTTTCCATAATGGATATTTTTTTCCAAAACAGCAGTTCCTTGATGCTTAAAATGTAGTTCCAAAATAGAAAGAAGAATGCATGCATCAAGAATTCCAAGCTCCTTCCACAAAGCAAGCTCCAATAGCAATAAAATTTGACCCAAGAAGGGAGAGAGTAAAGTTTCAACAACCCAAACAAGAGAATAAAGTCCAATTTTAAAGGAGTGGGAGGGAGAGGATGATGTGGATTCCAAGTGGGATGCCACATCATTCTTTCTCAACCCCAAAAGAGAAAATGACCTTCCAAAAAAATCACAATAAATGGAGATGACAAGCAACTTACACACTCAAAATTAACCCATGCTTTATCAAGGACTGAATTAAAAATTTGTAAGGGAAGTGCACTAAAAACTTTCACATGGTCATTTCAAATTTTAATTCTAAAAACTAAAATTTACTCCCAACCCATAGGCATGGTTGGTGAATGATTTTAAGAGGTGTGGGACAAGTTTAAATTGTCCCACAAGCCTCTAATTTAGTCTTCCAAGATCAAATCCGAATTTCAAAGAGGATGGAGTGATCTACACTCCAAAATCTGACTTACTCCACCTATACATCACTTATACATATCTTACATCATCTTATACATTCTTACAACATGCACTAATACCTATGACTCCATTTATTACATACTTTTGGACATAACGATTTATTTATTTAACATATGGTTATACATAATATAAATCCAATTTAATTAGTAACCAAGTAACACCTTATTATTTACATTCCACATCCCAATTAAATTTATGTAAAGTTTAACTATATGACTATTTCATTAAAATTTTCACATGTAATTTAAATAATCAAAAGAACACATTACAAATAAAAATACATACAACAATAATAAAAGAAACACATAAATAAAACACATATCCCCTGGTCACATATAATAGAAATCCCCCACCATGGGAACCTCTTAAAAACACAACACACAAACACATTACATAGTTGCCATGGTGACCTTGTTGATTTCACTCGGAATTTCAATATGGTTAGTCTCCAGTCCCCCGACATTGTTGTGATTTTCAACCTACAAAATAACAATACCTCCTTCGGTCTCGTGGTCACATCAGACATTCAAATGGATATAAATAATATTTCAAAACCATCTAAACACACAAATCACAACAACATCATTAATTTAACATTTTTATTTTTATTTTAATTTTGCCACTATATCATTATCCCATGAATCTCTATACTAGAGCTACCCATGATATCAAATGTCACATGTCTAAAAATCCACATATATAACCTATCCATGTCAAGCAGTACATCATCATCCATATATAATAATGTCTCCAACAATCATTAATCATAATAGTTGAATCCAGATCAATACTAGTCCATGATCTAACACCTAACCAACCATACTAAAATAAACATAATAGTGTCCATAATACTCCATGACCTAAAATATACACATCATACTAAATCCAAAACATAATAATGTCCAGAATGAGATCAAAAATAGTAAGATTAGTATCTGAACATTGTCAAAGGAGAGTGGGCACTACATCCCTCTCCCCTTAGACTCGACTTCCTCTTGGAAGTCACTGGAACAAATGTGGGAACTACACTCGTAATATAGAAGCATCCTCCCAAGTGGTTGCAGCCTCATCATACCTGTCCCACTACACCCGTACCTGATCAATCTCTCTACCTTGAAGGCCTAGGGTCCTATGATCTATGATACGTATGGGCTCCACTGTCACCTGCCCCTGATCTTGTACTGCAATGATGTCCATTCCAACACATGAGAAGGATCTACAATGTACCTCCTAAGGACAGAAACATGAAACACATCATGTACATGAGACAAGTTGGGTGGTAATGCTAGATGGTAGGCCAAAGGGCTTATACGCTCCAAGATCTCAAAAGGACCAACAAATCTAGGAGCTAACTTAGAACCTCTTCCATAGTGGATAGGGCTCTTGTGTGGCCTCACATGAAGGAAAACCTTCATGCCCACATCAAATCTATAATCAATCCTACGTTGATCCACATACTTATTTTGCCTATCATGTGCCTCCTGTAATCTCTGCCTGATCAACACTACCTGTTGCTCCATGTCTTGCAAAAGAGTTGGTCCAAGAGATACTCTATCCTCCAACCTGTCCCAACTAAGGGTGTTCTACACTCTCTACCATATAATGCCTTAAAAGGAGCCATGCCTATAGAGCTCTGGAAACTATTATTGTAGGTAAACTCCACTAAGTACAGGTACTTCTCCCACTTAGACTACTAATCCATCACGTACATCCTGAGCATATCCTCTAAAATATGATTTACTCACTCAGTCTAACCATCTGTCTCAGGATGATATGCCATTCTAAAATTAACCCTCATCCCGAGGACATACTGCATGGTAGTCCAGAAGTGTGAAGTGTACAGAGGATCGAGGTCATAAATGATCTTTCATGGAATCCCGTGCAACCTGACGATCTCATCCAAATATACTCATCATGCTACTACTATAGTTGTATAAGTGGTCTTCACCAGATAAAAGTGAGATAATTTTTTAATTTATCCACTTTGTGACCATAATGGCATCGTGGTGATATCTTGACATAGGTAGTCAATAATGAAATCCATATAAATGGTGTCCCACTTCCATTCGGTATGGCATGAGGATAAAGAAGACCTGCTAGATGTTGATGCTTGGCCTTAACCCTCTAGCACTCTAAAAACCATGACACAAATTGAGCCATGTCTCGACAAAGTCCTCTCCAGTGATACAATTGTCGCAAAGTGGCGTGCATATTCTTCACCCCGGGATGGGTTGAATAAGGTGCACAAGATGTGAAGCTCCATCTTTGGGAACATAAATCCTACCTCTATGCCTGACAAGGCCATCTACCTCTAAGGTGAAACCATAAAATTTCCCCTCAAGGGTCTCGTGATTCTATCTCTGCTGCTTTGTCATGTAGAAGCAGCCAAGAGGAAGATCTGTGAAGAATCCTACTCAGTAAATTTGTACTCACTTTGTAGTGGCCATAGCCACATGTCTCCATCTATTGAAAGCATCTTCTACCACATTCTCCTTCCCTTTAGCATGCTCTATCTCCATGTCATACTCATAAAGCAACTCCATCCAACGCCTCTGACGAGCATTTAGATTGGGCTGCGTGAAGAGGTGGTGAAGACTCAAATGATCTGTCCTGAGTGTGAATCTCTATCCAAGAAGAAAATGTCTCCATCTAACCAAAGCATGCAAAAATACCACAAGCTCAAGATCATGGGTGGGATAATTAAGATTGTGATCCTTGAGTTTTCAAGACTCAAAAGCTACAACTATGTCATCCTGCATCAACACACCTCCAAGCCCTGCTAAAGAAGCATCTGTGAAAACAAAGAATTCACCATGTGGATCTGACACTACAAGAATGGGTGCTATAGTGAGGCACTCCTTCAATGTCCTGAAGGCCTACTCACATCTGTCCATCCAAACAAACTTCTTCCCTTTCCTCTGAAGGGAAGTGATAGGGTGCGTAATCCGAGAGAAGTCCTAAAAAATCTCTGGTAATATCCTACTAAACCCATGAAGCTGTGCACCTCGGTCCATTGTAGTGGGTGCTGGCCACTCCATAATGGATTTAATCTTGGAAGGATTGACTATGATACCTTCCCTATAAATAACATGACCCAAATACTGCACCTCTATCTGGAAGAAATCACACTTCTCCAAGTTCCCGTAAAGTTGTTGCTCACGAAGACACTGAAGAACCTGTCAAAGGTAACCCTTGTGCTCCTCATGTGTTTGTGAGTATACCAAGATGTCATCAAGGAAGAAGAGCATGAAGTGATGTAAAAAGGTTTTGAATACCCCATTCATCAAACTCATGAACACTATAGGGGCATTCGTCAAACCAAAAGGCACCACTGTGAACTCATAGTGCCCATACCTCATGCGGAAGGCGGTCTTATGGATGTCCACCTCCGAAATCCTCAATTGATGGTATCCTGACTTAAGATCAATCTTAGAGAACATTGTATCTCCCTTCATCTAATTAAACAAGTCATCGATATGAGGAAGAGGGTAATGATTCTTGAGCGTCAATTTGTTCAACTAACGGTAATCAATTCACAACCGCAATGATCCATCCTTCTTCTTCACAAAAATCACTGGTGCACCCCAGGGGGATACACTAGGATGGATAAGGCCTTTCTCCATAAGGCCCTCAAGTTGTAACTTGAGCTCACAAAGCTCTAGGGTGGTCATCCGATAAGGTGCCCATGAAATAAGCTCTGCTCCAGGACTAGGTCTATATGGAAATCAATCTCACGTGGAGGTGGCATCCCCGGTAGCTCCCCTGGAAAAACATTGGAAAACTCTCTCAGGATGGGATGATCATCTAGTGATGGTCCACTAGACCCATCCTCTCACTGTCACTAAGCGTAATAGTGTTCATCGACAACCCCATCGCACACACCGCTTAAGCTGCATAGTGAAAATGGTACGAATAGAAATAGGTCTCCTGACCCCTATAATCACCAAATTAACTCCAAGATCATCCACACAAGTTATAGTCTTGTGATAGCAATCCATCCTAGCCATATGTGAATATAACCAATACATGCCTAATATAACTCTATACGAGCCCAATGGGAGAATACGGAGATCCGAGGTGGTGGTGAAAGGTCCCAAATCCACTACACAGTCCTTAACTAAGGAGTCCATAGAGATCTTGGCTCCAGAAGCCATCTCGACATCTCAACTATGACCCTACCTAACTACCACCAGCCTGCATCGCTCTACTAAAGATGGGGCAATTAAAGAATTGGAAGAGCCAGAATCAAATAATACAGAGATAGGAATACCATCAATGTTACCTGTGGTCTCAATGACTGTGCTCTGGTACTCTACCTAGCAGTTCTCAACTACTACATAGATCATATGGCTACGTCCCATGTTAGCTTAGAAATTGGTACCTTACCCTAATTAGGGTTCCGAGGGTAATCTCTCTAGAAATGTTCGGCTACTCCACATCCAAAACAACCACCTAATCCTCTCTAAGGAGTTGCACCCCCAATAGGTGCCCTAGAATCCTGTGGTGTGGATCTTGATGATCCGGCTATAGTTCTGTTGTGGCCTCTGCTAGTGAGCTCTAGCTGACTAAGCTCTAGGTCCACCCTGTGTCCTGATGGGACCCCTAAGAGGAGGCCCCATACTCCGACCTCTCTGTGCATCAACTCTCTATGGAGGTCTATATGGTGGGTGGATATGCTACTACTATGGCCAAAAGGATGACTGTACTAAATACTACCCACCATGAGGGAGAGGTGTTGAACCTCTCGATCTATCATCCTACATCTGCTAAATGTAGCTCCCGACTTGGTCTCTAGCTGCCGAGTTTTACCCCGAGTCTCCTCTCGTAATATAGGCCTTCTCGATGGCCTCTGCTAATTTTTGTGGGTAGTGAATCTGAACTGCCCCTCCAATGTCCAAATTTAGGCCTGGATGAATCTCGTGAATCATGCACTGCTCATCCTACATATAATCTACATACTAAATTAGGTCTAGGAACCTACTCTCATACTCTGCTATAGAAAGGGTAGCCTATGCTGAGGTCATGAAACTCATCAATCCTCGTTGGATGAACCTCCATGATAGGTACTGCGCTCCCGAATCTATCCTCAAATAGCTCCAAAGTCACTGTCTCTAAATCAACATGGAGCTTCTTCTCCTCTCGTCCTCCAACATACTCCTACTCCATCCCTCAGTAAATGGATTGCAACACGAGATTTCATGTTGCTAGAACAAGGACAAATCTTGAAACAACCATCCAAGCTCACTAGCCAGGCCTCCTGAAATCCACCGTATCACCCGAGAGTAGTGTGAGGGCCTAAGCTTAGGATCTCCCCGATATGATCCACTGTGGTGGCCTGTCGGCCTCTAGGCCTCTCTGCAATCTCATCCCTAATCCTAGGGCTCGAGACATCTCTCTATCATCTAGAACATTGTCGCCTGCCTCCTAGGTGGTGAATCCGCTCTGACTAACTCCGTATGGAATTTCTCTCCTCTATGCTCCTCATTGAGTGGAGGAGGTGCATGTCCCTCAATAGAAGTAACTTTTCATGTCTTCCTGAATGCCCTCCTACTGATCCTCCACGTAAGGTGACATTAACCTCTTGGAGGGTCTGTAAGATTTGAGGTAGAATGGTTGCTACACCCTGATCCGGTGGTGGTGGTGGTGGTGGTGGTGATGACTCGGGTCTTTGTGAATGTTCCTCTCACATCGTTTTAAGTCCCCCTACACAGACCAAAGTGAGAGTTAGTTTATTACTTTAAGTCTTCTTTAGTTTCTAAGTTTACTAGCATGTTCAATTTTCAATCAGTTTTGTTTTCTAGATTAATAGGTTTGCTAGTTTTAAAGTTTCAAGTCTCAATTTTCTAGTGTGCCCAATGGTCCAAGACTTTGAACCACTTCTCTAATACCAAGTGTCGTGCCCACTTCAAACTACCACTTGAGACCAAGAAACAAACTAGGTTTAGCTAGGAAAATTATGGAATAATTTATTTTATTAAAGGCGTTTACTACGAAGGTTACAAGGTCATAGTTACCACAAACCAAGTTTAGGTTATCAAACAAGATTGACCTATAGAAATGATTCTACAACATCTTACAACAAGCACAAGGTCAAAACCAGGGATTAAATTCCTCACTTAGGTTAGGAGAGTAAATTCTCACTCCTCCCGCCCTAACTAACAAGCCTATAGGGTTCAACTAGATTTTTCACACACTTAGAGTCATAAAATTTTTTCTAAATCATGCTCATTGGATAGGAAATTTTCTCACCTTTCCAACCATATAAATAAGTCCTCCTAACTCCCAATAAAACTCAAGTTATGGGGTGACGGAGTTTTCGGGAGAAATTTTCCCTTCCTTAGGCGCAATGCGCAAAACGCCTCCGCACGCCCACGGGGTCAATGAAGGGGACACGTGGCACCATCCGATTGGAGTGAGGAAGAGAAAAGTGGTAGAACATTTAAGGATTTTGAGAATTTAGGCCAAACACCCAAAGGAAAAATTGGACACACGCCTTCACCGAGAAAATCCCCATGCCACGTGTCGAGATCCTATTAGTGGTGGGAAAAAATTGGGAATTTTTCCCCAAATCCAATCCTATTTTTTTTTCTAAAGGAAACTTTTCTTTCCTCCTCCACCATCACCAAAATTCCATGTGGCATCTTGTGATTAGACGCAGGTCGGCAGAGTGGCAGAGGGAATTAAAATTTTGTGCCAAAAGGGGTAAAAAAACCAAAGAACTCGTGTGGGCCCGTGTGTCCACCAAAACACATGTCAAGCACCTGATTCACTATGGGGATGTGGGGCCATGGAGGGAAAGTGAATTTTTTTCCAAAAATCTAAAAGTTAAGTTTTCAAATTTTCTTTCACACCCGCCATGCCACGTGTTAGCACGTGACTAGCTGTGGGCCGCGGAGTTGCGGAGAAAATTGGGAAAATTTTCCCAAAGGCAAATTTTTCAAAAGTTAAGTTTTCAAGATGAGTCCACCGTCCATAGTGCCATGTGGAAACTTCTGATTGGTTGAAGGGTTTGCGGGGTGTGGAATTTTTGGGGAAAATTTTCCAAAGTTCAAATTTGGATTTTAATATAGTTAGATTTAATTTTGGTTGGCCATATTGAAGTAAAAACTTTAAATGGCCATAATTTTGATAGGGAACTCCAGTTTGGGAAAACAAGGACTTTCGGAAAGATATCGAGTCCTCTTTGCATAGATAGAAATCATGAATTTTGGATTTTGATGAAGTTTTTGGGGTCAATTTTAAGCAATTTATCTCTTGATTTCACATTTAAAAGCGGCAATTTTTTCAACTTGTAATATTTATTCAATTTTGATTTTCCTTCTTCTCAACATGAAAAGTGAACATGAAGGAATGATTTTGGGTAAGTTTAGGATTTTTTCAAAGTTCAATTTATGGATTGAGTTGCAATTTATATTTTACATCTTTTGACAGAATTCGGTCCAGCAATTCCTAAAATTGATTTTATGAGGTTCTAAAATGTCTTTCTTTGGTATTGAGGTCAAATTGAATTCCTTAGAACTTATTACATCTAAATTGCATTGTTTCAATACTTAATTTAAGTTGCAGATCTGAACTGTACATTTATTTGATTATTCAAATCCAGATTTATAAAAAGAATAGAGTTATTTCATTAACAAATGTAATAATTTATTTTCCTCTTCCAAACATGGGAAGCTTGTCAAATTTTGTCTAAACCATTAATTTGTCTATCTTCTCATTCAAAATAAAAAGGAAACATTTGATATTTTAAATTATAATTAATTACAAGGAATAGCAAGCTATCTTTTTCTCCCACACAATTTTTTTTTAACAGAGATTTCATTCAAAACAATCATTCTAATTTAAGACAACAATACAATTTGGAGAAAGAGAGATATAATTCTTTTATTGATTTCAAACAACAACATTGCAACTTCATTCTTTCCATGAATTCCAATATGTAATTTTACAAACTACATTACATTCTTTTCCAATAGTGAATGAAATAAAACTCTTTGCATTTTCAATGAATCTCCATCTTTCCTTTACAATACAAGATGCCTTTAAATTACAATTAACAATGCAATTCATCCACTTCAAAGTGGGAAGGTTACAAAGAGATTTCTCTAAGGATGGGACTGTCCAACTATGTTTTCTCCAAGCTCCAAAACAGCAGCATGCTGATTTCTTTTTCTTTTCATCAAACCAAAACAAGGAAGGGGGAAAGGCAACGCTCTCCACCCAACCAAGACATCCAATGGGAAAGGAGAAGCCATCTTTCCCCATTGGCCCTTGATTCCCAACCATATTGAAATGGAGCATGAATTACAATGCATGGCAACATGGGCTTCTTTCACATATAAGCACATTTCACATTCACAAAGAAATATAAATCAAAAAAGATGTAGTTCACAACTACCTCAAGCAATCACAATAAAAACAAAGGCTTATTCCAAGCAAGCCATACAAGATCAAGAGCTATGGGGGTTTCCTTATGCCTCAGAAGTTTGAATTGGGCATCCACCAAATGCAAACCACCATATAACACATCAAATCCCATAAACCTTATAGCTCCCAACCCCTCTTTATGCTCCCCCCCAAAGTAAGAAATGCAAGCAATTTCTTTTCCTAGGTGGAGCCCAAACCAACACTCCCTCCATAAAGAATAAGTGCCCTTGGAAATCCCTTATGCCCCCCATATGAAACCCCATAGTCTTCTCCTACACCTTTCCCTAAGCATTCTACCCATCCAACCAAGAATGCAACACAAACACCATTCAATAATGCATGCAAGAAGAGGGAAAAACAACATATTAAAAAGAACAAGAGCCTACCTCTCCATAATGGAGATTTGTTTTCCAAAATAGTAGTTCCTTGATGCTCAAAATGCAGTTCCAAAACAACAAGAAGAATGCATGCAACAAGAATTCCAAGCTCCTTCCACAAAGCAAGCTCCAACAACAATAAAATTTGACCCAAGAAGAGAGAGAGCAAAGTTTCAACAACCCAAACAAGAGAAGAAATTCCAATTTTAAAGGAGAGGGAGGGAGAGGATGATGTGGATTCCAAGTGGGATGCCACATCATTCTTTCTCAACCCCCAAAAGAGAAAATCAGCTTCCCAATAAATCACAATAAATGGAGATGACAAGCAACTTACACACTCAAAATTAACCCATGCTTTATCAAGGACTGAATTAAAAATTTGTAAGGGAAGTGCAATAAAAACTTACACATAGTCATTTCAAATTTTAATTCTAAAGACTAAAATTTACTCCCAACCCATAGGCATGGTTGGTGGATGATTTTAAGAGGTGTGAGACAAGTTTAACTTGTCCCACAAGCCTCCAATTTAGGCTTCCAAGATCAAGTTCGAATTTCAAAGAGTATGGAGTGTTCTACACTCCAAAATCTGACTTACTCCACCACACATCACTTACACATCTCTTACATCCTCTTACACATTCTTACAACATGCATTAATACCTATGACTCCATTTATTACATACTTTTTAGACATAATGATTTATTTATTTAACATATGGTTATACATAATATAAATCCAATTTAATTAGTAACCAAGTAACACCTTATTATTTACATTCCACATCCCAATTAAATTTATGTAAAGTTTAACTATATGACTATCTCATTAAAATTTTCACATGTAAATTAAATAATCAAAAGAACACATTACAAATAAAAATACATACAACAATAATAAAAAGAAACACATAAATAAAACACATATCCCCTGGTCACATATAATAGAAATCCCCCACCATGGGAATCTCTAACATAACACAACACACAAACACATTACACAGTTGCCATGGTGACCTTGTTGATTTCACATGGAATTTCAATATGGTTAGTCTCCAGTCCCCCGACATTGTTGTGATTTTCAACCTGCAAAATAACAATACCTCCTTCGGCCTCATGGCCACATCAGACATTCAAAATGATATAAATAATATTTCAAAATCATCTAAACACACAAATCACAACAACATCATTAATTTAACATTTTTATTTTAAATTTAATTTTGCCACTATATCGTTATCCCATGAATCTCTATACTAGAGCTACCCATGATATCAAATGTCACATGTCTAAAAATCCACATAAATAACTTGTCCATGTCAAGCAATACATCATCATCCATATATAATAATGTCTCCAACAATCAATAATCATAATACGAATCCAGATCAATACTAGTCCATGATCTAACATATAACCAATCATACTAAAATAAACATAATAGTGTCCATAATACTCCATGACCTAACATATACACATCATACTAAATCCAAAACATAATAATGTCAAGAATGAGATCAATAGTAGCAAGATCAATATCTAAATGGAAAAATCCAATGGGCCTATAATTAAATGGAAAAATCCATCAAACTAGCATCGTGAGTGTCTCCCACTACAAAACCATCAACTCCTCATTCACCATCATCCCCTCTCGGTGGTCTCCAAGGTGGGTTCCCAGCACTCACCATACTATCTTTCGGCCTAGTTCTTTATTGCGGTGCCCCTTGGGAGGCTATGTAATCAACATACAAAGTAGTGTTGGGTTATTTCCTAATGATCATGTCTACATAATAGTATTTCTCTACCTTCACAACCTCATAATGGGATACCAAAATCATACCACAAGATCTTGTAGATGTTCCTCTCATTTTGACCAACATCGATAACTCCATGCCAAAAATGGAAGGCCCCATGATTCTCAAGGCCTTCCTGAAAGTACCTCTCTAACTCTTGTACCATTATCTCTCAAAAATATCTATACAATTTGTTCATGGATCCTATCACGCTCTACGATTAAGCCATCTCTCTCTCCAATGAGAGTATCCCACACTCCTATCAAGTCATCTCACTCTTTACAAGTGGCATCTCTCTCGGCATCCACTATGACTTTCTCAACCATCATGATAAAAACATATGGAGCTATATCTCGAATCAGGATCAACCCTCTCCTCATCATCCCCACCACCCTCTTTAGCTCCTCCTCCTCTGCTTAGACCCACACTTTTCTAACCAATTGGGCTTCCCTCTCCACATCCCCCATCCTCTTAAAACTCCTCAAATAATGTGACCACCAAGCAATAAAATCTAGAGTGACCCCACATCATCAATTGGCACTACATGATCATCCTCATACTATCGCATTGCTCCTATCTACTCAAATTTAGCTACACGCCCTGTCACAACTCTCTGTGGGATGTCGGTATCCCCATACTTCCATCTATATCAAAAGCTGGATCCTTGGGTATGTCCTGAACCAACTTGAACTATCTCATAACCCAACTAATATATATGAACTCATCGTCACTGACCCTACATCCCTATACCTAGGTATCCTACTATAAATACAAGAAATCCTCATAAGACACCAATCAATCATGATAACCTACATATGGCCTCCAAATTAAATCCCCACATGTATTCCCGAAATCAAGTACACTTTAATAGGTATGCCCTTGGCATTCCTCACTCTGCCAAGACTTGTAACTCCATCTCATAAAGTATGGGTTTCTTACATCTATAACACTATGTAATCCAAATGGGTGAGAAATAGCAATGTTCTCATGGGCCCAACACAATAGTAAGAAACAAAAATCAATCCCATAATGGTTATGGGTTTTCCAAGCCCACAACTCTCTGTATGTCTATGCTAATAAAGTAGGAGCCCACTCGAAGACTATTCAATGCTCTATCATCTCCGCAACTACCCTAGTCATCATCTATGGGAATCTCCCCCTCCTAAATCTGGTAGTGTGAAACATGAGATGCCCAACATCATCATAGTCATGTGTGGGCATCCCTCTCTCTCATATTCAGATAAGGAATGATAATCAAAATATCTAGATGAGTATCTCACACCCCAGGCCTCATCTCCATACAAATGCTGCATAGTATCTCCTCTCTCTGTACATCTAAAATATAGTAAATAGGCTCCCCCTAACTTGCATCCTAGCGATATGATGAACATCCTCCAGGGTGATGGTCATCCCCTTGTAGGTAGCCAAAATGTGTTAGTGGAAGGATTCCACCTTTGCTCTAGTAATATAAGTAACAAGCTACGGCATCTATGAATCCATTGGTAAAATCTCATCCAACCAAAACCCACATCCTCCAAATCAACCCAGTCATCATCAAAAAAATCCTCTCTAATCTCATCCAAAGATCGAGGGATGCGGTCTTAGATAGTCAATTGAGCATCCACCTACAAAACACAAACATGAAAGAAAACATTAATAATGATGTAAAAATCCTAAAAATAATCACTTGCAACCATAAAATATCCTCATAAAACACAATCCTAATAAGAAAACATGACTTAAACATCTAATAAAGTTAAAAACATTGATCAAAACCACATTTTCCCATTCAAAACATAAAAATTTGATTTACGGGTGAATCGTTAGCAATTGAAGGAATCACTAGAAATTCCTTTAAATTTACCCTAGGGCATTTGCACTCCCTATGGAACTAAATCCTTATAAAACCATAAAAGTCCTTAAAAAAACCTAAACAAAAACATGATTAAATCTTACATTGGCAAGGACCGACTTCCATTTGTGGCTAGAGGACGCCATTCGACAACTATTTTCTCAAGGAACACCTTTTTTATTGTTCTGACAAGGTAACTATCATTACATAGTGCAAATTGATGAATAAAAATACATTTTGGTATTTATACCCCAAAATTTTCCATGACCTCAATCACTAGTGATTGAGGCAATCACTAGCAATTTTCCTAATCACTAATGATTTCCTTGTTTGTGTTCTTTATTCCTACATTGCTTCAAAATATGTCATTATGCCCTTTGCACAAATGTGCCATACTTCTAAAAATGGGTCTTAGCCCTCATATCTTTCACAACAACATAGTCACAACATCGAGACTTTCCATACGTCTATGGGAGATGAGCCCTTTAGCCCCCATCACTTGGTTTTCTCACTAAACAACTTTACCTTGGTAAGAATCATACGTCTATAGGAATTGAGCCCTTTAGCCACCCTGAAAATTGATTCCCTATATTTTTCTTCACACCATCTTCTATTAGGTAAAGCCTTCTAAAATGAATACACATTGGTACTCACCGTGTTGCGCTAACGGTAGGTTCACCCATGCCAAAACAAACTTTTCATTCATTTTTTTGTCTACTAATTTGCCAAAAATGCCGAGAAAGAAGGGGAAAATGTAGACACTAAAAATTTACATCCCCCATTGTCCAAACCAAAACAACACATTTAGAACACCTCACTATATCACCCCTTTTTAATTAATTAATTAATATGGTTACGATCTATCACATCTCTAAAATCTAAAATGATTATTTAATTAATTATAATAATAAACTAGTAATTATCACCTAACACCTCATTCTCACACCTCAGTGTGTTATAACATCTCATCAATAGCTTAACCACTTTCTAAAATCACTAATTTATCTCTAACTAGTTAACTTTCTAAGAGTCATTAAACTCCTCTAGCTAAACTTCTAAAAAAGTAAATCCTCTTATTCTAACAAACCTAGTTCACGTGTTTCCAAAATCCCCATCCTAATCACTTGAAACATGTCATTTTTAACTCAAGATGGAAGGAAATCATTCAAGTTTATAACAAAAATAGATTTCCCTAAAATCAACGGCAATTTGTTTGATCTTTGGCATGCGATCTATAAATACTTTTTGCATACCTCATTTAGGGATGAATCCAAAAATTTTGTAGGTGCACTCTGTCAAATTTTCTTCTCACCGAGCATCCAAAATTTCCACATAAACACACTACAATGTCACGTTGTCCATGGAACGTCAAATCCATCAACAAATTTCTAATTTTTGTCCACTAACCATCCCACTTCATTTGTTTGCCATATCAACATCCTACAAGGTAAATATTTCATTTTATTCATTCCATGCACTAATGTAGGTACATTTTTGTTTTTAGATAATTTTCACATCATTAATTCTCTATTTTTGACAAAATTAATAGTGTAAAACATTGATTTTAACTCTGTTTAGGAAAATTGTTAACTTTCACAATAATCACTAGTGATTACTTGAATTGCCATCGATTTCCCTGAATTTGTGGTGATTCTTATTTGTTTTAGTTTTTCACCGATTTTTGGTAAATCTAATAAAAATGAATACATGTTTCATGTTATCTACTAATGTTTTGTCAAGTTTAATATCTCATATGGCATTAGGAGGGCCTAATTTTCCTACAACTTGATTCATTCCCTCACATCCGCCATCCCTAGTACTTGGAACAATATGAGTTGATCATCGATTTGGAACTATGTGCCATTCAGGTTGCCCTGATTAATCATCTTAAAGCCATCTTCAATTCCACACAATGCATCCATGAAGCCACTGAAACCTTCTTGAATGACTACGATGAGACATAGAGGCTATGAGAAGAGCCTGCCCAATTTGAATGCCACTACAAAACTGGTCTTGAGCATTTGGAGAAGGATTATCGTACTACTTTGGAATCCAAATCCAATTGTCACATTAGCATCTTCAGGTCCTAATCCATATTCACCTACCCGTATGATAATCGGGAAGAAGAATCATATATCTTCACCGAGGATTACATCTCGCATCCCTCACTTGGATCTAATTAAATAAGAGGATGAAACTATTAATTCTGCCAAATCCCTTGTCTCGAGAACCTTTATTCGATCAAGAATATGACTTGTGGATTTAATCATGTTCAATATCAATAATATATGTACTTAAATAAGTGATAAGCAAATTTTTTTAAACGTCCTTGTAATCCCATATATATGTATCAAATAAAGATCAAAATATTGTTCTTAATCAATAATTTCATCTTGATATAATCTTATAGTTGTGGTCACATGAGTCTTGTTCACAAGTAAAATATTTGATCCATTATTTGAAATGGTGCACAAATAAGACACAATCAACATCCGTGGGTATCCCAAGATACCCACCATACGAGAGGTCAAGCTCGGTGATTACCCCTTGAATCCATTAGGATAACCCAAGCAAAAACCATGTTAGACACATCCGTCATACATTAATTTCCTACAAGTGCGTTATAGCTATATTTATAAATTATTTCCTCACCTTATATTTTTGTGGATAAATTGTGATGTTATCTTCTCAATAGTGAGATTAAAATTATTACAAAAGTGGATCCATTATGATACCTCTTATCCCACACACACCATTCTTTACACTTGCACGATGGTTTATGCTACTCACATAATTTAATTTAATTTCATCCAATAGAAAGCCATCAAAGGAAAATTCATCACCAACCAAAGCTAGTTGGTGGCCCTCTCTCTGAACTTTCCCTTTTTGTGAAACTTTCTTTGATGAATTAAGCGCTTACATTGTAGAGACCTATAATTTAGCTTGAGTAATTTAAATACTTAAATTTCACTAATTGCCACCTTTCCCACAAATTGATGGCATATCGTCAATATTGCACATTTTCTCTACTATCGTTGTTAATTAATTACATTACATTAGTTAATTAACTCTTTTGTCCAACAATGACACCAATTAATGACATTCCGTTAATAAACTCCCCTTTCTATCTAGATTAATTAATTATTTATAATTAATTAATTTCTCCTTTCTATCTAGCTTAATTAAATATTTCTAATTAATTAAGCTCTCGAATCTGTCTACATTAATTAATTATTTCTAATTAATTAATACCCCTTTCTATCTAGATTAATTAATTGTTCTTAATTAATTATTTCTCTCTTCTATTTTAAATCATCATTTATTGGATTAAAATCCACTTATAACATAAATCATAATACTATTTCTCTAAAAATCTTCTATAAGCTTGCACACCTATTAATTAATCACTTTGGTTAATTAATAAACCCCTCAATCCCCATGAGTCCTAAGAGGAAAAACTAAACTCTCCTAAAGTAAACTTAACCCCCTTTCAACCATCCTTATCCAAAACTAACTCAACCTAGCTATTATCCCACATGTAAAGGGATGTAGAGATTCTTTTATCCATTAGGCTATATAAGGAGCCCTCCTACCTTTATATTTACACCTTTCCACACCTAAATGAGCATAGATCCTAATATATAGCCATTTTATCATCTTAGAGAATTCTTCATTGGAGGAGCTAGCTATTTTCATTTCTTGCATTCATTCTTCCAAGTTTGAAGTCATATGGAGATATGTCAAATGGTCTTATAGCCATGGATTGACAAGACTCCATTCTTGAAACCTTTGAATTCAAGTATACAATCAACCATTTTGATTGTTAAGGATATAAATAGGTTCATTTCATTAGTATTCAATTATAGATAGAGGTTAATTTGTTTATCATGTTATTTTGAATCTTCATTTTATGTTCTAATGCAAATATGTTAATAGATTAGCTTTTCTTAAGCTCTAAGCATGATGGTGCATATATTTTAGTTTAGCATTGTATTGAGGCTATTAATTATTAGTATTTATTTTATTTTCATATCTAACTAATTCTTGCACACATTTTGCATGCCCAATGGGACTTACTCCATTGTCCTTTTCACTTAATTTCAAGTTTTTGTAGTTAAGTTTCAATTTTGGTTACTAACCCTCTTTTTGCATATATTGACATAACTTGTTTTTCTTAACTTGTTTTGTTGAGTTTGCATGTGTTGAGTCTTCCTTGTAGGTATAAAGGAGGTGAAGTTCTATCAAAATTGAATCTTGATGGAAAAATTTCAAGATTTCTCCATGTTTTCATTTTTAGAGCTTACTTTTTCAACATTCTACATGCTAGTTTTGTCAATTTCTTGAAAATATTAAATTCTTGAGCATGTAGGTTAGTGTTTGATAGTGATGAGTATTATATTTACATATTAATGTCATGAATTATTTTTAAAATTTAATCTTGGTGAGAAAATTTCAATATTTTATCATGTTTTCATTTTTAGAGCTTACCTTTTCAACATTCTACGTGTGAGTTTTGTCAATTTCTTGAAAATGTTAAGTTTTTTATCATAAATGTTAATGATTGATAGCATTGAGTATTATATTCATATATTAATGTGATGGTTTGTGTTCAAAATATTATCTTTATTGAAAAAATGTGACCATTTTGCATATTAAGGGACATTTTTGACATTTTTGGGTACATGTTAAGTGCATACTCGTGAGCATAAGAGCATATGTGTAACCCATATTCCAAAGGCTGTAACTTTTGCTCCCAAACTTGAAATGACTCCATTTTTTTGTGTTGAAAATTTATTGAAGTGAACTATATAATGAAAACATAAATTCGGGATTTACATTTACAAAAATTGCATGTTTTCCCTTTATTGTAAAACTGGTCATTTTCTAACATGTCTAATGTTTTGATGAATGTTGTATTTCCATGCTTCACTTGATTTAAACAAAATATTGTGTATTCTCTTATCTTACACCTTTTTTATGATCTTGAGAATCAAAAAAAACTTTGATCTCTATATTTTTAACATTTGGATTAACTTGGAAATTTGATTATTCATTTTGGTTAAGGGAATGAACCTTTTACAAAGTATTTTTTAATAGTCCTTTGATTTACTGAGTTTTCCATTTATATCTAGTTGGACTAAAGTTTGTGTGTGATCTTATCTTGCACCTTAGGGTGATCTTGAGAATCAAAAGCAACTTTAGTCTTCATTTTCTAACATTAGGTTAATTAGAAACTTCATCCTTCATTTTGTATTTAAGGGAATGATCATTTATCTATTTTATTATATGGTTCATTAATTGCAAATTTTTTTCTTTAATTTTAGTTGGATTATTTTTTGTGTATGCTCTTACCTTGCATCCTTGGATTATCTTGATAATTAAAAGAAAATCTTAATCTTTTTTAAAAATGTTATTTTCTTAGAGAACTACTAATGCTTGAGTATAGGACCTAAAAATGCTTATCAAAGAAAGAAGTTTGAAACAAACTTTTCTAACAACACGTGTGTTTCAAGTTGCCAAATGGTGAAAAAAAAACCACATTAAGTATAAACGATAAAAAAATGGCCACATTCAAAACACTTGATTTGTAGGTTCAGATAAGGGTATGCCCCGTCCACTTAAAACTAGGACATAACTCCTTTGGCATAAGCCTTAAAGCTAAAATAATAGGGGTCATCCTAGGAACCCCAAAATAGTCCACGCAAGAGGGAACCTTGTGGAAGAAATAGGAAGTGCTTCGCATAACCTACTTGACTAGTATTACCATTTTTGATATTTAGCATCAAAGTTATTTGTATTATGACCGTAGTGAGAATACACAATGAATTCATTTATTTCCCACTATTCTTAAAGGGGGTAAAGTAAAGCCGAGCTACTCTACAAATTATTTAGTGTGAATTTTCTTAGAAAATAGAGCTCGCATCTAGATAACTTGTGACACCTAGTTGAGTGAACCACCTAGGAAGCTATCCTTGACCAAGAGCCAACTTGGAACCAACTTGAAAAAATCATTGTTGTAAAGAGTCACCATTCATCACAAAATGTGTGAAGTGTTACTTTTTCTTAGTTTTTCACTCACCCTAAGGCGAGGAGAAACTTTGCCGAAGTAAGGCCAACATTTTTCATCCTCACTTGTACTACTTCCTTCACTTTCTTTTGACACTTTGTTGATCAAAAGAAGAGTGACCACATGTGTATTGCTAATTGATTATGTCACCACTTTTATGTCTATTTATGCTCATCCATGTTTGTGGTTGGGTTTTTAAACATCTAAAGTGTGTGGGAATGTTCTCATATCATTGGAAACCATTTTGATCTTGATACCCATGTCAATATCGTCATCATAGTTAGGCTTGGTTCATCACTTGATTCTCCTTTGAACTGTTATCTTTCTTGTATCGTATCACAAAAATTTGATACTTATGTCTTGTTTCTTACAAACTCAACCTAATTTTTTAGATTGTAATGTTATTATGTTACGCACATCATAATTATTCCTTGGATTAGTCTAGCCTTGGTTTTCTTTCAAACATTACCTCGATTTTGAAAGGTGTTGTTGTTACCTTTTTGCACATTGTATTAATATTATTTCCATATTAATACCTTAATTTTCCATAAATTTTGGTTAACGTATCTTAGTAGTATTGTTGCATCATTTTTTATTGTAACTTCCACTTTTTTTTAGATTTAGGTCTTGGTTAGACTAAAACTTTATTTTAGTATACCTTTTTTGAAATCGTATCAACATTTTATTATTTCTTACATCTTGTTCATTTTTGAACTTGGCATAAGTGTGACATTATGTTGATCATTTTACACCAACCTACCTCTGACACACATTTTTCATAAGGATTATTTCATTGTAGATTGGATTTGTGTTTTGAACTTGCATGATTATTCCTTGTATTCCTTTAGGTCTTTGATCCTCTTGATATTCTTGTTTTTCCTAAGTTCATGATCATTTTTATCACATCTTTCAAACCTTGGAAAAAATATTTCCTATTGAGTAACTTTTGCATCAATCAAACATAGGAAATATTTCCTTTCTATCCTTTATGTTCCTAAAATTTTGATCAATCATTTACCATTTATGCCTATAAACCTTATTGGATTCTCAATCTTGAGTCATCACGATGTATGTTTTCCTTAGATTCCCTTTTGGAAAATCACACAAGCATCCCCATATTTACAAAATGTCTAGTTGGTTGTCCTTATGTTGCCCAAATCAACATGAAACCTTCTTCACTTTCAAGAAGTTTGATCATGCAATCTAGGTCTAAACCTTTCAACCCAACATACACCGAAAATGATTGATTATCACAAGGTCCCTTATACATACGAAAATAAGTAAAAAGAGTTTAATTGTTCAAATAAAAATATTCCCATCACAACTAAACCTTGTTTGGTTCTTTGCACTAGAGAACCCATTCAAGTACCTTGTTCCCACCTTCATCTCATCATAGTCGGTGGTATGGTTTGGATACCTCGATCTAAATTATTATTCGAGTTACCCCCACTCTTCTTCCGATTCTAATCCAAACATTTCATCTTCTTCTAAAGATTCCAATCCAAATATTTCCTTCAATTCTTCCGATGATTCAGATCCAAACTACTATATAGATTCATCTAATTTGACTCTTAAGTTGCGTTCCTCCCATTTCTTCATAGGACCTCGATTATCAGTCACCTAAACAACGTTCTCACCCTCTAAATATTTATGTCATCACATAGTATCTTCATCATTCATCTAATGTGAGTCCTACGTCATGGTCCTCCCTATCTTCTTAGGACCCTCTTCATTATATATTTAATATGAGTCCTACATCGCAGTCCTCCCTTTTTTGTAGGACCCATTTTATCAGTTACCTTAACAACTTATTATTCCTTTGAATATACGTGTGCCTCTAAATGCCTCTAATAAAAAATATAATACAATTCTTAAATCACGGTCCTCTATTTTTCAAGGACCCTTTTTATTATTCATCCAATGTGATTCTTGAATCATGGTGCTCCCCTTCTTTGCAGGACCTTCTTCATGAATCATCCCCATGAATTCTTCCTTCTTTAAAGATTCATGTGACTCAAATTCCTTCTATTCAAACATCTAAATTGACCATTGCATCACAATCCACACACTTTGGATTTAATCCTACTAGTTTAAAGATGATATACCATCATATAGGTAGGTCCACACCACCTTCTTTCTCCTCCCGAGACATCTAGCTCCACATAATCTTTGCCCCTCACATCATCTTTTTATATCAATCATCTTCAAACATCTTCTAAGTCTTCCACACCAATTGAAGATATTTCTTCTAATCAATCCTCGGTGGTCGATTAACAACTCATATCAATTGATCTCTTTTAGAATGAATAAACAATCAGGGAATTTATAGGGGTACACGAAGATATTCCTCTAGTGGATTACAAGGAAGGATTCTCTTTAGACTTTGATGTTTCTACATATTTAGAGGAAAAATATAATTACTTTTATCAAGAAATTTTGGGAGAGCCTCTATCATTCAACTTGATCCTCTTATTCTTCCATCTTCACATTCTTCATTATGTGATGAAACTCCTAGGTCTTTCATTGATCCATGGCCTATCATCTCATCACCCAATCACTCTTTTTCTATCACAATTCCTTAATCAAAATATCTTATGGGGTTAATGCCAAGTATCTCTTCATCTTCGTCTAAGTGTGGGTCACCTTCTATTAGCCCTTCCTCTTCTATTTTTGGGACATTTTTGAGTAGTTCACTCTCTTTTATTCTTAGGGCACTTCAAACTAGCCCCTTGTCTTCTATTTATGGGTCACCCCTAGTATTCCATCATCTTCTATTCTTGGGATACATCCTAGTAGCCCATAATATTCTAGATATGGGTCATGCCCTAGCAGCCCTTCTCCTTCTATTCTAGGGCCACATCCTAGTATCCCTTCATCTTCTTTTAATGGCTCACCTCCCAAAGTAGCCCATTTTTTTCAATGCTTAGATCATAGCCTTTTCATCCATCACATTATTCTTCTACCAAATATTGTGGCAAGCCCACCATCATTTCTCACATCAATTCTAAATGTCCACATTCTTCTCCCACTTCCTAGGATCAGAAAAGTCAAGCATTAGCTTATAAGAAACCTAGACAAGTTTTTACCAAGCTAAGACCAAAACATTGAAGAGCTCCAAAGCTCCCAACAACTCAAATGATTATAAAATTCAAAATAAAATGTGATTCCAGAATGCACACCAATGTACCCATCAAGTATGGTGTAAAGTATAGAAACCTATGGATAGGGAACTCAAGCTCCCACATACGAAACCCATTTTTCAAAAAAAATCACAATAATTTGTTGAGTGTGAGCTCACCATGATCATCGAGATCAGGGATAATATTACACTTGATAGAAAAACACACTTAGTCTCTCTTATCAAAGAAATTGTGAACATCGTTGTTGGATCCTATCATGCAGAGTGACATGTTTCATTTTGATAACCATCAAAATTAAAAAAATCATAAAATAGTTCAAAAATACAAAAATATAAAAATTACAAAATTACAAAAACAAAATCAAATGTACAAATATCAAACATTACAATCAGGTATTGCATACACATGGATGTTATTTCTTCCCTTTCTTTCATATTCCTCTACAAGTCATCCACCATTTTCATCCCTTCGATGATATTTTGGTTAGATTATTTCATACACATTTTGTGACATTTATCTATATGGTATCCATTTGACCTTGGTATTTCATAACCTTGGTAAATTAAATAAAAACTAACCTTTTAGATATCCTATCACTATCTACATATAATAAACTTCTTGGAAGAATTTTTGGGAATATTTGTTGACACTTGACAACATCATCATCACAATCACTTCCACATCCTTCCATCAAGCCATCGGTGATTCTTGACCTCTTGTCAAAAAAACATAGCTGAAATAAGTTTTCAAAAAGAAAAAGAATAAAAATCAATCAATCAAAAAAAAAAGCTAAAAACAAAATCAAATTGATATATAACTCTCTCTTGTGGTATTTCCAATAATATCTACTGGAGGCTCTGAGACACTGATTGGTAGTATAGTAATGTTGTGATTAGAATCAAATGCATCTCCATCAGGGCTATGGACGCATGGCTAGGAGTGAAGAAATGTACGACTTTCCTTCCATAATCCATTCACAAATCACCTTTCAAACTAAATAATTCCTACACATTCACTAGTGTCTTCACTTATTGTTTATCAACTCTTTCCTTTAAGAGGTAATTCAGTTCCACATACACACATGAGATCTTGATGAGTAAACATTATTAGTAAATTACAAAGTGTTACTTTTTGGACCTTGTTCAAACTATTGCTTTAGTTCATGTCTTGTCTCATAATTTTTCCTTGGGATAATCACTTTTTCATTGAACTCCTAAATATTTCACAAGCATCCTTTTTCATTTGAATATTTTTTAGAATATTGTCTCATGTATTTTTTAGAACATTGAACTCCTAAATATTTTCATAGGATCCTTTTCATTTGAATATTGTCCTCTTTTCCATGTTTTTAAGCACTTTTGTTGCCCTATAATAAATCAATCGCCCACTTCCTTTCTATCATGTGTTTCTTGGACACCTTACATTGTGGGCACCCTTGTTGTCTCATTAGTCAACCTATTTTATATTGGCCTTGATCCCCTTCTATGTGTGAATATTTTATCTTTGAATACTCCCACCTAATTTTTGTAACATGTCGCATCCTCACTTTATCATATGCGTCGAATTTTTCCCTTGTACATCCTATCTATCGTTGGGGGCATCCAAATTTTTTTCTTCTTCTTGTACATAGAGATTCATAAAAATTATAGAAAATCACAAAAACATTCTAATATGTTTCAATAAAAATAAAAACAATAAAAATCATCCTACAAAATGTCACTCTTTGGTTCTACTATTCTTGTGCACGGCTCATAGATAATCTTGATCTACCTCTATCGACAAAGTTGGTTTTCTTACTATGTCGTACTCTAAGGAAAAATGAGTTACTTGATCTGTTTCATAGTGCACAATTTATTTTCATAGGACCCAAGTGTCCTCTGTTATTCCCCTTACATGTATCCTTTCTTAGGGCACCATCTTTTAACTCTTATCATTAATTTGCACAAGTAAATATCAAATCTTGATAACAAAAACATTACATTATGTTTCTCTATTAGGTTAGCTTGTTTACTTTCTCATATTACATTGCATTATGTATGTTGCAAGGAGTTGGGAATGTTTTAATTTCTTGTATTGGATTACATTTTATGTTGCATGGAGTTAGTATTTTTAGCATTAGAAAATTGTTCGTATTATGGCTTTTCATGTCATTCTACTTTTTCATATGCTTATGTTTTTAATAAGGACCGATGATGTAGATCTTTGAAAATATGACAACACTAGAGTTGTTTCAATACACTAGATGAAAGCTTTCTCTTTTCTTTCTCGTATTCATTCCTCTTCTACATCATTCTCCTACCAACCCTATTCTTCTTATTCACCTAGTGCATCTTTTCCCTACCCATTCTTCTATCCATTTCTCTCACCTTTTTTGATTGTCAATCGCCTTCTTTCATCACCCCATTAACACTCGAGGGGGAATCTCTCACTTCTAGTAATTTTCTTTTATGCCTTCAAAATTGTATCTATTTACTATCTTGTAAGTGGCATCACTTATGCCACCCCAAAGAGGGGCAAATGTAGACACCTATAATTTAGCTCGAACAATTTAAATACTTAAATTGCGCTAATTATATATTTTCCCACAAATTGATGACATATCATTAATATCACACATTTTCTCTACTATCATTGTTAATTAATTACATTACATTAGTTAATTAACTCTTCTATCCAACAACAAATCCAATTAGTGAACTTCCATTAATCAACTCCCCTTTCTATCTAGATTAATTATTTATTTATAATTAATTAAGCCTACATTTCTATCTTAACTAATTAATTATTTATAATTAATTAATCTCCCGTTCTATCTAGATTAATTAATTATTTCTAATCAATTAATACCCCTTTCTATCTAGATTAATTAATTATTCTTAATTAATTAATTCTCTTCTATTTTAAATCGTCATTTATTTGATTAAAATCCTATTATAACATAAATCATACTAACTATTCCTCTAAAAATATTCTATAAGCTTGCACACCTATTAATTAATCACTTTGGTTAATTAATAAACCACCTCAATCCCTACGAGTCACTAGAGGACAAAAAAACTCTCCTAAAGTAAACTCGCCCCTTTAACCATCCTTATCCATAACTAACTCAACCTAGATATTATCCCACATGTAAAGGGATGTAGATATTCTTTTATCCATTAGTCTATATAAGGAGGCCTCCTCCAACCTTTTTATTTCCACCTTTACACACCTAAATGAGCATATAACCTAAGTTGTAGCCATTTTATCATCTTAGAGCATTCTTCATTGGAGAAGAAAGCTATTTTCATTTCTTCCATTCATTCTTCCAAGTTTGAAATCATATGAAGATGTGTCAAATGGTCTTGTAGCCATGGATTAACAAAGATCTACTCTTGAAACCTTGGGATTCAAACATAAAATCAGCCCTTTTGATTGATAACGATCTAAATAGGTTCATTTCATTAGCATTCAATTATAGATAGAGGTTAATTTGTTTAACATGTTAGTTTGAATCTTCATTTCTTGTTCTAATGAAAGTATGTTAATATATTAGCTTTGCTTAAGCTCTAATCATGATGGTGCATAGATTTTAGTTTAGCATGTATTGAGGCTATTAGGTGTTAGTATTGATTTTATTAGCATATCTAACTAATTCTAGCACACATATGCAATTAATAATAGGAACTAGGGTCTTGATTGTATTAATTAACCCACATAGTGATTATCTCCCCTTTTCCTATTGTTTATGTTTCTGCTATACAAACAATATTTCCGAGTACAAAGCTCTCATTTTGGGCCTCACTATTCCTGTAAGCTACTTATTTGAAATATCTATGCTCATGGATATTTTTATCTAATTTTAAATCAAGTCAATGACACATATCAAACTAAAGAAGAGTGTCTCATTCCCTATAAAAACCTTGTAAAAGCCATACTTGGCTACATTTTAATCCTATTATATCACTTTGTGATCCTTGTAAAGATAATTACCATGTTGATACCATGGATAGTTCGCATCACTCATTCCAAAGGATATTACCGATGAACATGAAAATTTTATAATTTATCACTTATGGCATCCATCCACCTGATATCCTAGCTTAGGAATCATGTGTTGTTACATGCAACAATGATTGTCTCAAATGGTTCACACCAATCTATAACTTCTTATATCAACAAGCCATCCCCATCGACCTTCCATCTCAAAAAATCCCAATTTTCCAACATGAAGACACATGGTACATAATCTTTAGTGCCTCATTATTCAAGAGGGTTTTCAATGGATGTTTGATAAACTGTTTAGGAATTGATGAAATCCATTTTTGTATCGGATACATGATATCTTATGTGGTGGAAACTTCTATAGAAAATCTATGTCTCATAAACTCCTACAACAAGGTTATTATTGGCCTACTATGGAACAAGATTGTTTGGAATATGCCACATGCTACGAAAAATGTCAAAAGCATAGTAACCTCCATCACACACCCTTCTATGAACTCCATCCTATTGCCTCATCATGGCAATTTTACCTATGCGGTTTTTAAATCATTGGTAAATTCAATCCTGAATCAGCTTATGGCTATATATTTATCAATAGTGACACTAAAAATTTCACTAAATGGGTCAAATTTACACCATTGAAAATCACTATAAGTGCTAACATCTACCACTTTATTACTACCCACATCATCACACACTTCGGCATTCCTTTAGTCATTGTCATTGATAATGGATCATCTTTCAAAACTAGAGATGTCAAAAAGCTTTGTGAAAATTTCAAAATCAAGAAAACATTTTCTACCCCTTATTATCCATAAGGAAATAGTCAAGCAAAAGACACTAATAAGACCATTGTCAAGATATTACATAAAACTGTTGATACTAATGGAAGTGATTGGCATAATCAAATTTTATACACTCTTTAGGCTTACTAAAAATCATTCATACTCACACAAATGCTACAAATTTTTCACTATTCTACAGAACTGAAGCCATCATTCTTTTAGAACTTGAAATACCTTCATTACATGTTTCACTCAAAGGAATTTGAAGGATAATAAATATCATGAAAATTAATTACATGAGCTAGAAATGCTTGACTCTCACCATGTACAAGCCTTGGAACATCTTCATGTGTATCATGTATGCATTTCAAAAGATTATAATAAATAGGTATGCCCACACGAATTCCATATTGGAAATCTTTTTTTGAAATAAAACCAAAAACACTAATGTCGATGCTCAAGTAAAAGGAAAATTTAAGCGTAATTTCCCGGGGCCTATATCATTGCTTCCAAGCTAGGGTGTGGAGTGTATAATCTTGTTACTCTTATAAGAAAACCACTAAAAACCCACTTAATGTAATTTAACTTAAATTATATTACACATAACCACCTTCTCCTATTTGTTACTCGATGATGTTCTCAAGTTTTGTACATGATTATTGAGGACATTAAATGAACCTTACACACGTGTAGGGGCATCACACTTTCTTCCCCCCTCCATAACTCTTGGCTATCTATATCATCTACTACACTTCATGCTTCTTACTTCATGGTAAATATTTCTGGCATCTAATCTGAATCACATATAATACCTTGGATACCTGATGATGCACTCTTGTTCTACATATCATACTTGAATGTTGAGGGTGTAATTCCTAAATTAACCTCATGTCCCACAAATCCACTAGGAAACCATAGGTCCTCTCATTTTCACATCTTTTATATCAAAACACACCATTACTTTCACACAACATTTGCACATCTTGGTTGTCTTTACTCTTGTTAGCTTATACTATTTACATGTTGTATTTTGTTTCATATGCTAGTTAGATTCTTAGTGTGTCATTATATTTTCTATATACAAATGTGCACTCAAATAGTATCTTGAGGTGAATTTAGGACCTTTTACATATTCTTACATGATATGTGATACTCAAAATTACTCTTTACCAATCTTGATGAGGCTCTTGGGAATATACATTTATTATTCTCCTCCTCCACATCACAGTACTATAGTTACATTATTTACTAATTTTCATTACATTCACTTACTTCTCACTTGTATATACATGCTTTGACATACTATTTATCTTTCTAACATGATAATGGATGCTTCATGTGTAGCATTTTCCTTGCAAGATTCCATACAACTATGGTTCTATGTCACTTCTTACTTATTATTGTTTGTGGGTTATGACCTATGTCTTATTTGATCATTCTTTGCTTAGGGCCACTTTTTCCCTAATTTTCTTATGAAATTATGAGTGATGTCCTATATATGTAACCAAATTTTCATGGTCCCTCTTATATTCATCGTTGCTTGATACATTGCATTCCATTGCATGTTAGCTCCTCTTCACTAACACTTATTTCTATCCTATATTTTTACATGTTCCTTGGTTTCTACCATGCACATCCCCTACGCCTATAGGTAATTGATCTCCGATATGCATATCAGTTTCAAGTCCTCTCATTTTGGATGCCTCCACCTACATTCATTGCATTCACCCAAACAAGGTGGAAAATATTAGGTGAACAAATAACCCCTTGCAACAAAATAGTGCTCTAGAATATAACAACACAATATAGAATTAGTAAAGGAACACAACTATAGAGTGGTCCAAAATCACACTTGGATCATAAACAAAGATCAAACACTAGCACCCAATAGAAGATAATAAAGGTGGGTGCTTGTGTTCCACCTCGAGTGCTTGAGTTCATGGGGGAAAATCTTATAGTTTCTTAGTTCATCACAATTTCTAGCAATTTATAATATGGATATATAATATCATACGCTTAGATTAAGTTATAAAAGTTAGTCATTTTATTATAATTTAGTTACAACTCAATTATAATATGGTTATAAGTCTGGTTACAAATCATGAATATGCCAATCTGCGAGTGACACTTATCATTTGAGAAGCATTGTGGAAGGAGAAAAATAAAACTCTATCCCCAACACTCTTCTCTTAGCATGAGATCACCCAAAAAAATTGTCCTTGGCATGAGATTGCCCAAAACTCACTTTTAGCATGATATCACCCGAAAACCTTACCCTTGGTAGTAAGAAACTCAAATATGTAGCTCGATGCTTTCTTGGCTGGGAATTGATCACTCCTAACCTCATCTAACAACTTCTCTAAGGTAAATAGGAAAATTTTATATCATATACTCTCTTATACATCAGGTGCACTCTTTCTTTAACTACTACTTTTTATTACATCTACATACTTACGCATATGTTACTCGAATTTTCATATATATGACTTTGACTAATCTCTTACTATTATTTTAAAGTTCCATATTTACAAGTAATAATAAGTAGCTCAAATCAACAAGCACAAGCTCCAAACACATAGTACTATGCATATGATCTACCCCAGTGGTCTACCTCCTTTTCCTAGTTTCCACGTTTCACATTATGATCACTTCATGCTTCACACAACTCGTTGTTTTCTTGGCACACTATTGGATACATTATTATCCATTTTACAACATATGTATCTTCTATATACTTTATTATATGGAGTATTAACTTAAAAGAAAAAGTGGAGGTAAATGCATAAACAAAATTTATACACTTGGGTACATTTGTAGGTCCTAAATCATATTAATGTATATAGGATTCCTAAGTGAGAAAACTAGTGGTTAAAAATCCTTTTGGCCTTTTGATTATTTTACCTCTTGCACTTTACTAGATTTATGTATGTTATAGCTCTATTAGCAATTCACTTATTTACCTTGTGATCTCCTTGAAAGCTAGTGTAAAATTAGGAGAGAAATGCCCAACTTCTCTTGTCCCTCATGGTTACTCCTTCCCTTCTTTATATTCTTGTTAATGTTTTGAGTTATTTTGGCTTCTTGGTCAGCTTTTAACACTTTATGTCGGCCTTCTAGTTGTCAATTATGAAACTCAAACAAGGAAATCATATATATATACTTAGTTATTTATTCTAAATAATGGGTCAAGCACTATAATAATTATCTATCACCACTTAAGCTTGCAAAAAGGCACAAGATCTCTATAAGGCATACATCTAGCATATTCATACAAGGGAAAATGGTTGCATTTGTCTGCATGGATAACATAGGGGGAGTTCATTCTATTCCATTACATGTATTTTCATACCTCATGACAACCTAGATATAACATGTTATCATCATGTAACTTACACAAGGGAAACCTAGGCCATAAGACATGAATACACACACAAATAATTACATAGAGTATGAGATATATTATAGTGTTTGGTTTTAAGTTCACTCTTTGGGTGATTTGTTGAGGTCGATCTAACTCTACATTTTACATCTATTTTATTTTATTTGATGTGGCTTGTGGGCATGTGTAGCTAGATGTCTATCTTGTAGGTTATAGTTATGATCAAAACTTTAACACCTAATTATAAGTGATAAAGTGAATATTGGAGTGAATATCTTTGACCTAGAAAAGTCGAACCTAAGCATTTAAATGGAAACATGTGCCCAAATCAGTTGTTAGTAGGGGGCACTCCATATCCTCTTGTGATCATTGTTATCTATCACATTCCTAAGTTTTAAAACCCTTGGTAATTGATTTTAACACAATTCCCAACTAGATCCAACACTCAAATAATCACAGTCACTCCCATGTTGCATGAAATCAACTAAGTCATCATTCTCTCTCATTTTTTAGGGTTTTACATCTTCAAATGTTTATTTCTTATGCATTATTGTATTTAATTACCTAAATATCATTTGTTACAATATTTACTTTGAAATAAGATTTAATTCAATTTCTATTAAATCACTAGTCACATATTCTCTATACTTATTTTTCATTTTCTATTATAGAAATCTCTCGCAAGGGATAAGTATGATATTTTCTACTAACAAACTCGCCCTTGTGTTTAAAGTTTTAGAAATTTGTGAAATAATATTAATTTTCGTAGGTATTTTTACTCATTTAACAATAGTATGGTGAATTTGATGGTTCTTAGAAAATTCCTCCACCAGGTTGTAAGTTATAACCCTTAAATTTCTTTAAAACCCCTAGTTACCCATATTTCTTAAAAGTAGACATATTTTCCCATATTTTAATAATATATCAATCATTTCAAGCTCGTAATTCTACTTGAGCCACTTATTTAACTAGAAACAACTTCTTGAATCAGATATACACACAATACAAACTAACAAAATGTCTCTATAAAGAGATACACTCTCTAATTGGGTAGACTTTACAAAATGGGCAACTTCCCATTCTCGTAGAGTTTACAGAGGTAATAAAACTATATGTCAAATTACTTCAACATAACAATATTTACTATAACAAAATTTAATTTTCATTTTCATTTTTTATATTTGAACATTTTAACTACTCTTATAGGAGATATCTTTATGTTTTGTTGATAAATATAATAACAATCTAGTAATTGTTATATATATTGTGTTATTATATATATTTATTGTTGTGTTTATAGTATAATAGATCAAAGAAAATAACTCAACATAGGACTGAATAAAAATTTCAAGTAAAGAATACCTCCTTCCATTCACATATCATCTTCATATTAATACATTCTCAAGTGTTACATTTTACCACAAGATCATTGTGATCATATATGAGTAGATGGATAGTCTCTTAACAAGTCAGGGGTATCAATTCTCTATTATCCTTTGACCTTTCAAGATGGGTATATATTCATAGTCTTCTATCACATGTTTGGCCATGTAAGGGAAGAAAGCATTTCCATTATCTATGTATGGCCGAGATCAATTCAAATTGGTTACCAATCATAGTAAATAATTTCTCCTCCAATGCCATATTACGGATAATTAGGAAGTTCGGTTCATCACAAGTGGAAAATAGCTTCTTATATCTCTTCCATACTAATATTAAATATATTTGTACTAACAAATTAATAATATTATTAATTTTATTGTTCAGTCTAGATTATAGCTACCTAGAAAACATTTTATGAATATGTAGTTTTGGAGAGGTGTTTACCTTATAAATAAAATATACCGAGAAGGGTCAAACTTATTTTTTTGTTATTCTGATACATAAAACTTATTAACATAACATAAATCTATCTATTGAATAGCATGAATTTTACCCTTATTCTTCCACAATATTTCTTATATGATAATGAGAAACTATTGATTTTATACAAAATAAAAATGTAAACTTTATTCTTCCTCTATATTGCTTGTATGAGAATGGCCAAATGCCCATTTTGAACATTCTCATAAAGGAAATATAAAGAAATAATATAGGAAACATTAAACTTAATAACTTAAATATTTCTAAATTAATGACTTCACTAAGGTTAAATCATTGTTAAACTATTTTTGGTTATTTTAACACATATATAAATCCAACAAGAATGGGCACTTACCCTTTCTATACAAAATAAAAATTTAACCTTCATTATTCATCTATATAACCCATATGATAATGGGAACCCGCCTTTTCAAAACATTTTCATATAGCAAGACGAGAGAAACAAAAGTGGTGTATATTCCAAAATATGCCGAAATGGGAGCATCATGTATATGCCAAAATATTATTATAGTGATGTATATAGTTACTCTATGGCTTATCATTTCTAACCCATAAGTTCTTCTCTATCTAATAATTATTAGGGTTCAAAGAAGATACGAAGAAACTTTTCGGTTAATAAACTCCTCAAAAAGGACTACCATATCCATTTAATGGCATGCAATAATAGTTTGATGGAAATGCTAACCATATTTCCATCATTTTTGACTCTTCATCATTATATTTTTTTATAATCCACCATTCTTTCTCCATATTATTCATAATTCTATATCTAGACCATTTATACTTCTATCTCTAGACAATTCATACTTTCATTTATAGACATTCCATACTTCCATCTCCGGACCATTCATACTTCTAGCTCTAGAAAGTTTTTGCACTTGCTTATTATTATTATGGACTAATGTTAATACAAGTTTTATCTTAGATCTGAAATCTCCCCATCACTATAAAAACCTATATTATTTATTATAGTTTTAAAATAAAGCACAACAAATAAAAAATACCAAGATAGACATATATGTTGGAATATAGTACATTCCTCATTAAGTAATACAAGAAATAATTTATATGACATCTACATGTTAGGGCTGAAACACAAGAAGGAAAGATGTATAGTATCGAATATAGTACCTTCCTCAAAATTATTTTTAATTAATATAAGAAGTAATTAATATGACATCCACATAGGTCCAAAACACAAGAAAATAAGACAATGTGACGTAGGACTATGAGGAATGTAATGCAAAATATATGGACACCTTGAACTAAAATTTTCAATGTGAGAGAATAAATGGAGTAATTAAATTCATGGCCACCCTAATCACATCAAACCCAAACTAAAAACACAACATATGATAAAAATCACCCAAAACCCAAACAAAACATGTCTATATAAATAAAATTCACACCACCTAAACATAAAAACCCAAAATGAATGAGTATAAAAATATATTTGTCTAATAATGTGTTTGGAGAATTAAAATCACATCCACCCTAAAAATAATAGACTTAAACCCTATATGTCTAATAATTAGTAGGGAATGAAGGTAAGAATAAAATTTCCTATTAACTAATCCCTTTAAAAGGACTTTGGCTACCTATAACGACATGCAATAATAGTTTGACAACAAGGAAAACACTATTTCTATCTATCTCCATGTCTTTGTAATGTCATGTGACAATAGATTTAAGGTAACAAAAACTCTTATTTTTAGTTTTATCCAAAATCCTCACAAAGAAAACTAAAATTGATAAGAATCCAATTATAACATCGATTTCAATTTATGACTAAAATTAACCCAATGGATTCCAAAATATGATTAAAGTGGATACAATGATAAGGTTTTGGGTTTATGTCACCCCATAATTATAATTTTTAACCTCCCATGAACCATATTATGGTAAGTTTTTTTAATTTCTATGCAAACATGAAATCCTAATGGGTAAGGCTTGAAAATACATCAAAATTATGAATTATTTTTATAACATTCTAGTTGTAATGAATCATTTCGTGTGTGGTCAAATTATACATGATGATAGTTACATTATTATATAATTTTTTATTAAAATATTTAATTTATATTTTCTTGGGATTTATATAATGAAAATACTTTAAAATCAACATCTGTATGGATATGGTTGTACTTGATGATTTTTTTATATCTCAATACATATGTGCAAAAATTTCTACCTTCTTTATTGAAATAAAATTTCAAATAACATACATTTAACTGCAAAATAGAACTTCAACAAAATTAGCATTGTTATCCTCTTCGGCATAATTTGAAACTCACATGTTATGTGTTTACATATTGTTATGGCTATACATACTCAATTATTTTTAATTTATTTATGTCATATGGTTTTACATATTTTGTTTCATATCACAAACTTTATTCTTATTTTTTTATAAGCATTGATACATCTTGCATTTTTAGAGGATGATCATGTTGATTTGTTTCAAAAGGTACCAGCGTTGTAAAGGGAAAAGTATATCTAAGTAGGAGTACACTACATGATAGAGATGTGGTAAGTGGATTTTTTTATTGTCAATGTTGACATATTATTAGATGTAAGAGTAAAATTTAATTTTTCATTTGATGAATTTGAAACCTTGGTAGATGTTGAGAATAAAACATACTATATTTTTGGAAAGAGAGTGAATTGTCAAATCATATAGTTTCATGCATTCTGCTTGTTTATAGTGATCACACTTTTATAATGGCTTAGAGGATTAAAATGATACAAGAGATGTAGATCATAGTGATGACACTGAAAGAACCTTCAATAAAATTCCTAAAGATATAATGGATTTTTTCATAGATAATGTCATTCTTAAACACAAATGTTCTAGAAGAGATGATGATATGGCCATGTTTTTTATAACTCATGTTCTCTGATTATTCAAACTTGCTAATACCTAAGAAATTAATAATTTGACTAATGAAACATTTTTATTTTCCATAAAATATGACGTTAACTTATATTTAAAAAGGGAGTGCTCAATTAGATGGTTTGTACCTTATACACATGTGAACACAATTTGAAGTTTAGGGGAATTTTTACTAAATTAATCCATTTATGCTCATTTGCAAGAAAAAATTGCAGAGGGAACAATTACCAATGTAATTGAAGGATACATGATACATTTTAAGATATTGGATGTCAATCGGTGTACATATTGATAGATTATTCAAACTTCATTATAAATGATTCTCCTTATCTAAATAATCTCTCATATAATGGTCTACTAGGAAATTGGGCGACGTGAACAGTTCTAAGATGGATATTAGATTTAAATAATTCCTAAAAGAGGTTGAGGTCATCATGTGGGATGAATTAGAAGAGTGAAAACCTCAATTTTTTTATCCAATTTATTTTGATGCCACTAATCACAATCATTCCAAAAAAGTGATAAGAAGATCTTACAATGCTAAAAAATATTAAAAAATTGGATGCCCCTCTAGCCAATCCATCAAATCAAAAATATGATGAGGATAGAAAATGGTCAATATTTATGGATGAAGTGGAAAATGTGAAATTTCATTATTGTACATCTCATTTTATCTAAAAACTCCTCTTTCTTTAGTTATAATTCAAATATATGCTACAAAACTAGATCCCTCAATGAAATCAATAGAAATAATTTTTGTTTGATGCATTAACAATAAATGCCATCTTAATTTTAATCAACTTGATCTATGGAGGTACATAAATTGAAATTTTATGGGTACCCAAGGAGTACCTTCTATAATCATAAATCTAACTGGATAAGTGGTGACAATCATCCGGTGAATGATAACATTGTAAAAGAGAAAAAAATAGTAAAATATCATAGAAAAAATCACCTTCATATTAATAATTATTTATAGAAATTAAAATATCACTCCACATATGAATCATTCTATAGGAAATGGAGTAAAATTTCTTCAAAAGTTTCTTCATTACCGATAATTAATTATTAAAAAAATTAATGAGGAGCTTGAATTATTGAAACTTCCTCCAATGTCACAGCCAAACTTTAGCAACATAATGACAAAAATATTTCAATATGTTTCCATTACAAAAAAATCTTTGTTAAATGTGATGAGTGCATAAATTTTTAAAACAAATGTAGAGCCACCACATTCCCAAAAGCACTCTCAAAAATTGAAGAGGAACAAACATGACACAATGAATACATTCAAATTTTTCATGCAACTTACTATTCCCACATATTGTAATAATAATAACAGCCTCATGGATTCTTGAGCATTATGCATGATAAAATGGACAAAATGAAAACTTCCATACCAAGGATGGATATAAAAGAAGTCAATAAGTAATGTTATGAACCTACCAATTACTTTGACTGGTGTGCTCACACATGGACACAATATAGGTGGTCCAACCACTTTAGCATATCTTGTTTTGAATGTGGAGAAAATATATGATCACATAATTATCTTTGTGTCTCAAGAAGCTTGAAGAACATGTAATTGATGAGTATGGAGATTTATTTTACAATTGTGGATCATACAAATAGTCATTACATGATGCACTATTACAAAATGATGTGCATGAAAAATTTAAAGGGTAAAAGGAAATATTTGACCATTCTAAATCAATTAGTGTTTTTAGTACAAGTACTTCATTCAAAAAGTAACCACCGATCCTCTACTTATAATTGGATAATGATTCGAGTGATAAAAATAATCATACCTTATTTGTAATTTCATCAATATTGTCAACAAAAAGGCATTCAACATTGTGTATATAAGATTATTTATAGTGGGACACACTCATGAGGATATAGATGGGAATTTTGGAATATTAACAACATCATTACATAAAGTAGAAACATTTAATTTCCACATATCATGGACTCATATGTAACATGTAAAGAAGGGTGAAGTACATTTACTCCTTTCTTTCTTGAGGAAGTGTATAAATTCAAGGATTTTTGAGTCCATTTTTATAATATGGAAAGAATAAGATAATGGGTATCAATAAACCCTAATATGTTTATATTCCATGTTGTTGATGACATACTAGTGATGGATTATAAAGAAATAGTAAACTATCTACAATGGTCTCGTCCAATCCAAATATGGCTTACAAAGGATAATGGTGAATAAAACTTTACGGAAGGGAAATATCCTTTAGAACATTTCCAAGAACTTATAGAAATTGAAGATATGAAAAAGGGAAAAAATCGTATATTGAACATTGGGGAAAAGGTGTAACATGTGAAGGTAGTGAATATTGGCTTCCAAAGATAACACATTGGGAAACGTTTAACATGATTATGATATACACTTTGTAAATTGTAGTAGCTATCGATGCTTATTTTTATCCACACATTTTCATAGAGAAGACTACATTAGTCAACATATCCCAAGTAATAATGATATTTACATTGGTCCTATTAATGGAATACCTAAAAAGAATTCAATTAGTTGAAGAATTTTTCAAGTGATAGATGATTTATGTATCACTAGGAAATGATAATGAAAATATATGGATGGGGAGAGAAGATGGGGATATTTTACTTAAATAGGAAGGAAATAATGTAACTAAAAAGGTGAAGGTTCAATATTATAAACCTACAGGATAGGAAAATTTCCAACATTATATCATTGTTACTTAAGGAAAATAAAACATGGACCCTCTCAGACAAAATTAAATAAGATATTGATGTGGAGAGAATCATCTTTGAATATACACCAAACAAAAAATGGTAAAGTGGCTTCATTAAGATACCGATAAAGGACATGAGGCCATTAAATCATACCTTGAACTACTTGAATAGGGTAATGAATGTTAACTTAGAGAAACTATTGAAGATCATAAATTAGTATGTGACATCATATTGGCCCAAGATGTGGATTTTTAAATAAAATTTCCAAATCATGCTCCAATAAAACTTTACATTTGTACTATTATTTGATATTTAAATGGAATATTGAGTGTAAAGTAAGGGAGATTTTTCCATATAATTCTAGAAAACATCATGTCATTTATGGAAGTTGAATCTTATTAATGTATTATTAATATAATTTCCACCATGAAATTAATTTAATTTGTAAAAAAAACATAATAATTCCTTTATTATGCTAAGTTTATAGGGAACTAGTTGTGATTTATAAGGAATTGGGTATGATTTCATTGGGAATTCATTTCAATATTTCATGCTATGGTTTTTTCAGGAATTGGTTATGATTTAAGATTTCATTATTACCACTAAATGAAATTATCTTCACCTACCTAAATTTATGTACAAACCCATAACTTATGTGCATAACCCATTAATTAAGTTTGGGTATTAATAAACCTTAATAAATGAAGCACACAAACTTATAATTTTATAAACATCAACCAAGATTTTATCATTAATGTATTAGAATTAGTGAATTAAACATTAAGTGTTCATAATGCACATGCCCCCTCCATCTCAATCCTTTTATTAAAAATATTCCTAAGTTACTTGTTTAGAATGGGAAAATGCCCATTCTAAATTAACTTATTTTGTAATTTTTCTAATACCTTTATAAAGTGTAAACATTTCAAGTCTAGATACTTGACTATGTGGCAACAACTTTGGTTTTACAGAGAATTGGTTATGGTTTATGATTTCATTACAACCACTAAATTATATGTTCTTCCCCTAATTATTGAATTAAGAACTACAAAATTTATATGCATAATTACCCATTAATTAAGTTTGGACACTGATAAACCTTAATAAATGAAGCCAAAAAACCTTTCAATTAAAAATATTTTTAAGTTACTTGTTTAGAATGGGAAAATGCCCATTCTAAATTATCTTAGTTTTTATTGTTATAATATTATCTCTATAAAGTGCAAACCTTTCAAGGGTACAGTGGGATGATTTTGTTGTTGATAAAAAGTGTTTTCCAATTACTTGTACATAGTGTAAATATTGGAATATGATATTACACTACTTAAAAACCAATAATAACAATATTGGAATCTGATATCACACTAGTTAAAAAAACAATAATAGTAATTTAGGAATCCAATTTAAACAATTATAAAACCAGAAATGATAATACTACAAGTCCAAATTATTGGTCATATGTCAAGATTTATTAAAAAGTTGGTTAATGGATTGAAGAAGGTGTTTTACCAATTTGGTTTGAAGTTTTATGGTGAGATGAGAGGAGTTTTTAAAATTTTTATGATACCAATAATGTGAAGAAGAAATGTTCCTATTTATTCAAATTACCCTCTCAATAACTCTCAGTAGATATGAAGTTTTCTCTAAGGTATTGATACTATGAGATAATAATGTAATTTCTATTATGAGGGATATAGACATTCACCAATTCATCTTATTTTATATTCCCTTTTAAAAGGGGGAATTAGAACCCATATTATTATATATAAAAGGGCTTGTAATATTTCTTTAGGTATACAAATTTTTATAAAAAATAAATTTATTTTAGTATAAGTTTTAAGAACACATAGACAAGATGTTTTATTTCTCCAAAACTATATTATATTATGATGTAGTATTAACTTGATCTCTTGTTATTTTAATATTATGTTGCATCATTCATTTCACTATAAAATATTGAGGTTTTTATTTTTATGTGTATCTTGATGCTTTAATATTTGTGTTATCCCAAATTTACCCCCATGGTTAATTTGGATAAATCATCATAAATGGACATAGACATTCATATTCTTGACCATCAAAGTTCAACCCCATTAGAAGAGAAAGGCATATTGTGCTTTAGCTCAGACAATTTGGTCTTTACTCATGGTGATCTAGTGAGGCGTGGTGGTAACTATTCGAGTGGTTGGTCGACTAGGTTGGTCGGTCAAGTTGGTTGGTTGGGTTAGTCAGATAGGTTGGTTAGTTTGGTTGGTCGGCTGGGTTGATCGGATAATTTGGTCAGCTAGGTTGGCGCAGGACAAATGGTCAGCCAAAGTTTTTCAAAAAGGTTGATTGATCAATTTGGTCGGACAGTTGGTCGGTGGGTTGGTGTTATGTCAAAATTATAGCACCCCGAATGGCCCGAGTATGAATGGTGCATCCAAAGTGTAATTTTCATAACATGGGACCACCTCTTAAGCTATGGGACTTATGAACTTCATATGGTCCTTCGAAGAAGGCAGTTTCCTCTACCTAATCCTAATGCTAAACTACTCCTAATGTAGAAAATACACCTAACTACAACTATCCTAACAATGCTAAGGAGATAAGGAGAGAGAAATTACATGAAGAGGGAAATCCTACACTAAGGGGGTGATAACACTAGAAAAAGGGGTGAGATACTTCTGTTGAGGGAGGATGAAATAAGGAAAAAGGGGGTGAGGGAGGTCAGACAAATGTGACATAGACCCAGATCCTAATCCACCATCAAAACTCCATGGAACACAACATCATAAACTTGTAAGTGAAAGAACATGCACAAAATACAACAATAATAATGGAGAGGCAAAAAAATAAAATAAAAATGAGCTAGGGTTCAAGAACACCACAATAATAATGGAGTATGCACTGCACTGTTACATTAATGCTCGGATGCATAATTACATTTCTAGGCCCAATAGAAGGCTCAAACTCAAATTGAGTCAAGGAAAAGTTTTGCAAGAGTTTCCCTAGCTCCCAAAATGTCTCTCTTAACAAAAAAAGAGGGGTTCAATTTATTTTATAGACATATTTCACCTACCCTCATTAAAGAGGTATGGACACCGTCAATTTAAAATTTACTTCCGAGGGTACAAGATACTTCAATCGATGAAGACATGGGCACCATACCGCATTAAATCTAGTTGTTGATCTATCTTTTTACCACCTAACCTAATTTAGCTTAGGACTCGTGAGCTGCCCAACCATATGTCACATCCATTTGGTATAACGGTGACTTGTCCAATCTCCAGTGTCCAAACCCGAGCCATCCAATCTCCATGCATCCAATACTCAAGTGTCTTAGCAACCAATAGGAATCCAACCATGAGCCATCTAATTATGAGTTGTCCGACCTCCAGGCATCCAACCTCGAGCCCTCCAACCCCGAGACGTCTAATCAGCAGGAATCTAACCCATATTTGTCAAAGTATCCTTTGGGCGAGTCATCCAACCTTTAGGCATCCAGTCCATTTTATCAGAGAGCACCACCAAGTATCAAACCATGAGCCATCCAAACTACAATTGTATAACCTACACCATCAACCTATAGCCATCTAACCCATAGCCATCTAATCTACAATTTTCAATGTGGTCCAACCCCCGGCCATCTAACCTACACCATCGAAGATCCAACTCCCCTGGCTGTCCGACCTATAGTCGATCGCTTCTCAACTCACGCAAGTCCAACTTGTAAATAACCAACCGGCGATCATCAAACCACTAGCCATTCCAACCTTCATCCATCTAACCTATATATATCTTCTATTATGTTGTCAACCACATGTTGGTCATCCAACCTGTAGTTGTCCAACATGCAATGTCCAACCCTAAGTGACTAACCTTTTCTGTAATGACCGACTAGGTTGACCCATCCAACCTCGAGCTTTTTACCAGCTCGCCACTTAAGCGCAAGTAAAGATCAAATCATCTAAGCCAAAAACAACCTTCCTTTCTCTTCTAATGGGTTTTAACTTTTGATCATCCACATGTCCAAGAATTATGAATGGCTAAGTCCATTTATGATGATTTATCCAAATTAACCAATGGGGTAAATTTGGGATAACATTTAGTTAGATTGGTTGGTTACCACCTAACCTAAGACTTAGACTCGTGAGTTGGTTAGATGGGTTGGTCGAGATAGGTTGGTCGTTTGGGTTGGTTAGACAAGTTGGTTAGATAGGTTGGTCAGAAATGTTAGTCGGTTGGGTTGGTCAAGCCATCTAGGTTGATCTACATCCACAATTTGGTCTTGGGTTGGGTTGGTTGGACACGTTGATTGGTTGGGTTGGTCGGCGGGTTGGTTAGGTTGAACTTTTCGCAGTTAAGGTTAGCTCCTATGTTGGTCGATTTTGGGTTAGACGGATGTTTCAGATAGGGAAGCATCTTATAGATGAAGTTTGGTCATTTGGGATGTTCGAAACCCTAGTTGTTCGGGTCACCTGCTTGGATGTGTAACGGCGTACGTGTAATACAATATGGATAGACAAAGCCAAAGCGGCGAGGTTGGTTAGGTCACCAAGTTGGTCGGCGACAATAGAAAGTAGTTGTATGACCAGCATAGTTGGATGGTGTTTAACCCCCAAGATTAGATAGTTGAGGTTAGGTGACACATGATTATATGGTTCATGAAGTTGGACTCCTAGGTGGTGGTATGGTGCGGTTGGATGGTTCACATGGTTGGGTGTCCCACGAGTCCCAAACAGGTGAAATTAGATGAACGAATGGTAGCCCAACAACCATATTTAATGCATTATGGCACCCATGTAGTTTTTTGACAAAGGTACCCTCGGGAAGAGAAATTGTATGGGTGTTCATACCTCTTTAATGAGGGTGGGTGAAGAATGGCTATATAATGCAATTGAACCCCTCATTTTTTTAAAGAGACATTCTAAGAGCCGGGGAAACTCTTGTAAAAAATTTCCTCGACTCCATTTGAGATGTGAGCCTTCTCTTGGGCCTAGCAATGTAATTATGCCTTTGTGCATCAAATGTAATCATCCATGCATAATTTCAAGCAATAAAAATTGTGTTTTGTTGTGTTTCTTCAACCTTGGCTCAAGTTTTTATATTTTCTTGCCTCCCATTATTATTGATGTATTTTTGTATTTTCTTTCACTTACAGTTTATGATGTTGTATTCCATGGAGTTTTGATGGAATATTAGGATTTGGGTCTATGTCACTATTGTGCTAATGTTGCGTAGATCTATTTTTCCCTCTTCTTCCTCCCTCAAGTAGAGCATCTTACCCCTTTTTCTAGTGCTTTAACCCCCTTTTAGTGTAGGATTTCCCTTTTCATGTACTTCTCTCTCCCTGTCTCCTTGGCATTGTTAGGATAGGTGTAGTTAGGTGTCTTTTTGCATTAGGATGAGTTCAACATTAGAATTAGGTAGAGGAATCTGGCCTTCTCTACGGAGGTCCATCTCAGATTCACAAGTCCCACAACTTGAGAGATGGATCCAAGTTATGTAGATTACACCAAATGCCCCATTCACAATTAGGCCATTCAAGTGGTGCTGTAACTTTGCACTAACAGTTTTGGCATGCCCGGTGGGAGTAGTAGGTGAAAAATCTACATTTCACAAGTGTTCCATTGTATATATTTGTCAAAATATATTTTTAGGTGTGCAGTTCAACAGCTAGAGCCGATTTCATTTCAGAAAGTTGATTTGTTCTTATCGTAATTTTGGCCTTTGAAGGTGCATGCTCAAACACATCTGATGACTCTATCTAGTCAACAAATGCTTCTCTCGAGCTCTAGACCTTCTTCTATTCCATCCATTTCCATTATTTTTCCTTCCACATCTTTCAACTTTCTTTCATCCATGAAGTTGTGCAATCATGACTTCATTCCCTTCATGGAATTCTATATTGCAAAAACAACAATGCCCTCCACCTCTAATGTATTTCCCAACTCCTACGAGATCAGCGTTATGAGAAAATCAAAACTCAGTATGCTTACCCCTATGAGAAGTACCATGATCACTTTGGCTATGGAACATGTCAAGAGGGATATGTCTGCAATGAAATCAATTATATGGAGTATGTTGATTTATAGGAGAAGATTCAAAAGATGGAGGCAAGTATATTACACTCAAGGGCCACAACTCAGATGAAAGCATTAAAAATTAGCTATAGGGCACCTTTTCCATGGTTCAAACCTATGCTAAGACATTTCAGCCCACAACAAAAGCTTGATTTCATTGTTGAGATACTACCCAAGCTTGCACAATGGACTGAGGAGATAAAGGCCTATGAACTTTGTGTCAGGAAGCCTTGTCAATGGGTAAGTCCCACATCATCATATAAAAATTTTCCCTCTGTTCTGCAAGAAGCACCATCTTAGCCTAAGCCTCAATTTTAGAGCTTCCCATCCGATGCTTCTATTATGGAATCCTTTTCTCCATATTCTAGTCTCCCATCCCATCTTAATTTCTCTTCCCTTCTCCCTTCCAAACCCAATTCCCCTCCACAAGAACAGAATGAAATACCTTCCCTCCCACCACCTCAAGTAATGCAAGCACCAATTGTGATCCAAACCACCCCTCCTCATGCATTCTCAAGCCCATGTTGGGAAGCAACCCAAAAGACCAGTCAAGAAGAAAAACAAAGAAAAGAGGAACCCAATAGAGAAGAAATGATAGAAAATATGAAGAGTTGGGTTGTCAGGTTTGGAATAAAGAATATCACCTCACCGAATCCCAATCAAACCCACCTCAGTCACATGCCTCCACTCCTCATCAGTCACATCTCCTCGAGACATCTAGCAATAAAGGTAGTACCCTATCCCGCATCCGTAGTTGATCCCTCACCTGCATCCAACAAAAAAATACTATTGTTAGAACCCCCACATACCAAACACACTTCCTACCTAATAAACCTCATTTCCAACCCTCATTACTTATTCCACCCACCCTACAGATTACCCATTGCTAAACCAATCTATTCATGTCATTTATACTTATTACCCTACTTTCCTCTCATGAAACCTATCTTTACATCACCCGACATATCCTCACTTCTTACCTTTTCTCTCTATTGCCCTATGTTCCCCAAAATCTAACCACCACTATCAACCTCAACCATCATCAGTCACGTGTAACTGGCATTAGTCACCTACTTCTATACCGATGTCGGAAAAAATACCACCGATGTCGGCAAACAATTGACCGACATCGGTCATTGTCACAAATCTGAACATGTAAAACCCCTCCCCTCTTTTCCAAAATTCTTCAAATCTAACCTATACACCTACTCTACCCTACCCAAAGCTAACCTAACCCCTGCCCATCCCTATCTACCCTACCTAGAACCTCCCCCTCCCTCATTGCATCAATTTTCACCACCAACTTCATTATATTTTCCTACCCATGAAACCCATACCCACATCACATTTTTCTACTTTAAAAAGGAAGGATCGGGATAGAATCCTACCTCATCTTAGTGTTCGTTGGCATGGTGGTATGGCTGGCCATTGAACCGGTGGCCCACCTGAACCTTCTCCTACCTCGGCCATGTCTAAATCACCAACACAAATACTCTTGACCTCCAATCAAATCCTCCACACCGATCTCATGGACCCGACTACCTGGCCTGTCTAACCAACCTGATCTCTCCACCTTAGTTGGGTTGTACCTCATACTTTCCTCTTGTAAAGGCACAAAAGGTTTTGTGCTCTGTCATTTTCCCAAAATTCAAAATGCACAAATGAATCCCCTTTTGTGGATTTCTCTTTTTAAATACCCAACCTGACCCGACCAACGTCAGTCAGATTGTGCCCTAGTAAACCAATGACGGTTAAACCTAAACCGATGTCGGTTACCTATCATTTCACTTATAACTCTTTTTTACCTATTTTTTCCCACAAATTACCCAACCCCTCCACCATTTGACCTTAACCATTTTTATCACAACCTACCTCCAAGCCTACATTACCTATACCTATCCTTCATTGTGTTTAGGGACTTGTTATTTTACCCATACCTCGGCCTTACCCATGCCATAACCTAGCTACCTAGACCTGGAACATTGTTAAGTGACCTTTGAACCCTTGTGCTTACTATACCTTGCGACACTACTACCCGTGTTGTTTGACCTAATGACCTTACCTTGCCTCTTATCATGACTATTTATCCTGACCCAACCTTTGGTGTACCGTAACATACCTAAATGTTTTTGTAGCTGACCTGTGAAGTACTTATGCACCATATCCTATAGCTTGGATACCAAAATCACCTCAACCTTGTTTGGATAAACCTATCAATCTTAGACAATGTAGATTTTGCATATTCTTCAACCTGATACCATGTTATAGTTTATACATGTGCATGTGTTTGATTGTTACTACCTTTGACCCTAGACCATTACCTGGATTACCCAATTGGACCTTTACCCCATTACCCCGTTGTCCACCTTCCTCTTCATTACATTCACATTTTATCAAACCACTCACCGATTTTGTCTTCGCCACATTATTTCCTAGTTTGAGGGAGATCATCTTCACCCACACATGGGGCAACCACATCTTATTTTTGTCAGCATCACTTACCAATACAAGCTACACAACAAAAAGGGGAAAAATGTAGACACCAAAATTGGGTCACACCCCCTTGGTCCCTTGTCAAATAACTAGCTCAAGCATACTCATCTAACCATGGCCCCTTCCACCCCACATTAATATTAATTTAATTAAATTAATTAAATTAATACCCATCCTCACAATATTCATTTTTCATTATTTTAATTAAGTTAATTTCCACCTAGACAACTCATCTAGCCACCTCACCCTAGACCTATTCTTGGCATGTTTCCACAACCAATAATAACTAACTCTCACTTGCCTTAATGAGATAATATTTCTAACCCTAAAATCAATCCCTAAAATCTCTCTAACCATATTTCGCTCATTAGAAGGAATTTTTCGTTATAATCCATGAGAAGAAACTAACTAGGCCCACGAAATTAGAAAGATCTACCCATTTTAGTAAACCTAGGGAATCCCACCTTAATCGATGCTAGTTACCTCTAAAGTGACGTCAGTAAACCCGGAACCATCATCATTTACCATTTATTCACCTAAACAACCTTGTTTTAGGGTTGACACATTTTGAGAGAAAGAAAGGATATTAAAGTTGTATGTGAGAGAAAGAAGCATCCTTTTACGTATCCAGACATCTAGAACCATCACCAGGATCAATCATAGAGCCATTGCATTCATGGGAGCACTCCGGGAAATCACTACTATAGTACCATACATGTATTCTCTGATCAACCACCTCCACCACTTAGCCATCAGATCCTTAACATAATAAGTATGGCCCTAACCAGTAGGGTTTATTTCAATTAGTAATATTTATTACTCCTATTATTAATCTATTCTTTACATGCTTATTGCTTCATCACCCACTTTCCTGTGAACTCAAATATCCCTTCACCCATATCACCAAATCACCTATCCTCACCTGCTTGTACACTTTTAAGCATACCTAATACCTCTATAGACCTTCCTGTTCACTCTCCCAAAATTTATTTTACCTCAGATCACCCCCTGCCATTTAATTTATTTGAATTTCTTTTACCTTGACCATACGACATCGGTTATCCATAACTATTATCGATTATACATAAAATGGCATCAGTCACACTCACCAACATCAATCTCTATGTTTTACACCTTAACTAAGAAAAAACCCAACAATCACCTTACCGGTTGACCTAAATAACCAGAATCTAACCCTAACCGGTCCCAATACCTTGACGGACACCTCACCTCTCGAATCCAACTATATCCTAGCAACTTTGTTGTGATTGGATTTTCTTATTATACTTGAATGAGATACCTAAATCATATCAAATACAGTAGGACTTTGCTTATTTCTCGCATTAACTTGTTTTAAACAGTGGATTGACAGCCATATAGGAATTATCACACTTCCGGAACTAGCATACACTAGGCAATCCACTGTCATATACCATTTAATTATCCTCTTGTGGTCTTGTTGTCTATTACAGGTAGTTCCTCCTAGCCAAAAGGAAGCTCTCACATTCAACTGTGGATCAAGAATTCAGAACATGTGTAACAACCATCAACTAACCAACATTTAACAAGTATTCCTCCTTGGCCCTTACCCTTATATGTTTCGTCATTTCGAAAAGGTAAAGAAAATGGTGAAACAATCCCTTTTAGAAGATAAACATATCATCTACAAAAACATAATTACTTAGTTAAGAAGAGTACAATATATTTAAACAAGAATCATGTATCAATATTTACAACATTGATTACAGAAGGGGTCAAGGATATCAACCATGATAGAGGAATTACAAACAAGAAGGTTTTCTTCACGCATAAGTTGCAGTAGTGTGCATGTTCAAACAACATGAAGGAGTTTGAGGCATTTGTGCATGGTATTCTTATTTTGAAAGGATACCAATCAAAGCATTAAAAATATTTGAATATAGGTAATTGTTTATCTAACAAGTGATAAATAGGTACATGAAAAATAATGATCTTTTGAAATCTTATAAACATGGAGTTTAGGACTTCTTGGAGAGATTTTACACTCTTAATATGTAAGTGATGCCAAGGAAATTAAACAAATAAGTAGATAAAATGGAAGCTCTTCAATCAAAATTCTCACCAGTTGAGGAATTCATTCAAGGTAATCCACAAAATATCGATATTGTAATCAGGCCATCATTTCCAAATAATGAAACCAACTGACATATGTTTGATAGTGATGTGAAAATTATGCAATTCGTTAAAAATAAAGATGAGTTTTCCTTAAAAATGTAACTTGATTTGCATGGTAGCTATGGTGATCAAATATTTGAAATGAAGACAAATAAATTTCCAAAAGGACTTTGGTTACCTTATACCATATTTTTAGTCCAGGAGATGAACTTAGAAGAGAAGAAAATAATATAACAACAAGGCGAGAAGACTAATTAATAGTCACTATCACATGTGGCAAGGAGTTATTTCTTTGAAATGTATGCAGGAAGATGAGAAATAGTCATTTATCTCATTATGTCAAAGGTATAGTGACATATTTTCATGGGATTATGAGGATATAAAGGGATTTTATCTAAAAAAATTCAATCCTCCATTAATCTTGATCCTAATGTCAAACCAATTAGACAAAAACAAAATCCAATTAATCCTAAGATATAACCCCTCATAAGGAAGGATTTATTCAAACTGATTGGAAAAGATATATTTTTCTATTAAATACTCTAATTGGGTAGAAAATAATGTTCGAATGAGAAATAATAATAGTGAAATCAAATTTTGTGTTGATTTTAGAGATTTAAACAAGGATTCATTAAAGGATAATTAATGTTTACCTTTTATAGAACACATTTTAGACCATGAATGGTGCGAGAAAACTTTTCTACGTTTGATGGATACTCAAGATTCACTTAGATCATGGTCAAGGAATAAAATCAATTAAAAATTACATTTACAACCAAATGGGGAACCTATTCTTATCAAAAAAATTATTTTGGTTTGTAAAATATAGGTGCTACATTTCAAAGAGAAATGGAAATTGCATTCAAAGGGTACATTAATGATTTCATCCTTATCTACTTGGATGATATTACCATATTCTCAAATTAAAGTAAATATCATATTATGCATCTTGAGAAAGTATTTTAAATATGTAGTGAATATGGGGTGTCTCTTAACCTCAAGAAATGTAACTTTATTATTTATCAATGTAAGATTTTGGGACATGTTGTTTCAAAGGATAACATTTTCATTGATCCAAAAATAATCTCATCCATCTTGGCTCTCTCCTTTCCAACTCACAAAAAGGCCTTGCAATAATTCCTTGGTAAGATCAACTTTGTTAGAATATTCATTCCTAAATTTGTAGGATTAGTTAGGACCATAACTCTCATTCTCAAGAAGGATTCGGTCTCAAGTGGACAATAGAAGGAAAAGAAAGTTTCACCAAGATCAAGAAATAAATTTCTCAAGATCCTACACTTATCAATCCTAATTATTCTAAGGATTTTATCCTTTATGCATGAGGAATTGAATCTAGTGTTATTTCTATTTTGAATCAAGCAAATGATCAAGGACTAGAGAATACGAGTTTCTTTCTTAAGTCAAACACTAAAGTATGATGAATTAAAATATAGTTATGTAGAAAAATAGGTCTTCACCATCATGCACATGCTAAATAAATTCAAAAGTATGTTCACCACTAATCATGTCAAAGTTCTAGTTTCACACTTTAGTGTTAGAGACTTCATCATGGGATAATAAATTAGTGAGGAAAGAGCTAGATGGGTGGTGAAATTTTTTGAGTATGATGTGACTATCAAAGTTACTAGGTTGGTTAGAGGAAGAGCACCATATTAGCAACTTATTATAGATATGAAAAATGATCAAGAAACTTATTTTCTCATGGATGAATATATTCCTTGCATTGAATATCAGAAAGATGAAGGATTGCCATGTGTATGCAATTAAATTTATATAATGAAAACATTCATATCTTTTGATGCATACCCTCATGTCTTAAAAAAAGTAAAAAGAATACATTTGAGGATGAATTCTATTCCATATGCATTGATTGATGGAATTATCTTCAATAGGAACATTAATGGAGTGTTATTGAGATGTATTAAAGGTGTGAAAGAAAGCAACATTTTAGAATATTTCCATGATGGTTTCTCCGGTGGAAACTTCTCTACCAAGGCAATGAGATTGAAAATTGTAAAGGTGAGATAATTCTATCCTACATTGTTTATTGACGAGCATAAATGGGTTAGAAGATGAAAATAATTTACCTTATTCATAGGTAAAAAGTGGTTATTCGTGTTTCCCCTCCATTCAATCCAAGTGAATTAACCATTATACAAATGGGTTATTGACTTCATTAGTATGATCAATCCTCCTTCAAGCATTGGTCACAAGTGGGTCTTGACAACAATAGATTACTTCACCAGATGGAAAAAAGTTATGGCACTTAAGGAAGTAACTTAGTAAATCATATTTTACTTTCTTTAATGAATTGTGACTAGGTTTAACATCCCTAAAACCATCATCTCGACAATGCAAAGGCCTTCATAGGAACTAAAATTTCTCATTAGACTCTTGGACATGGGATCTATCCGAAGACTTATTATAACTGCTATCCTCAAGGAAATGGCTTAGTAGATTCTACTAATAAGAAATTGATTAGAATCATGAAAACTATGGATATCAGCCAAAGGAGTGGAATATAAACATCTCATGTATGCTACGAGAAAATAAAATCATAGTGAAGAAGGAAATTTAAACTTCTCCTTCCAAACTTGTTTAAGGTAAAGAAGTTAGGCTTCTATTATCACTTTAAATACCTTCACTAGAGTTGTCAAAATAGTTAGAATTTGAGGAATAGATCAAAGAGAGATCAAAATGGCATAACTAGTTAAACTTGAGGAGTTAATAAACTCTTCCATGATCATATTGGAACGTTAGAAGTCAACCAAACAGTGGTTTTATAGGAATTTTAGAGCTCAAGCTTCAAGGTGAGAAATCCAGTCTTCAAATGGGATACTAACATAATGAAAATAGGTCACCATTCAAAGTTTGATGCAATTTGTAGTGGACCATATAACATCAAGCCTTATAAGAAGGCCAACTCCTTTGAGTTGTCCTGTCCTTATAGAGATGCATTACACATCCTAGTCAATGGGATTTATCTCAAGAACTTCCATTAACATGTCTTATTACATCTTGTATGTATATTAGAATAGTTTTAATACCTCTAAGTGCACCTTACACGCAATATTTTTTCAATATAGGTTTCCTTCCTCTCAAATGTTAGGTTATGGATCCTATTTTCATGTGTGAAAGTTTTGAAGATTGAAAACTAAAGTACTATACACTTTCCATAGATTTTTTTCCTTAAAACGTGCCCAATATATCGGGAAACGTGCTTTTCTTACATGGGTAGGATTTTTGACCCATAGGTTTATGGGATGGTTTTGGCCCATGGTTTTTATACCCACGCTTTTGTAAAAATGCTTAAGCATTTGTCTAATTATGTGGTTTTGTGCATATGGTAGGGTTAATGTAACATTGTAGATGTGTTTTGAATTTGGGTGTGAATTTTGTAGAGTTTGTTGAGCATAGCTCCAAACAAATCTAGGTATTGTATTGAGAGAGTAATGGCTTGTAATAAAATCTAAGCAAGTGATTCTTGGTGGACGTAGCCAAATTGGGTGAACCACGTTAAATACTGTTGTTTTGTGTTGTGTTATTTTATTCTGCACTTTTATTTGAGATCTGTAATATTTTTTTCATATTATTTTCTACTATTGTGATTCTATGAGGGATTATTCTGCATATTTTATCCCTTATTACCTAACATCAAATGCCCACATGCACACTCTTTTATTACTTCTAGGATAATAGTTCTTGTGTTCACAAATAATGAAGGTTTCAATAAAGGATATTATGTTTCAACTAGCTCACAAGAATCCAATATTTTCTATTCAAATCCCAAGCAAATTGATTGATTCAGAGCAAAAATCAGGTTTCTAGGGTCCCTTCAGAAATTTTCTAACTCTCCTGTCCAGGCTGAAAAGAGCAAGCTCTGAGAAAATGCGGAAAAAAGTTGCAGAAGGCAAGTAGGTTGATCCAGAAAAAATTTTGAAAATTGGCTAAGTCCTGCTCAAGGACGCCTTTGGGACGTGTGGGACAGAAAGACGCGGATCGGCCGAAAAGCCTCCAGGCGGCCCGCTAAGCATTTGGGACAATCGCGGCTGGCAAATGGACGCGCGGCGCGAGAAGCCGATCCGCCGAAAAGGAAGAAAAATTGGCTAATCGCTTTGGGACATTCGGGACAAAGATACAAGGAACCGAACCGGCCGGATCGGCCGAAATGAGAACAAACGGTCCTAAAGCATTTGGGACATCTGGGACAAAAAGGCGTGAAAAGCCGAACCGGGTGAAAAGAGTCAAGTCATCCGAAATCAAAGCTGGGCCTTTGGGACAATGGGACAAAAAGGCGCGTTCGGCCGAAGGAAATGGGAAATTCGAATTGCCTGGGCAATGGAACAAAAGGCCAACCGCGAACCGTGAAGGAAAAAACCGAAATGGGAGACAAACACGAACCTGAACGGGACTTGCCAAATCAAGACAAGGAACACAAGGAAAAATGGGACAAGGGACGATGCGGACGCGGATCGCCGAAAGGGCCGAGAACCAACCAGACACGACACGTGTCACAAGGAGAAAAAGGTCAAAAGGTCAAAGGGGTGAGTTTGAAAGCACCGAACCGAACCAATGGGATAGTGCCACGTGTCCCAGCAGGGGCCCACAAGGAAATTTCAAAAGAAAGCCCACCGAAAGGTAGAGGAGAGAGAATCACGCGACCAATCAATGCGTGCCACGTGTCATCCAGGTGGCGAAGCGTGGGAAATATTTCAAAATCCGTCTTGGTCTGTTCCGTGCCCTAAATCTTCAGATCGTCATATCTTTTGATCCAGAGCTCGGATTTGCACGTTCCTTATATCAACGGAAAGCTTGTGAGATTCTCTACACGATTCCAGGGTCAATCTTACATTTTGGTTCAGTTTGGAGAGAGAAAATCAAGAAACACCTCTGGCACGAAATAACAAGCAGAAGTAATGCTTCAACTAACAACTTTAATGCAGCAGACAGTTCGCCGCTTCTGTTAGGCAGCCCGCCGTTTTGCCAGGATCCGCCGCTTCTGCCATGATGAGATGAATTGAATGCAACCTGGAGGTGGTTGGGGTAGATTTGGTTTTCCCTTCTCTCTTTCCTCTCTCATTCTTTCTATATATTGCAAAGAGGAGCTTCTTTTCAAGGTCGAACATTTTTCTGTTTTGCTCCTCCCTTTTTCTCCTATCAGCGAATTTGTGGAGTTCGAACCTCTCATTTGAACTCGTAATACGACTCGCCTCATGGCATTCTCAGGCAGTGTATTGTATCAATCTTTGGAGCAAGTAATACATGTCCGTGGATGATTCTCAACCCTCTCGTGTTCATCTTGCATCCTCCCGGTCTTTCACTACAAGTTTTGTTATCTCGTGCATGATCTTATATCACATTTGAATGGTCTCGTGTTCACCGGCAAAATAGGTGTTCTTCATTCCTGCATCACCTCTATTAGCTTAGATTTATTTTATGCATCTTCTTACCTTGTCTCCTCGGGCAGATTAGATTAGGTTTTGAGAAAACCTCTCGCATATTTTCGTGTGTGCATCCGAACAGAGGAATAGGAACCAGCCTTTTCTCTCGGAGAATCCTTTCTCATTTTTCAAGTCCCACACTTGGAGAAAGGATTCAATGTTATGCAATCACACTGGATGCCAAGTGATCAACCTAGAAACTTGATCTGCATCCAGGGGTGCTGTGATTTTGCACTAACAGTTTTGGCATGCCCGGTGGGACCTAGAGGTCTCATTTTTATTGCAGCAAAGTTGATGTGCATCTGCTGCAATTTTCTTGCTTGAAAAGAGCTATTATTTGCATATCTGGTGACTCCAAGAGGAAGAATCAACTGGTTTCAGCAGCACAGGCCTGAAAGCTTATGAGAAGAATCACAAGGTCAAGAGTTGGAGAAGAGGAAGTGCTGTTTGAATACCTGCAATTATCTCCAAGAAGAAGGCAAAGAGGAAGGAGGATTCAAAGGTCTCCATCTCCACCAAAAAGTAACTCTCTCAACTCCTCCACCCGCGATCGGCCTTTCATTCAAAAGATTCAAGAGTCCTTCGACCAATCGAATGGCGCAACCAGCAAATCCCTTTGTCAATTTCACCGGCAGCAAAGCACCCACTTGCCCTCAATGCACGTAATCCAGTTCCCAATGCAGCATCAAGAACATTCCATTTTTTACTCGGAGAAAATCATACCACTCCTCGGTGATCATGTCAAAGACATTGCTAACATCTGTGCAATCCATGAGATAAATGAAATGGATGTAGTCACAAATCGCCGGCATCATCATTCAAGGGGAAAGCATTGCAATGGTTTAGAGCCTGAAGCCGGGTTCTATCACAAACCGGAATCAGCTTGTGGTATGCACTTCATGATCAATTTGGAGAGAAGGGAGACAACTTGTCTCTTTTGGAGCAGCTGACAACTATCAAGAGAGCCCCCAACGAGCAGCTGACTGATTTCAACTTCAGATTTCAAAGGTCTTGGGATAGGATTCCAGTAGCAGTCAGGCCAACAGCAGAAGGTGCTTTTCTATATTACCTTAAAGCTTTAAATTCTGATATTTCTATGTTGGTTCAATCTATGGGAGGCACAACTATCCCTGCTGCTTATAGTATTGCCATTAGAGCTGAAAATTGTCTGATTCAAGCTGGCAAGCTAGCTCCTAGGCCTCCAATGCCATTATATCCAAGTTTAGAGAGCCCAAGTGCTAGTCAAGCACCTGTCTTAGCTCCTATTCCCACTCCTAGAAATCAGAGTTCAAATGAAGCCTCCACTTCATCTCCAAGTGCCCCAAATGAGCTTCAAGAGGTCATGAAGCAATTGCAAAATCTAGGCAATGAGCTGGTCACTCTCAAAAGACAGCAAGCTCAAGGTTTTAGACCTTCATATCAGCCTCAAGCTCAACCTAATAGGCAGCCATATCAGCCTCAAAGGCCACCCAATCCAGCTGCAAATCTGAATCAAACAAGGCCTCCTGCCAATAGACCATTCCAGCCCTATAATCCAAATGCCATATCTCGCTCTAAGGCATTAGTACCAAAGCACAAAACAACATTGCCCAGGAGTATGATTGGTGTTTTCCATGTAATGAACCTCATAATCAATCCATGTGCTACAATGGTGCTTTAACTCAAGCTTTAATGATAACAACTACTGGTGTGGAGGGTGAGAACAGACAAGAAAACAGCCAACAACAAGAAACATTCCAACAGAATCAGCCCCAAATGACACCACATTGGTAAATTGGCAAGCAGAGGATTTTTGTGGCATGAACCAGGCAGTTTCTCAAGGTGTTGCAGCAAACACAAGGTCAAAAAGGAGAAATTTGGGTGAAGAGCAGCCATTAGCCCCAGCCAATCCACAACCTTCCATGGCTCCACAAATGATCGGGCAGCAAAGTCCCTGCTTCAAATGCACAAGGGCAGCCAAGAACAGCCCCTAGGCCAACTCAAATGCCAGCTGTTGCTGCCCACATACAAGGAATAAATGTGCAAACCAAAGGACAGCAGAGAGATCCTTCATCACCATTCAGTATCATTGATCAGATGAAGAAGACAAACGTCAATATATCTATGTGGGAATCCCTATCCATCCTGTGCCAAAGAAATCACGCAAAGTGCCATGAAGGATTGGCCAACTTCAATCAAGCAGTCCAAATGCAAGAGAAGGTACTCACAAATGCTGCCCAGCCTGAAGGAAATCATGGAGCACAACAAGGTAAAATGCTGAAGCCTCCCCTTTCTATGTTTCGTTAATCATTGGAAATCAGCTAGTGCATAATCGCATGATAGATTCCGGGGCAAGTAGCTCAAGAATGCCTAAACAGATAATTGATCGCTTAGGGCTCCAAAGATGAAATAACATCTAAGGGAGAAAGTGCACTGGATGGGACAGCAATAGCAATAGCTTGGAGTGATTAGAAATTTGAGTCTTACCTGCATGCATGTCCAAATGTTGTTGTCTTACAAGATATATCAGTCATAGACCTTCCACCACTCTTTCGCCCTATGTTTATCAAGGGACTTCACTGCCAAAATTGGAGGATATTTGTCTGCTGATTGGTCTCACATGCTATTCAAAACAAGGTATGGAACTAAGGCTACAATTAGGTCGTAACCTATTGCAAACTTCCACATTGAGCCCTACACTCCAAGTCAGATTAATGCCAATTGCTCAGCATTTGATCAAGAAGATCACCCAAGCACGGATGAAACTGACACTAAAGTTGGAAACATCCCAGATCTAACTCTTGATGAATGGGCAAACAAGGTGCATGCTTTTGATCCTTATCAAGGAATAGAAGAATCTGAGCTAGGAGTCTATTGTATACACGAAGAAAGTCAACCTATTCCTAGCATCACCAAGCCAAACCACAAGGATGACAATGAGGTATGGCAGCTTTTTTTTGATGGATCAAGGAGTAGACAAGGCGCAGGAGGTGGAGCCGTGCTTATTTCACCTCAAGGAGTAAAGTATTATTCAGCTTTTAGATTTCAATTTGCATGCTCCAATAACACTGCTGAATATGAAGCCTTGGTGCAAGGGATGCATTGGGCAATCAAGAGAAAAATAAAGAACTTGCAAGTTTTTGGGGACAGTGAGCTGATTGTAAATCAAGTCAAGGGACAGCATGCCGCCAAAAATGATCTACTCAGGTGCTACAAGAACAGGGTATGGGACCTCATGGAAGATTTTGAGGGTTTCGGCATCAAATCCATCCCTAGAAAGAGAATCAAGTCGCCGACAGCAAGCAGCAGCAGTAGGGGCAGCCTTTGACATTGTAGAAAACATTCAACAAGACAAGGTACAACCAAACATCCACGTGATTGTGAGGCCTTCAGTGCCGGATAACAATGTCAGCTGGCAGGTATTTGAGAATGACCAGCAAATCATCCACTTTCGTAAGAAGAAGCTGAGTTCTCAGCTAAGAATCAAGAAAAGTTGGAACAACAATATGGTGACCAAGTGATACAGCTGAGAACTGACAAGCTGCCCAAGGGACTTATCACTTTGGAGTCCATTTTCAACCCCAATGATCAGTTTAGAAAGGAGAAAGCAAACATTCAGGTCAAGAGGGAAGATTCGGTATCCATCTTGGTAGAAGAGAACAAGCCATTGCAAATTGGAAAGATGACAACTGAGCAAGAAAGGTGTGAGTTCATACAGCTATGTCAAGAATTCCCTGACGTGTTTGCTTGGAGCTATGAAGACTTGAAAGGTTTCAATCCCAACTTAGCTCAAAGATACCATCGAATTCGATCCAAATACTAAGCCTGTCACAAAGTCAGTAAACAGAGACCACTAATCCACACATGGAGCCTCTCATGAGGAAAGAATTGGACAAGCTGATTGAATCAAGAATCATATTCCCAATCAAGCATTCTAGTTGGGGTCACAACTTAGTTCCAATCAGAAGAAGAGTGGAGAGATCAGCCGTGTGTTGACTCAGAGATTTGAATAGAGCCTCTCTCAAAGACCATTATCCACTCCCTTCCATGGAGCAAATATGCAGGTCGTAAAGCTGGTTCGTAAAGGTTTTCACTACTTGATGGTTACTCAAAGCTTCAATCGATTATGGTAAAGGAGGAAGACCAGTTCAAGACAGCCTTCACAACCAAATGGGGCACATATGCTTACAAGAAGATGCCATTTGGACTGTCGAACGCCGGAGCAACATTCCAGCGAGCTATGGATATGGCATTCAAAGGCTTGATCAACAAGATAGTGCTGATATACCTAGATGATATTATCGTCTTCTCAAAGAATGCAGCAGACCATCTCTTTCACCTCAAGCAAGTGTTTCAGAGGTGTAGAAAGTTTGAGTGTCCTTAAATCCTAAGAAGTGCATCTTTCTCGCACATGAAGGGAAGCTCCTTGGCCATATTGTCTCCAAGGAAGGATTAGCAATCGATCCAGAGAGGGTCAAGCCATAAGAGCTCTACCATTGCAAGCCACAAGAAAGCCCTTCGAGTTTCCCGGGAAGGATAAACTTTGTTCGTGAGGTTTGTCCAGATTTCGCAGCCCTTGTCAAGCCCATCACCAAAATGTTAAAGAGAAGCATGGCTTTCAAATGGATGGATGGCGGCAGTAAGGCAAGGATAGTTTTGAAGCAATCAAAGAAGCTATCTCCTGTGCACCCACTCTCATCAACCTGACTTTTCCAAGGATTTCATCCTCTATGCATTTGGAGGTGATGACACTATTTCGCCATTCTGCGTACAACAGTAACAAAGATAATGATGAAAACCGATTGCCTTCTTCACCAGAGCCTAGGTGATCATGAAGTGAGGTACTTTTATCGAAAAGCATGTGTCATAGAATCGAAGCTTGAAAAATTCAAGCATTTAGTCTCAAACAACAAGGTCCAGCTTATTGCTAGTCTCACATGTCAAGTTAAGGATTTCCTCCTCAACAAGGATTTGAATGAGAAAAGGGCAGATGGATCACCCGTGTCATGGAGTATGACATTGAGATCAAGATCACCAAGTCTGGTAAGAGGCAAAGGTTTGTGTGAGCAGCTCGCTTCCAAACAAAGACAACCTGAAGAAGATGAAGAAGACGTTGTCCCGCTATTACAAGATGATCAAAAATAGAAAATGATGATGTGTCCACTCCTCGCTGGACCCAAGGCATTATGCACTTCCTACAAAACAGCCTATGCCCTCCGTAAATGAGCAAAGCAAAGAGGAGATACTTCAGTGTGCAGTTGTTCCATATACCATCATGATGGAGTTTTGTTCAAGAAGGATGTGAATGGAGTGCTGCTGAGATGCATTAACACAGGTCAGATCCAAAGGGTATTAAAAGAGTTTCATGATGGACCAGCTGGTGGCCATTTTGCACCAAGAGTGACAGCTCTAAAAATCATGAAGGCTGGTTATTATTGGCCTAAAATCTTTAGTGATTGCTATGCATGGATCAAGAGATGTAAGAATTGTGCATTCTTCACAGGAAAAGAGAGACTCGCTGCCCTTCCATTACATCCAATCTCAGTTGACCAGCCATTCATGCAATGGGGTTTAGACTTCATTGGAGCCATCAATCCCAATTCAAGCCAAGGGCACAAATGGATTTTTTGACACCATGACTACTTCACCGATGGGTAAGGAAGAGAGCACTCAAAGAGGCGAATGAGTCTAGCATCTTGGACTTTTACGAGGGGATAACTACCAGATTTGGTGTACCTGCTACAATAATCTCTGATAATGCATTGGCATTCATTGGATCTAAAGTGACTGAGTGGGCTGTCAAGAACGGGATCTACCTGAGCACTTCATCAAACTATTACCCTCAAGGTAATGGCCAGGCCGAGTCTACAAACAAGAACTTGCTGAGGATCATTAGGAGGACTCTTGATGAGAATCAGAGGGCTTGGCATACCAAACTGAAATCAGCCTTATGGGCTGATAGGATCACTCCCAAAAGATCCACAGGTAATTCTCCATTTAAGCTTGTCTATGGAAGAGAGGCAATCTTGCCCATGTCACTTGAGTTGCCAACATTGGAACTCATGAAGCAGCTGGAGTTGCTTGAATTTGAGCCTATGGAGGTGAGATATGCAGAGCTGATGGAGCGCAAGAGATCGAAATCGTGCATCCCAAGCAATGGAAAAGGATCAAGCTTTGATCAAGAAGACCTTTCGACAGTAAAGGCCAAGGATAGATCTTTTCAAGTCGAGATCTAGTGTTGAAATGGGATGCAGATCGGCAAAACCAGAAGGCATTTCAAATTTGATGCCATTGGAGTGGCCCATACATGGTCACAAAGCGCAAGAGCAGCAATGCTTTCCAATTGGCCTCATACTATCGATGGTGAAGAACCGCAGATTCCAAAGTGAATGGAATCTACCTCAAGCGCTTGCCTCTAGAGGGAAGTTCACTACCTTGTAAATATTAATTAGATTTTCATTCCTCCAAGTGCTTGTGCACATTGTCCCGTCAGAGTTAGGTTCAGCTTTTCCTAAGTGCTTTGGGCACACAGTTTTCACGCTCTCAAAGTTGTTTTTTACAGCTTCAGAGTGTCATGGAAAGGAAGAAGAAGAAGCTGGATTAGATCGTGCCTGCTTTCAGTTATTGCTTATAACTCCATGCCCATGGATCGCTAAAAGGCCACCGATCTTTCTATCTAAGCAGCAGTGAGCTGAAGTCGCAAATTGTTATCCAAAATTCCCCCTGTGGTAATTTTGATAACATGCATCGAATATTCAAATCCCAAGCAAATTGATTATCCAGAGAAAAAAAAGGTTTCAGGGTCCCTTCAGAAATTTTCTTCTTGAAAACAAGCTGAAAATCGGAAAAATATTCAAGTCCTGTGCAAGTAGGTCGATCCAGAAAAAATGAAAATGGCTAAGTCCCGCTCAAGGTCGCCTCAATCGCCTTTGGGACGTTGTGGGACAAAGACGCGGATCGGCCGAAAAGCCTCCAGGTGGCCCGCTAAGCATTTGGGACAATCGGGCTGTAAGTACGCGCGAAAGCGAGAAGCCGATCCGGCCGAAAGAAGAAGAAAATTGGCTAATCGCCGAATGACAATGGGACAAAGATACGCTGGCGAAACCGGCCGGATCGGCCGAAATGAAAACAGACGGTCCTAAAGCATTTGGGACATCTGGGACAAAAAGGCGCGAACCGGCCGAACCGGGTGAAAAGAGTCAAGTCAGTCCGAAACAAAGTGGGTTGGGACAAGGGACAAAAAGGCGGTTCGGCCGAAAGGAACTGAAGATTTTGTCCTGCCGAAGCACAGGTGGACATCGGAAAGCGAGGACGCGAACCGGCCGGTTCGGCCGAAATCAGCACAAGGAACACAAGGAAAAATGGGACATAGGGACGCGCGGGACGCGGATCGCCGAAAGGGCCGAGAACCAACCAGATCACGACACGTGTCACAAGGAGAAAAAGTCAAAAGGTCAAAGGGGTGAGTTTTCGAGCACTGAACCGAACCAATGGGATAGTGCCACGTGTCCCAGCAGGGGCCCACAAGGAAATTTCAAAAGAAAGCCCACCGAAAGGTAGAGGAGAGAGAATCACGCGACCAATCAATGCGTGCCACGTGTCATCCAGGTGGCGAAGCGTGGGAAATATTTCAAAATCCGTCTTGGTCTGTTCCGTGCCCTAAATCTTCAGATCGTCATATCTTTTGATCCAGAGCTCGGATTTGCACGTTCCTTATATCAACGGAAAGCTTGTGAGATTCTCTACACGATTCTAGGGTCAATCTTACATTTTGGTTCAGTTTGGAGAGAGAAAATCAAGAAACACCTCTGGCGCGAAATAACAATAACAAGTAAGTAATGCTTCAACTAACAACTTTAATGCAGCAGATAGCTTCTCGCTTCGTTAGGCAGCCCACTGCTTTTGCCAAGATCCGCCACTTCGCCATGATGAGATGAATTGAATGCAACCTCGGAGGTGGTTGGGGTAGTTTTGGTTTTCCCTCTCTCTCTTTCTCTCTCTTTCTTTCTATATATTGTAAAGAGGAGCTTCTTTTCAAGGTCGAACATTTTTCTCGTTTTGCTCCTCCCTTTTTCTCCTATCGTGAATTTGTGGAGTTCGAACCTCTCATTTGAACTCGTAATACGACTCGCCTCCCTGGCATTCTCGCAGTGTATTGTATCAATCTTTGGAGCAAGTAATACATGTCTCGTGGATGATTCTCAACCCTCTCTCGTGTTCATCTTGCATCCTCCCGGTCTTTCACTACAAGTTTTGTTATCTCAGTGCATGATCTTATATCACATTTGAATGGTCTGTGTTCACCGGAAAATAGGTGTTCTTCATTCCTGCATCACCTCTATTAGCTTAGATTTATTTTATGCATCTTCTTACCTTGTCTCCTTGGCAGATTAGATTAGGTTTTGAGAAAACCCTCTCGCATATTTCGTGTGCATCCGAACAGAGGAATAGGAACCACCTTTCTCTCGGAGAATCCTTTCTCATTTTTTCAAGTCCCACACTTGGAGAAAGGATTCAATGTTATGCAATCACACTGGATGCCAAGTGATCAACCTAGAAACTTGATCTTTATTTTGGAAACTTAAAGTTCCATCTAGCTATGGCATCACATTTTAAATTTATGTGTGCTATTTATTTTATCCCTTAGTCCATTTCCATGGTTGCAATTTCCTCACACACTTCTACGCACGCTCTCCTTACCTCTTTCTTTCCTCACTTTCTTCTGTGAATGCTTCATGTGTTCAATTTCCTCCATTACATAGCTACAATTATTTCCCATTTCTTTTTCACATGCACTCTTTGTGTGTTACCCTCTTCTATATCGAACATTGCATACCCTCATGCACGTTCCGATGGAATTTTCTTGCATCTTTCAATCTTTCCAATTCCTTAGGATACCTCTTGCGTACATGTCATATTCTCCTCAAGTCCCGAAAAACTCACTTACATGTAATGTTTTCTTTTCACACATATCCTCTCACATGATTCTCCATTTTCCTCTATTGGTATGCCTCTTCACACTTTCCCTTGGTGGAACTTTAGGTCTCCCTTGCATATTTTCAAGCAATTGGAAATATGCATCATTTTTCCAAACCTCATGCACTCTTTCACATACACGGTGGTCTTCTTTTTGCATCCTTAAACAAACTCTCCCTTATACCCCTTACTCATATACATGCACCCAAGGTTTTAACATCCATGCTTATTTAGAGTTTTTTTACCTTTCTACTCAAATTAATAAAGTGAAAACATTAAAAACAAAATTGACCTCGAGAAGATGTGGGTTTTACCAATACTCATAAAGATGTGTTTGAAGTTGATGGATGAAATCTCCTTCCTTATTTCACCAACGGTGGAAGCTACATATCAAAGACACTAAGAAGAAGATGCAATTAGATATATATATATATATATATATATATATATATATATATATGGCAGATTTTCTAGAAAAGGCATATATATACATATATATATATATATATATATATATATATATATATATGGCATTTCTAGAAAGGCCCTGGAAGTCAATGGAATTCCTTACAAGGATGTCAATCTACATTCAAGAAATCAATATGATAATGATAAGATAAAATTATTAAATAAATGATATAACTAATAATGAAAAATTAAAGGACTGACTTGGTCCAAGCCTATATAATGGTATTATGGTGATACTTAATCCAAAGGGAGTCTAGGGATCACAAAATGGCTTAAAGGAGCAAGGATGTAGATAGTTGTGTACTCACAAAGGTGAGTGAGATGATAAATTTGATTTAGATAATTGATAAAATGTTAAAGATGGCTCAAAGGATCTTGATATGACTGGATATAAACTTGAAAGGCCTTGTGGTAATATATTATGTGATCTAGATGTATAAAAAGCAAGCTTAGGGGTCAAAATACCTTTTGACAGAATCTTCAGCAATTAGGGAAATCGTCGACGATTCTATCATCAAGGTTGGGAGGAATTATCGGTGACTCGAGGAATTGCTAGTGATTCTAGAAATCATCGATGATTGTTGTGAAAATGTACAAGTTGATAATGGATGAATATGGGACTTGAAAGAATGCTTTAAAAGTTTATTTAAGCTTGGATATGATGCATAATAATTTATTAAAGCAACGAAACCACATACCTTGTATAAATGGATGAATAGAGATCAGAAGATGATATTACCCAAGAGAGGGAGATTGTTTATCCAATAATACTATTGATTTGATTATTAGGCATATGAATGACCTTCATAGGCTGAAAAAGAGATCCTTGATGCCTTGAATGTTGTTAGGATGATATATGATTTTGTACATCACCTTGATACAAATAAAAATGTAATATGAATTCCTAAGGTCACGTCCACCTACAAGATAACATCAAATGGAGGCCTAGATTTTATTTATATAGAGTTGTTAATAACCTGGTAGAATCACCGGTGATTCACCCAATCACTAGTGACTCGAGTTTTGTGGGAAAATGTTGAAACCACCTCCCAAATCATGGTTTTGTTTGTTTTGATGAATGATATATGTTTGAAAAGGTTTATACATGTTAGGTAAGTTATAAAATGGTTGAGAAGTAGCTGATTTTGTTTTTTCTACTTGATTTAGATTTGTGTGTGGTTTTGTGTGGTTTTAAAAGGAATAAAATAGGATTTTACAATGTGAAGTGATATTTATGGTGAGTAAATATAATGAGGAAAAATAATAATTAGGATAAGTATTTAATGGATAAATATGGTAGTCATATGATAATAGATATGATGGTGATGTGATAATGAAATGGTGCTAGTGGATGTGGATAGGGAATTAGCGGTGCTAATTTTAGGTGTCTACATTTTGCCCCTTTTTGTTGAGTGGTTTTGAGACAAGCCACAAGACAAAAACAAGATGTGATAGATGAATGATGTAGAATTATATGATGAGGTTCTTCCCTAAAACTAGGGATTGATGAGCTAAAAGGGAATCGATCATGAGTTTGAAAGAGATATATGGAAAGGTGGAAGGATGTAAAGATAAGTTATGATGCCCGAGGACAAGGTATAGAGACAAGGTGAGTTCCGTCATAAAATCAATCGATATGGTAACCAAATGTTTCATGTCTTATAGATGTATGACTTAATGATGGAAAGGGAAAATAAAAAGGATTTTTTAACGAGGTCAAAGGATGGATGATTGATGTTGCCAAAAAGGTGTGCTTACGAGGCCAAAACTTCAAGTGGTAGGGGAACCAAAGGGTTTGTTTCCTATATATGTATGACTCAATGAAACATAATATGATGGTTTGAAAAGGTGAAGGGACTAAAATTTGATGTTGTCATAAATCATGTCCTATAGACATATGACATAATGAGGATGGGGGATGAAATGAAAATTTGATGAGGTCAAAGTACAAAAATTTAATGTTACCACAAGGGTGGGATTTCAATGACTAAATGGGGATCTGACAATGATCGAGGTGTAGCACTCGAGGAGGTATCCCGGTGGAAAAACATAAATGCTAATGAGCAAATGTAATGTTTTAGACATAATGATGTAATGATGATATGTGCTCAAGATTGTGTGGATATTGATAGATGTTTGATATAATGGTAGATGTATTGATAGATGTCAATGTGGCATGGTTGACAATTGTTAAAGTTATGTTTATATGTATGATGTGTTATTTGATATTAATTTTAAATTGATTTTATTTCTTGTCAAAACCATGGTTGAGAATGAAACATAGATTGATGTCTTTGTACTAGATTTGATACATATGTGATGGGAAATAACAGAGTGAAGGCTCTTGCACTTTTGGCATTTACAATAGATGCTAACACATCACTAACAATAGTTATTCACAATTAGGATCTTGGATATAGAGATAAAGTGAAATGTAAAACTTCCTAGAACATGAGAAGGGTTGACATATATAGGTTCTGTAAGGGGAATAAGGTTCTCCTTTTTATGGTTCCATAGAGAAATGCCCCAACTATACATTTATTTTTTGATGCAAACTAATCGATGTGGGAAGTTTAATTTGATGAGAAAGTTGATCAATGTGGGAAGCTTTCCTAGGATGTTTTTTATATTTTAATTTTTTGAAGGCTAATCGATGTAGGAAGCCTTTTTACATGGGTAACCATATTTCAAGGAGTGGTCTACAATTTTTATTTTTGATTTATATAGATAGCCATCCTTTGAGGGATCAGTCTATGATTTTGACTAGTAGTTTTCCTTTTAGGGATCAATGTACTTTTAATAATATGATATTGATATTTGAATAGTTTTCCTTCAAGGGATTAGTCTATTATCTTTACTTTTGATAAAGAGCATCCATAGATATTTTGACTTTATTATTTTGAGTTGAGGGAAAGACCCTAATAGATTGTTTCAAGGAGGGGAGAAGAAATGTGTACACAAACTACACATGTGTTCCCCAAGATATGTCTTTGGTTGGTAGATAAGGTGGATGGATGTAATGATTGTAGGGTTCCTACTAAAGAGGAACTTGTCCATGTGAAAGATGCGATGAACAGATCCATGGTTCTCATCTTTAAGGTTTGTAAGGATAGTGACAGAAAAACACATACTTTCAAATCATTACAATGAGAAAATGACTAGTTGATGGTGGAATAAGATCTTTGATGTGACCACTATCATGATTATTTATGTGTTAATATAAAAATTGCCATAAGTACAAAGCATTCATAGGTTGAACCATACTATAGGGATTAATCTAGTTAAGGAAAACTCTCCACATTTACTCCTTTATAGTGGTGACATTTTGATTAAATCAATAGGATAAGCTGGGTAAATATGAACTAGGGGAGGTGTGCAAGGTGAGACTTTTGACATCTCAAGTAGAGAGGAGTCCCCCTAGTATGACACTATGGATAGAGATAACATGTGTTAAAAGGAATGAAATTTTTCATATTAGGATGATGAAATTTTTGATCTTGATCGATTGAGTATATGGTAAATAAAAGAGGCCTTAACAAATGAGGCATTGAAAATATGGATGTAATATGAGAGGAAAATTGATAAGGAGGGGTAGATGATGAATATTTGACTCTACATTTTCTTTGTGTATACGATTTCGTGTTCTCGTGGGTGGGTGAATTGTACTAGTTTTTATGAGGTACTTTCAATGGAAGGTGATGAGAAGACATGTGAAAATTATTTTTCGAGATTTGATTGAAGATGACCCCCTTATCATGCAAATGTCGGTGAGGAAAATTTTTAATGACTTAGGTGTGTTGATAAGATTGAGAGGCCTTAAATGGAAGGTGTTGAAGATATGTGTGACAAAGGTTTAATAATACAAGATTGAGGATGTCCCCATTATCATGTGGATGTCTATAAGGATACCTGAAAAGGATGGAGGTATAGGTGATATTGATGATGGATTAGGATGGTATTATTTTGGGAGAAGATAATTAACAAGGAAGATTCGTTGGATTGTGGATTTAAGTGCTTTCCAACTCTTCGTGCTATGTTTTGGGATTCTATGATAGTCACATGGTTTTTTTATTATAATAGGTAATATTTTGAGTATATGGATTGGGTCTTTTGATTCGTGGTACTGTGATAAGTAAAATCCTACATGAGCCTCTCAAGGATGTTGATGTAAGTTCCTTTTGGGGATTTTGATTTTGATTTTGATTTACGAGAATGTTTGGTAGGATGCATCTTATTTTTGGATGGGGGTGGATTCATAGATGTCGTATGGTGTTGAAACATCATAGGGAAATTGTGAGGTTGATAAGAGAGAGGGTATGATGTAGGATTGATATAATTGGATGATGGATGGGGCTCTAAAATGGACAAGGAGGGATGGATTATGGATGAGATAAAGTACAACTGTGTGACATGATGTTGAGATAAAGGATGGGGTCCCAAAATTGATGGTGAGGGTGGAACCATAAATTTGATAGTTTTTATTGTGATAAAGTATGAGGTCTCAAAATATATGATAAAGTTGAGGCCATAGATGTTGTTTGTTTTTATTTTGTAATTTTTTATTTTAGGTAAAGGTGGGGTTTTACAATAGATGATGAGGATGAGGTCGTGGATTTGATAAGTTTCAATTTTGTAATTTTTGTTATAAATAGAGGAGATTCTATCAAGTCGATGATAAGGATGAGGTCATGGATGTGATGGTATTTAATTGTAAAGTGTTTTATTTAGGACAAGGTTCCAAACTAGACAAACAACAAAGATTTAGGGATAGGATTGTGTCTAGTTTGAATGAGGGAGATGTTTTTTTATACATGATTGATGTGGGTTATATTTATGTGAGATTTCCAATTCTTCGATTAGTTTAAATATTTGTTCACTATTTAGATCTTTGATTATGAATGCCTCCTTAGTAATGTGATATCAAGGTAGAGTATAATTTTTTAAGAAGGTAATGGATGAGTAGATAGTCGATACAGGTAGTATCGATGTGTGAGGATCATCGAAAAAGATGATCTAAGGGTTCTAATTTTTCAAAAGGAAGCATTGGTGATGAACATGTATCCTCAAGGGAATATCATATGTAATAGTGTTAATGAAATCACTCAAGGGATGTGAAGTATTTAAATGGATTGAATCTATTAAAGGTGTTGGGTTGGGAAGACAAGTAAAGGCATCCTGCATGTTAGTTTAATCTTTCTTGTATGAATACCTAGGGGAATCATATGGGACATTTCTAGATTGAGGATCAAGAAGACCTTCTTCAAAGGCCTAGATTTCTAACTTTCTAGCTATGGTGAAGGCTTTGTTAAAAGTATGGAATGTGTGGATTTGAAGAGTAGATGAGATGTGATGGGAAAACAACCAAGAAAACAATTTAATCAGTTTTGATTGAGGTAGTGAGAAGGTTAATTGATTGATAATTTTTTTTCATCTAGTGAAAAATTTAACAATGGATTCATTTTCCGATTGTTTAATGGTGGAAAGATTGGAAATGGTAATTTTGTGAATAATTTTTATAGCAAAGTGATCAATAAATAATATGGATAGTTGAGTAAAAGAGATAAAATATTGTCGATGGAGGGATCTGCGTACCAATCCAAGGCAAATCCTTCTAGTGACATAAGAAAGGTTCTACTAAGGAGATCTTAATCATGGATGATGAGACAACAAAAATTTCTAAAGGATAGTATGTATTGTTGAGGATCCTTTTCACAATGGAATGTTGTAAACTCTTGAAATTCTCAATGCAAAGGATATTATTTATACTAAAGTGATTGATGGATGGGTCTATTACAAACCTAATCATAAGTGAGGATGTGTTTGGATCCCATAGTAATGGCTTCCAAATTATGTAATATGTTCAATAGAGCTTGCATGGGATCATTTGTAGGATTAGGAATGATATTATTATCATGTGAGTGTGGATGAGCATGTGATTGATTGATGAAAATGAGGAGTAGGATGGTTGTTTTGTGGTTGGCATTGATGTGGAGGTTGATAAGGGGTAGGTTAAGAGGATATTGTTTATAGAATAGGTTGTGATAAAGAGACATGGGGAGATACATAGAGATGTTGGATAAATTGTTATTGTTGGATAAGAGGGGTTGATTGGATCCGAGTAGGGATGTGTGTATAGATTTGGGATATATGAGGTAGAGAGAGGTATTAAATTCAACATAGGTTGATTTGATAAAATATGGGGATGTTAATATTTTGATGAGATTGTGATGAAGGATAGGATGTGGAGAAGATCTGGTTGATGGGATATACTTGACATGGGCTAAGGAGTGATAGTTTGGAAATAGTCTAGACATAAAGGATAGTTGTAGGGTTGTTGGATGGGGTTGTTATAGGGTTGTATGATTGGATGAAAGGTAGAGGTTCCATAGGGGACAAATGATGGTCAGACGGCTCTAGAAAAATGTCGAGCCAAATGAGGTTGAGTGGGATGTGATAGGTTGATGAGATTGATAAGGATTAGATCCTATGTAGGGGATGTTTTGAAATTGATTGGGATAAAAATATGTAGAGGTAGTGGATGAAAATGATTGTAAAAATGACACATAGTGTTTAGAAGGATATGTGAATGTAGAGGGTTGATCCATATTAAGTGATAATAAAATGGAAGCCATAAAAGATAACTACAAAAATAACAAGCAAGTCAAATAGAATAATTTTAATTATCTTGATTAGAATTTAGATGTGGAGAAAGAGGCTTAGAGGGAACCTAATGATATGGCCATTCTAAGGCTGGTTTCATGTTTATTTAAGGTTAGAGTCCTTGATATACCCAAAGGTAAGTGAGGCCCAAATATGTGTTGGTGTCGGTATGGGACTGGTATTGGGGCCTACCCCTCACTTCACAAATCTCCTACAACAATAAGGGATTTAGGTGCATAGCAAAAATATACGAACAACCATTGTTTATACTTGACCAGAACACCAAGTCAATTTCCATGTTGGGTGATGAAATCCCAATAGTTATCACCTAGGTAGAAGTGTTTGATGTAAGTTTGATATTTGATGTGATTTGGCTATGTGTGGGGAAGAATCAAGTGAATGCAATCAATTAACCTTCCTAATTAAAGCTATATGATCAAGCAAAGTATGCAATGTTCATTTTAATCCTAAAAGAAACAATTGATTTTATTGAGGAAAGACAACAAATATGCAATACAAAAAGCAAAAAGAAGGAAAAAGGAATCCCCTTAATAATGCTTCCTTTTTAACTTTTTGTAATTTTTTATTTTTATATATTTTTGAGCAATATAACAATCCAACAAGGAAAAATCCTTTAACAATTTTTTTTTGGCAAGAACAAGCTAGAAAAAAGAGAAAACAACAGAAAAGTCAGGGTTAGAAGGCTGATTGTTGAGTAATCAAAATAATTTAGAGAAATTGTCGACAATCGATTGAATTGTTAGTGATTGAACCAATTACTAGTGATTGATCAAATCATTAGTGATTACAGATCAAATAACCTAAATGTGAAAAATATGAACTTTGAATAAAATAAAGAAGGGGAATTAAGGTCCCACTTTGGGTGTGCTATAATATTCAGAGATGTTTTTACCTTTCAAATCAAATTAATGAAGTGGAACAATTAAAAACTAACCTTGGAAGATGCAAGTTATACCAATACTCATGGAGATGTGTTATGTAGCTGATGGATGAAAATTCCTTCCTTCTTTTTTTACGAAAGAGGAAGTTACAAATCATAGATGCTAAGAAGATGGGATTAGATATATATGGTGGATTTCCTAGCAAATGACAGTCCCCATAATTTAATGGACTTCCTTGCAAGGATTTCAATCTGTGTTCAAGAAATCAATCTAATAATGATAAGATAAAATGATAAAATAGATGATATAACTAACAATACAAAGGCAAAGAGACTGACATGGTCCAAGGATATATGATGGTCTGATGGTGATACCTGATCCAAAGGGAGTCTAGGGATCACAAAATGGATCAAAGGAGCAAGGATGTGTATAGATGTGTACTCACAAAGGTGAGCGAGATGATAAATTTGATTTAGATAATTGATAAAATGCTAAATATGGCTCAAAGGAGCTTGATATGATTAGACAGACACTTAAAGGGCCTTGTGGTAATAGATTATGTGATCTAGATGTCTAAAAATAAAGCTTAGGGGTCAAAATACCTTTTTGATAGGAATCACTGGTGATTGGAGCAATCGTCAACAATTCTATCAAAGCAAGCCTAGGAGGAATTGTCAACAATTAGAAATCACTAATGATTCTAGAAATCATTAGTGATTGTTGTGAAAATGTATAGGTTGATAATGGATGAATATGGGACTCAAAAGGAATGCTAAAAATGTTTATTTAAGCTTGGATATGATGCATAATAATGTAATGAAGCAAGGGAAACCACTTACCTTGTATAAATTGATGAATAGAGATTAGAAGATGATATTACCCGAGAGAGGGAGATTGTTGATGCAAGAATACTATTGATTTGATTCTTGGGCATATGAATGACCTTTGTAGGTTGAAGAAGAGATCCTTGGTGCCTTGAATGTTGTTGGTATGATAGATGACTTTATATATCTCGATATGATAAAAATAAAAATGTAATATAAAGTCCCGAGGTCACGTCCACCTACAAAATATAACCTCAAATGGAGGCTTAGAGCTCATTTATATAGAGTTGCTAACAATTGGGTAGAATCACCAATGATTCACCCAATCGCTAGTGACTCAAGTTTTCTGGGAAAAAGGTTGAAACCACCTCCCAAATCAAGGTTTTGTTTGTTTTGAAATAGGATATATGTAGGAAAATGGTTATACAAGTCGGTGATGTTATAAAATGTCTAATAAGTAACTAATTATTTTTATTTTATTTGTTTTAGGTTTATATGTTATTTTTGTGGTTTTAAGAGGAATAAAATAGGATTTTACTACTATGAAGTGATATTTATGGGGAGTAAATATAATGGGGAGAAATAAGACTTAGTATAAGGATTTAATGGATAAATATGATAGTTATATAATAATATATATCATGGTGATGTGATAATTAAAGGGGTGTTAGTAGACGTGGACATGAGAATTAGTAGTGCCAATTTTAAGTGTCTACATTTTTCCCCTTATTGTTGACTAGTTTTGAGACGAGCCATAAGACAAAAAAAAAAGATGTGATAAATGAATGATGTAGAATTATATGATGAGGTGATCCCCTAAAACTAGGGATTTATGACCTAAAAGGGAATCGATGACAAGTTTGAAAGAGATGGATGGAAAGGTGTAAGGATGTAAATATGAGAGATGATTCCCAGGACAAGGTATAGAGAGAAGACGGATGCCATTGAAAAATCAAATGATAGGGTAACCAAATGGTTCATAACCTATAGATGTATGACTTAATGATGGAAAGGGAAAATAAAAAGGATGTTTTGACAAGGTCAAAGGACTAATGATTGATGTTAACACAAATGTGGGCTTACAAGGCTAGGAAGTCAAGTGATAGGGGAACCAAAGGGTTCATGTCCTATAGACATATGACTTAATGAAACAAAATATGATAGTTTGATGAGGTCAAGTGACCAAAATTTGATGTTTCCACAAAGGTGGACTTACGAGACCAAGAAGTGAACTGATAGGGGAACCAAAGGGTTTGTTTCCTATAGACATATGACATAATGGTGATGGTGGATGTAATGAAGATATGATGAGGTAAAATAAACAAATTTATGGTGCCACAAGGGTGGGATTTAAAGAAATAGATGGGGGTCTAAATGATGATCAAAGGTGTATCACTTGAGGAGGCAACCAATTGAAAAATGTTGATTTTACCGAGTAGATGTAATGTTTTAGACACAATGATGTAATGTTGATATGTGCTGGATGTGTGGATATTGATAGATGTTTGATATATTGATAGATGTTGATGTGGAAAAGTTGAATATTATTAAAGTTGTGTTTTTAGGTATGATGTGTTATTTGATATTGATTTTTAAAATATTTTTAATGCTTATCAAAACCATGGTCAAGAATGAAATGTGGATTGATTTCTTTGTACTAGATTTGATACATATGTGATGGGAAACAATAAAGTGAAGGCTCTTGCATTTTGGCCTTCAAAATAGATGTTAACACATGACTAACAATGGATAGTTACACCTAGGAGGATATAGAGATAAAGTGAAATGAATACCTTCCTAGAACATGAGAAGGGTTTACTTATATAGGTTGTGTAAGGGGAGAAAGGTTATCATTTCAATGGTTCCATAGAGAAATTCCCCAACTATACATTTTTTTACAAAAACTCATCGATGCGGAAAGTTACTTTGATGGGAAAGTTTATCAATGCAGGAATCTTTCCTAGAATTCTTTTGATATTTGAGTTTTTTAAAGGTTGATCAATGCATGAAGCATTTTTACATGGGTAGCCATCTTTCCAGGAGTGGTCTATAATTTATATTTTTGATTTATATAGATATTCATCCTTTGAGGGATTGGTCTATGATTTTTACTAGTAGTTATCCTTCGAGGGATCAATCTAATTTTGATAATATGATTTTTATATTTTAATATTTGTCCTTCAAGGATCAGTCTATTATTTTTTTACTTTCGATAAAGAGAATCCTTAGATATTTTTACTTTATTATTTTGAGTTTAGGGAAAGACCCTAATAGATTGTTTCAAGAAGGGTAGAAGAAATGTGTACAAAAATACACGTGTTCCCTTAGATATTTTTTTGGTTAGTAGACAAGGTCAATAGATGTAATGATTTTGGGGTTCCTACTAAAGAGGAACTTGTCCACATGAAAGATGTGATGAATAGATCCGTGGTGCTCATCTTTAATGTTTGTAAAGATCTTATAATGAGAAAATGACTAGTTGATGGTGGAATAAGATCTTTTATGTTACTACTATCATGACATTGATTTATTAATAGTAAAATGGACGTAATTGCAAGGCATTCAAATGTTTAAGCATACTTTATGGATCAATCTAGTTAAGGGAAAACTTCCCATGTTTAATCCTTTCCAGTGGTTATGTTTTGATTAGATCGATAGGATAAAATGGTTGAAGATGAGATAGGGGAGGCATGCAAGGTGAGACTTTCTATGTCTCAAGTAGATGGGAGTCCCCCTTATATATGACACTATGGATAAAGATAACATGCATTTAAAGGAACAACAATTTTCATATTAGGATGATGGATGTTTTCATCTTGATTAATTGAGTATATGGGAAATAAAAGAGGCCTTGACAAAGTAGCCATTGAAAATTTGGATGGGATATGAGAGGACAATTGATGAGGAGGGGTAGATGATGAAGCTTTGATTTTACCTTTTCTTTGTGTATGATGATTCTAGGTTTGTGTGGGTGGGTGAACCGTACTAATTTGAGATGAGGGACCTTAAACGGAAGGTGATGAGAAGATGTGTGAAATATTTATTGAGGTCTGACTTAAGATGACCCCATTGTCCCGCAGGGTCGGTGAGGACACTTGTCAATGAATTGGGTGTAGATTTTGATGAGATTTAGATACCTTCAATTAAAGGTGTTGAGAAGAAATGTTATAAAGGTTTTATATTACGAGATTGAGGATTTCTCCTGTGTCATATGGATTTTTGTGAGGAAACTTACAAGGGTGGAGATGTAGGTGGTTTCGATGATGGATTAGGATTGTATTATTCTAGGAGATGATCATCGACGAAGAAGATTCATTGGATTATGGATTTAAGCACTTTATAACTCTTCATGCTATTTCCAGGCATCTATGGTAGGCACATGTTCTATTTTTATTATACCAGGTATGCCTCTACGAGTATATGGATTAGGTGTTTTGATTGGTGGTAATTTGATAAGAGAATATTACATGAGCCTCTTGCATATGTCGATGTAAGTCCCTTTTGGGGGGATTTACATTAATTATTATTTTTTATTTGTATTTACGAGAATTCCTGGTAGGATGTACCTTATTTTATGGATTTGGGTAGATTCATATATGTTGTATGGTGTTGAAAAATCGTAGGAATGTTGTGAGGTTGATAAGAGAGAGGGTATGATGTGGGATTGATATAATTTTATGATTAATGGGGTCCCAAAATGGAAGAGGAGGAATGGATTATGGATGAGATAGGGTATGACTGTGTGATGTGATATTGAGATAAAGGACGGGGTCCAAAATTGATGGTGACCGTGGAACCGTAGATCTTATAGTTTTAGATTGTGATAAAGGATGGGTTCCCAAAATATACATTAAGGTTGAGCTCCTAGATGATATTTGTTTTGATTTTGTAATGTTGATTTTAGGTAAAAGAGGGGATTGTACAATGAATGGTGAGGATGTGGACGTGGATGTGAAAGGTTTCAATTTTGAAATGTTTTCTTTAAATAGAAGAGATGGTATCAGGTCAAATGATGATGATGAGGTCATATATGTGATGGTATTTGATTGTATAGTGTTTTATTTAGGACACGATTCTAGACTAGACGCGTTAAGTGAAGAGTCGGGAATAGGATTGACTCATGTTTGGATGAGGGAGACATTGTTTTAAGACTTTGAGGTGGGTTATATTTATGTGATTTTTTCAATTATTCAATTAGTTTAAAAAGTGGTTGGATGTTGAGATATTTGATTATGAATTCCTCCTTAGTAACAGTATTCAATGTAGAGTCTAATGGTTTTAATGATTTAATGGATGATTGGATAGTGGAAACATGTGATATCGATGTGTGAGGATCATCGAAAAGAGGATCCAATGGTTCTAGGTTTTCAAAAGGAATCGGTGGTGATGAAAATGTCTCCTCATGGGGAAGATCATGTGTAATAGTGTTGATGACGTGACTCAAGGGATGTACAATATCTATATGGACTAATTGGTCAAGGGTATTGGGTTGGGAAGACAACTAAAGACATTATGCATGGTAGTTTCATTCAACTCATAGGAAGACCTAGGGGAATCAGATGGGACATGTGTAGATTGAGGATCATGATGACCTTCTTTGAGGGCTTTGATTTCTAACTTCCTAGCCATGGTGAAGGATTTGTCAAAAGTGTGGAATGTGTGGATTTGAAGAGTATATGAGATGTGATGGGAATACGATTGAGAAAAAAATTGATTAGTTATGATTGAGATAATGAGAAGGTCAATTGATTGATAATGCATTTCATCTAGTGAAAAATTCAACAATGGATTTGTTTGTAGATTTTTGATGGTGGAAAGATTAGAAATGGTGATTTTACGAGTAATGTTTATAACAAAGTGATCGAGAAATAATATGGCTAGTGAGTGAAAAGAGAAAATATTATCGAGGAGAGAGTTGTACTAGTCCAAGGCAATTCCTACAACTGACATAGGAAATGTTCTAAGAATGAGATCTTGATCATGGATGATGAGAAAACACAAATTTTTAAATGCAAGTATGTGTTGTTGAGGATCCTCGTTGCTGTGGAACATTGTAAACTCGAGAAATTTCCAATGTAGAGGATATGATTTATATGGAATTGATGGATGGATGGGTTCATTACAAACCTGATCATAAGTGAGGCCGTGTTTAGATCCCACTATAATAGCTTCCAAATTGTCTAATTTTTTCAATAGAGCTTGCATGATATCTTTTATAGGATTAGGCATGAGGGAGTTAACATGTGAGTGTGGATGAGCATGTGATTGATTTAATTAATGAAAATGAGGAATAGGTTGGTGTTTCTATAGATGAACTTGATGTGGATGTTGATATGAGGTAGCTTGAGAGGATATTATTTGTAAAGTAGGTTGTGATAAAGAGATGTGGGGAGATTCGTAGATATTTTAGATAGACTATTATTATTGGATGAGATGGGTTGATTGGGCCTAAGTAGGGATGTGTGTATATATTTGGGATGTATTAGGTAGAGAGAGAGGTATTGAAGTTAAGATAGGTTGATTGGATAAAACATGGGGTAAGTTAAGATTCGATGAGATTGTGATGAAGGAGAGGATGTGGCAAAGATCGGTTGATGGGATATAATTGACATGGGATGAGGAGTGATAGTTTAGAAATAGTTATGACGTAAAGGATAGTTGTAGGGTTATTAGATGGGGTTGTTATAGGGTTGTATGATTGGATGAAAGGTAGAGGTTCCAAAAGGGACAAAACATGGTCTAGAAAACTATGGAAAAATTTCATACCAAATGAGGTTGAGTGGGATGTGGTATATTTATGAGATTGGCAAGGATTAGATCCTATGTAGGTTATGTTTTGAAATTTATTGGGATAAAAATATATAGAGGTAATGGATGAAGATGATTTTAAAAATTTCACATAGTGGTTAGAAGGATATGAAGATGCAGAGGGTTGATCGATATTAAGTGATAGTAAAATGATGATGACACAACAAATCCCTAAAAGAGATATAAAATTAATAGACAAGTCAATTCAAATAATTTTAGTTATCTTGATTAGAATTTTGATTTGTAAGAAGATGCTCAGAGGGAACCTAATGATATGGCCATTCAAAGGCTAGTTTCTTGTTTGTTTAAGGTTGGAATCCTCAATATACCCAAAGGTAAGTGAGGCTAAAATCTGTACTAAGCCTGATATTGGATCCTGGCCCCTTACTTCACTATCATGCAACGATAAGGGAGTCATGTTTTTAGAAAATATACCGATAACCAGTTGTTTATACTTGGCTAGAACACTAATTCAGTTTCCCTATTAGGTGATGAAATCCCAATAGTTATCACCTAGGTAGAAGTGTTTCATGGAAGTTTGATATTTGATGTGATTTAGTTGTGTGTATGGGAAGAATATAGTGAATTCAATCAATTAACCTTCCTAATTAAAGCTATATGATTAAGAAATATGAAATGTTCATTTTAATCCCAAAAGAAACAATTGATTTCGATGAGGAAAAACAACAAATATGTAGTATAGAAAACAAAAAAAGGGAAAATGAATCATCTTAATAATGCTTCTTTTTTAACTTTTTTCAATTTTTATTTTTATATATTTTTTAACAACATACTAATCAAGCAAGAAAAAATTCTCCACAAATAAAAACAAGTGAGCAGTAAAAGAGAAAATAACATAAAAACATGGCTTAGAAATAATCGATCGTTGAGTAATTAACAAAATTTAGAAAATTGTCGATGATTGATTGAATTATGGCGATTGCAACAATCACTTTGAAGATTGACCAAATCCCTAGTGATTACAAAGCAAAAAACTTAAATGTGAAAAATATGAAATTTTAATGATAGAAACAAGGGGAATTAAGGTCCCATCGAGTGTGCTAGAATGTTTAGATATTTTTACCTTTCTACTCAAATTAATGAAGTGAAACAATAAAAATAAAACCAACCTCAGAAGATGCGGTGGTATATCAATACCCATAGAGATGTGTTTTAAAGTTGATGGATGAAAGATCCTTACTTCTTTCATCGATAAAGGAGCTTGTAGATCACATACACTAAGAAGAAGATGGGATTATATAGATATATGGTGGATTACCTAGAAAAGGCCAGTCCCCGGATGTCAATGGACTTCCTTGCAAGGATGTCAATCCACATTCAAGAAATCAATTTGATATTGATAAGATAAAATGGTAAAATAGATGATATAACTAACAATGCAAAGCCAAATGGAGTGATGTGATCTAATGTTATATAATAGTATGATGGTAATACCTAATCCAGAGGGAGTCTAGGGATCACAAAATGGCTCAAAGGATCAAGGTTGTGGATATCTATGTACTCAAAAAGGTGAGCGAGATGATAAATTTGATTTGGATAATTGATAAAATGATAACTATGGCTCAAAGGAGCTTGATATGATTGGGAAGACACTTGAAGGGCCTTATTATAATAGATTGTGTGATTTGGATGTCTAAAAATAAGCTTAGGGGTTGAAATACCTTTTTGACACGAATCATCGGTGATTGGGAAATCATCAGCGAGTCTATTAGCAAGCTTGGGAGGAATCCTCAGTGATTAAAAGAAACACAAACCATTCTAGAAATCATCAGTGATTGCTATGAAAATGTACAAGTTTATAATGGATGAATATCGGACTAAAAAAATGCTAAAAAGGTTTATTTAATCTTGGATATGATGCATAATAATGTAATGAAGCAAGGGAAACCACTTACCTTGTATAAATTGATGAATAGAGATCAGAAGATGATATTACCGAGAGAGGGAGATTGCTGATGCAAGAAGACTATTGATTTGATTCCTTGGCATATGAATGACCTTTGTAGGTTGAAGAATATATCCTTGATCCCTTGAATTTTGTTGGGATGATAGTTGACTCTGTACATGGCTATGATATAAATATAAATGTAATATGAAGTCCTCAGGTCATGTCCACCTACAAGCTAACCTCAAACAGAGGCTTGGAGCTCATTTATATAGATTTGATAATAACCAATTAGAATCACCTGGTGATTCACCAATCACTAGCGACCCAAGGTTTGTGGGAAAAAGGTTGAAACTGCCTCCCAAATAAAGTTTTTTTTTTTTAACAAAGTAGATATGTTGTAAAATGGTTGTACGGGTCAAGGAGGTTATAAAATGGTTGAGAAGTTTTTTATTTTGTTTTTTTAATTTGATTTATGTTTGTAAGTGGTTTTGAGTGTTTTTAAGATGAATAAAATAGAATTTTATAGTTGTGAAGTGATATTTACGAGTAAATATAATGGGGAGAAATAAGACAAAAGATAAGGATTTATTGGACAAATATGGTGGTGATATTATAATAGATATGATGATTATTGATAACAAAGGGATGCTAGTAGATGTGGACATGGGAATTAGTGGTGCTAATTTTAGGTTTTCTATTAACACTAATCAAATTTTTCCACATGTACAACTATGGGAGTTAGTGGATAAATTTTATTTCATAAGGGTGAATAGAAAACTACCACTTGTGGCTAAATTCTTATAGTGAATAAAGTTATGACATGTGGCAAGGGCTAAACTCATAGTCAACTAGCAAAATCCCATGACCTATCAAGTGATGCCACATGCCTCGACATGTTACTTTTGCATTATTGAACTTAAAATCACAATCAATTCTTCCACATAGGTACAAATCATGCAAAGTTGGTATTTTTGGAAATCTACTGACGTGGGTTACACTCTAGGATCTTCAAAAATTGATTTTTGTAATATTTGGTAAGTGAAAATAGGAAAATGTGATTCAAGCCATTAATGTACAGTTAAATTTGACTCAACCACACATATTTCATGGGATATGGGATCTTTCCTTTTTTTACAAGAAAAATGGCATGGGGAGACAAATTTGTGAGTTGCATGCTAATTTGGAAGCTTTCAATTCTTCTTATTAATGGTTTCATCCATGAATCTAATTTTCCCTCTCTTTTCACTCCTTTTCTCTCCCCTTCTATATATTGTAGAATAATGCCAATTTTTAATGGTTGGACCCCTTAGAATGCAAGGGCATTATTATAGGTGGTGTATTTTACATTTTGAGTTAGAGGCCTCATATATGGGCCACTACATGTTAATTATTTCCTTCTCCCTCCATTGTAATGGACTCTACATTCATTTCAAGTAATACAAATTATGTTTGTGGTTATTCTCTTCACTTACCTTGTTTTATTACATCTACTTGCCTTTATTTTGTAATATTGGTATGTTGTGCATATTTTATATCTCTTGCAAGTTTTCATTTTTGTTGTGATCTATAGTATTAAGAGATTGAATGCTTTTCTAGATTTTGGCATGTATGTATTCCCTTTATTTTCTTATTTTCCCTCATTTTCACTCATCTAAGAGTTTCATTCCCTTCTTTCTAGTGTTATCCCCCTTAGTCTAGGATTTAATTTTTATACATCTTCTTCTAATCTAGTCCCTTGGAATGATAGAGAGAGTTAGATAGATGCCTTTCCTTTTCGATTTTATATAAATTGAATTAAATCTAATTACAAATTAGTTATCGTAGTGTATTATATACAAATGATAATATACAAAGAAAGATGCAACCAAACAAATATGTAGAAAAATATGAAACCCTAAGAAAGAGGAGGAGATGGAGTGACTTAGTTGATTTCTAAGTAACTTGGAAGTGATTTGGGTAGGTAAATATCTGAAATAGACTAAGGAAAGTGTTGTCACTATAAAATAGAGGTTCTAGAACTCGAAAGGATACAAGACAAGAGTTCCCATGGAAGGACGTGAATGTCGGGTGGTACTAGTGACTAGATCTAGGAAAACTACTATCTAGATAAGTGCTTTGACTCGATGCCTTCTATGTAGGAGGAGCTTCATTGTTAGTTTTTGGTTATCACTTTAATATCACTCCTTGATCGTTGAATTTTCCTATAACCTATAAAACAAGTTGTTTACCTACACATGTCCACAAATCACATCAAATATAATAAAAAATATGCATAATGTGGAGTCGGACTGACCCTAAAAGTCACTTGAAGAGTGAAATTAGTAGCAAGCACTGCACTACATTTCATACTCCATATAGTTTTGTGTGACATTTTGTGTAATGATGCCCTAGGTGCCCTTGTGCAAGTTACACAATGATAACAAGATGTATCTATAATGTAGAAAATGTATAAAATGTGTGGGATGAAATAGAAATAACTTCCTCTCCTATTTTTGTATGTATAAGAATACAACCCTAGTCCCTTGAGTGAATGTGTTATATGGATGCCTTGAAGTGCTTTTGTGCCTTTGGATGAAATATTAAGTGATAATAGATAATTTTATTACATGACCCCTCATTTGAGAGCTATAACTATGTATATATATGATTCCCTTGTTTGAATTTTGTAATTGACAAGCGCAATTCCAGCCCAAAAGTATAAAAGAATCCCAAGAAGTAAAAGAGACCCAAAAGAGTGATAAAAGGGGAGAAAGGGCCAGGAGTGCCCATGAGGGATAGGAGCACATGGGTGCTAGTTTGTGAAGCCATAAAATATAAATAATTCAAATACCAATAGGGTTATAAGGTGTGTAAGGTCAATAAAAGTATATAACGCAAAGAAAAAGGCCCAAAATAATGTTACTTACTAGTTTTTTTACTTAGGAATCGTGTATACATTAGTATGCTCTAGGACCTAGAAATGTGTCCAAATGCATAGATTTTTGTCTACATTTTTCCCTCACTTTATGTTGTTGAGTGAATACTCAATAACATAATGTAGATAGAATATGCATACCTTATGATCATGTAGAGAAGAGTGTAGCCAATAGCATGTCGAGTTTACAAGTGAAGTGGGAAGTGATCACAATGTGAAGTGTGGAGACTAGGAAAGGAATATGGACCTTAAGGGTGAAGCATATGTATAGTAGTGTATTGTGTTTTGATGTGAGTTGCTTCTTATTGTGTCTTAAGGATAGACCTGGAAATGAAGAGAAAAAGAGCAATCAAATTTGTATATATGAGAAAACATGTGTATAAGTAAGTAAAAGTGTGAAAGTATATAAATGAAAAGTATGCACTTGATGTATAAGAGTGTAAGAGATAGAGAATTTGCTTATTTTCTTGGATTTTCTGAATTTGTTTCCGAATGGTGAGGTTTTTGTTAGGAATATTTGCTTTAGTGCTCACATTTGTTAGCATTATATTGTGTAGAATTATTATTAAAATGAGTTAACATAAAATAACTCATTTAATAATAATATAGTAGTTTAGAATAAATTAATACAATCTCATATTGAGTTGTATTTTTTATTATCAGACGTGATTTGTATTACAACTCACGTGCATATATTATGGGATATTATGAGAGATATATGGGATAGAAATTGAGTGATATGTGTATAATTTTGATTAGATGCATTCCTTATTAATAGGAGTTATATTCTTATATATTTGTAATCAATGCATATGAATACTATCCCAAATGATTTGAATGAAGAAAATGATTACTATTTTGTGTTAAGTTTCAAAGATTATTTTTTTAATGAGTTTTTTACTAAAAATATGAAAAATTTCCATTGGTTTCAGGAGCATTGTTATAATCAAGTTTATGTGTTTATGAGAAAATAGAGCAAATTGTGTTGTTAGATTCAATTATTCCCATGTAAATAACATGTCATAAGCTCATTTTTATAATCTGGGTCTCTGCAAGTTTTAATGGGTTTGAATATGGCTGTATGAAGACACTACTATTCAAATGTCATCCAAACACACATCATGGTTTAAGAGAAAACAAGAGAAATATTATATTGATATTGAAATGAGATTTCATAAGAATTTCCAGTCGACAGATCCTGTAATAGATGCAGATTTATAATTCTTTATTTTGATTTGTACTCTTCTCTTCTATCATATCGACTTATAGCTTGGGAAATTTCTATGAATGGAAGGAGAAAAGTGACTTGTTTGAGAATTCATTCTGTGCATTTTATCTTACACCAATAGGTATTTAGATATCAACTATATGATTAATTAATTCTAGTGTAGAATTTTTCTCTTCCAAATTCTTATGTCATCTTTCCAATTTGAAGTTTAGATCCATTTTTATCGTTGTTAAATTACATCAAGCCAAGTGCATTCTCCATTTCATGCTTCCTAATTGATACTCTTACATTCACAAAAGATGAGCTTCATCCATTATTTTGTACTTGGATCGATTCTTGATTCCAAATCTCAATGTTCACTCAATGTTGAGAACAAATTATTACATGCAAACCATGTCGTATGTTTAAGTCTTAGTTTGTTTTTATAGTTTTGAATTTTGTTATTTTTTGTTTATTATAGTTTTTGTCTTTTTGTGTACACGTGGTGAACACCACACCATAAGTCTTTTTATTTTCATGTTGTGTTCAAAATTCATAACTCAAAATTTTATTTGTTTATAATGTAATATGAGTTCTTTTTTATATTTGATTAGTCATGTTTTTGGATATATTAAGTTTCATGCTTACTTTTATAAGCTATAGAGTATAATAGTCAAAGTATGTTTTTTAAAGTCCAATGTTGTATTTTATTAAATATTTATTTTTCACTATAAGTTATGAGTCAATTAACATTAATTGTTGTTATTAGTAATTTGTTAGTCAAATTCAATATCAAGTGTGAAAAGTATAATTTTATTGTCTTGTCATTGTCGATCAATATTTAGTGATTATATGAGTCATTAAAAAGTATATCATGTAGTATTTTTTGGTATTTTTTCAAAATTATGTCAATTGTTAAAGTCATGTATTGTTATTGTAAGAGTCATTTTATGTCTCAAAGTTTGAAAAAAATATTTCCTTACAAATAAATTTTCGGTTGAGCCCAACGTTCGATTTTGTAAATAATAAAATTTGAGCTTCATGATCAAATCCAACTGAGTTAGTAGCAGACATGATGGAGGTAGGATAAATGGAGGAAGGATGTTTATCAACAACCTCTCTCCAGCCACAAGCGATGGGGATGCACAATGAAGTTGTGGCATTTTTTTAGTTGTGTGTTTAATTTCCGTTGTGTGAAAATAATAAGAGAAGTACATTCCTGTTCAAAATTGTAATGTGTGAGAAATTTCTTGTATTTTACCTTGAATGTAAGAAGGTGATGAGAGTTGAAAGGGTAGTATCTTATATCTAGGTTGTTGGTTGACCTTATAAAACCATCATTTTTCATGGTTATTAGTTAACCACATGTAAAACTATCCTTTGTTTGTAGGTTGTTAGTAAGTTGAGTGTAAAACCATCTTGTTTGTTTTTAGGTTGTTTGTAAACCGAATATAAAACCATTATGGGTATTTTAGGTTGGTGGTTAGTCAAGTGTAAAATCGTCATTTGAGTTGTGTAGTAGTACAAGATATTTTTTTTCCTCATGTTCGCACTAAGGGGGAATGTTAGGAATATTTGGTTTAGTGCTCACATTTGTTAGTATTATATTGTGTAAAATTATTATTAAAACGAGTTAACATAAAATAACTCATTTAATAATAATATAGTAGTTTAGAATAAATAAATACAATCTCATATTGAGTTGTATTTTATTATTGTACGTGAGTTGTAGTACAACTCACTAGAGATATTATGGGATATTGTGAGAGATATATGGGATATAAATTGAGTGATATGTGGAGCATGTTGATAAGATGCATTCCTTATTTATAGGAGTTGTATTCTTATATATTTGTAATCAGTGCATATGAATAATATCCCAAATGATTTGAATAAATAAAATGTTTATTATTATGTGTTTAGTTTCAGCATTGTTTTTGAGTTTTCTTTACTAAAAATCTTATCAAATTTATATTTTTTGGGTCATCTCATGCCAATAGTGGGTTTTTTGGGCAATCTCACACTGGAGAGAGTTTTGCCAAGTGCATGTTTTTTGGGTGATCTCATGCCAACAAATGAGTGTTGGGGAGAGATGTCTAAGTTTTTTCTCCTTCTATGATGCTTCTTGATAAGAACCACTATAGACAATACATCCCTTATTAGTTCTGATTATTTTTATTTGTTATGCCAATTGTTCCAATTATAAGTTGCTTGATAGACTGAATTCTATAATCTGGAGACAAGTTTTAATAGAGAATTGTGCTATAAACTACTAGAAATTGTGTTGAATTAAGAATTTGATTATTTTTCCCTAGGACATAAGCACCCAGGGGGACACAAGCACCCACCACTATTCTCCATGTCCGGGTGCTAGTCTTTTATCTCGTATTTTAGACCCAAGTCCGATTTTGGTATAATTTGTAACTATGTTCCTTTTCCATTTTTGTACTATTCCATGTTGTAGTGTAGCTCTGAGCTATTGTAGGTGTTATTTTTTCACCCAATATATTCCCCCTCATTTTGGGTACATGTAAAAATTGTAGTAGAATGTGGTCCAAAATATAGGACCCAATACTAATATAGGATTCCTATAGGTGTAGGGGATGTGCATTGTAAAAACCAAGGCACATGCAAACAAGGTAGACTAGTAATAAGTGTTAGTATAAAATATTACATGTAATAGGAGATAATATAACTAGCAAGTGTGGATAAAAGATGCACCATGAAAACTAGGTTTTGATATGGGACATCACTCACAATATCACAAGACAATTAGGGCTAAAGTGACTTAAAGTATACAATGATCATACAAGACATATGGCATAACCCACAAACAATAGTAACCAATAGTATGAAAAAAGTGGCATGTAACCATAGTAGTATTGATCCTACAATATAAATGATACACATGAAGCATCGGTTATCAATTTAGAGAGATAAATATTATGTCAAGGCATGTATAGATCAATGAAAAGTATAGTGATAGTGACTAGTAAGCATAAATACTGAAGTGAATAGAACATGTGATGTGTAAAGTATGATAGTAATAAAAGTAGATGCCCTATGATACTCTATGGGGCTGGTAAAGATTTGTGTCGAACATCATGTATGATTTTGTGATAGGTCCTAAATTCACCGCAAGATACCAAGTGAACACATACACACATATATATAGAAAATTATAATGACATACAAAGTATCCAACTAACATACGAAACAAAGTGTGACATGTGAATAGAGTAAGCAAGTAAGATTAAATACAACCAAGATATGCAAACGTTTTATGACCTGTGATGGTGTGATATATATGGTGTGCCTATTATATGAGCATCGTTTCCCCTCAGTGTATTTGTATGAGATGAGGTTCATTTAGAAATCACCCCTCAACAGTTAAGAATGAACCATATAAAAAGAGTGTGCCATCAAGAAATGAATGTATTGTGTGAGATTAGATACTATAAAACATTTATTGTGAATCATAATGCATTAAGTTTATATGATATGAGGTTTATTAAATAATGGACCCTTAACAATCCAATATGAACCATGCAGCTAGAGTGCATCATCGGGTAATGACAATACAATGTGTATAAAAGAGGTAAGAGTACTTAGAAAGGTACACATGAAGCATGGAGCATGAAGTGTAGTAAAGAAGATAAGAGTAGACAATAGAAAGAGTTGATAGTGATGGATATGGGAGGAGAAATTGTGATGCCCCCAAGTGTTTATATCAAGAGTTCTTTAGAAAATAGATGTGATCGTTATAGGTAAAAATAACCATATTATGTATAGTGCATGAAAGGATGTATACTCTATATAGAAAGTAGTATGTGTATCATGAGTAGAAGGATCCATAAGTAAGCATGAGTAGAAAAATGTGTATAGAGTAGCATAGGATCATATATAGATGTAGCAAGGTGTTCTCATGTTGTAGTTAAAAGAAAGTGTCACTAGAAATCTTGACATGAATTGAAAGCATGATATGTCTATATGATCAAGTATGGATATATAATCGTGGATTAGAACATGTGACTATGATAAGGGGATTTTGATACCCCAATCATAAGAGTGATGGATATCTATCCTAGGATGGAAAAGATACCATGCCATGGTGGAAGATGTGGCAATGTGTCAAGAGTATCAATATTGATGTTAGGAGGATTATATTTTCTAATATAAGTTATAGTATTAAGAACAAATGTAAATTAATTTTTTTTTATGGTGAAGATGTGAAATAGTGTAAAAATTATAAGTAGACGTGATGGGAATAAAAGGAAAAAGTAGGGGGAGATATCCAAGGCTGAGTCTAGTGGATTATGTGGGAATGGAAAGAAGATCTCTAACTCATTTTGTTTAATTTCCTAATTTGGTGCTAGTGAGAACATAATGAAGCATATATATTGATACCTAGGACTATACTTTTGAAATTAATATAATGGGTGGCCAAAGTAGGGGCTTCATGTGAATGATCAATAGTGTTACAAAAGGAAAATGGGGAGGGATCTGCCAAGGCCTCATAGACCACACCCTGGTATAGGAATTTAATACATGCATGAAGGGTTGAAGGGACCACATGCATGACATGGATCCAAGGCTGTTTGAGGATAATATTATAATTAATATTGTTAGGCATTACATGGAATAGGATAGACAAAGTGCATGGCCCAATAGTAATGGGAAGTGTGATTGTACCTAATAATTTTTTAGGAATATTTTCAAAGCCACAAATAAAAATAGATGAGGGTGTTAAGGATGCTTTGGAAAGGCCAAGTTGTTAAAGGTATAGTAGATTAAAAATGTTAAGGCTGGAGACATTATCAAATAAAGCTCATTTAACCCCTATGTTATTAATTTTAACTTGGATATAAAGGGGTGGATCATTATCTAAAATAACTTGAGAAGCAGTTTCAGTAGATGTAAAAGTAATATGTTCTTTGTTAAAAGAGAGTGATGTAGTAAGTCTATGGTAAACATATTTAGGAGAGGTGTTGGGATGAAGATACATATTATACAAAAATATTTAATTTTATTAGCACTTGCACGATTTTCGCAGGAGGGGGACACTTATGTTGGTTAAAATGTTAAGAAAGATGGATCTAATAGTGTTCAAATGTGGGTTCACCAAATGATTTATTGTAAATTTAATTAAATCTAATTGCATATTAACTATTGTATTGTATGATATAAAAATGCTAATTTACAATAAATATGCAATAAAAAATCATGTACAAATATTAAACCCTAAACAAGAGGAGGATATAGAGTGACTTATATAATTTCTGAGCAATCTAGAAATGATATGGGTAGGTGAATAGATAAAAATGATTGAGGATAGTGTCTTCACTATAAATTGGAGGTTATATAACTCAAAATGATGAAATATAGTAACACGCACAAGAGGATTGGAGCAGCTTGAGTGCTAGTGACTTCATTTGGATGCTAGTGTCCGAGATAGGTGCTTAGACTCGATGCTTTATGTGTAGGAGGATATTTTTTTAATTTTTTGGTTGTCACTTTCATTTCACTCCTTGATCATTGATTGTACCTATAACCTACAAAACAAGTTGTCTATATGCACATGTCCACAAACCAAATCAATTCTAATTTAATAAGATGAAGAATGGGGATTTATATTGACCCCAGAGGTCACCCAAAGAGTGAAATTAGTACCGAGTGTTGCACTATATTTCAAAATCCATGTAGTATTGTGTGAAAGTGTGTGTAATGACACCCTAGGGTGCCCTTATGTAAGTTTTACAATGATACCAATCTATATCTAGAAAGTAGCAAATGTATAGAATGTGGGGGATGAAATAGAATGAACATCCCTCCTATGTTGTGTATGTGGAAGAATGTATCATTTCTCCCTTGAGTGAATGTGCTAGAAGGATTCCTTAAAGTTCTCTTGTTCCTTTGGATGCAATCTTATGTGTTAGTAGATAATGTTAGTGATTGGCCCCTTATTTAGGAGCTATAATTATGTATATATATATGATTTCCTCGTTTGAATTTCATAATTGATAACAAGAAGGATGACCCAAAATTATAAAAGATGCATAATTAGAAGAGACCCAAAAGAGGTAGAAAATTTGAGAAAGGGTTAGGAGTTCTAAGGATGGATGGGAGCACTGAGCACTAGTGTTCAAAGCCATAAAAGATAAATCAGTCAAACACCAATAGGGTTGTAAGGTGTGTCGGGTAAATAAAAGTAGAAAGGAGAAATTAAAAGTCCTCAAAGACATTGTCAATTACTAGTTTTATTTCGTATAAATCATGTATATATTAGTATGCTCTAGGACCTAGAAATGTACCCATGTACATAATTTTTGTGTCTATAATTTCTTAGGAGTATTTTTAGTAGTAGGAATAAGTAGAAGAATTCATCCTTCTCCGAGGTATATCACAAGTACAAGTCCCACAAATTAGAGATAGTCACATGTTTCCTCAAATCCTCGGATCTTTATGACTCACATGCAAGTGTAATTTTAAGCTCCAATAGAACTCATCCAAAAGATATACCATTTCATACATTGTCATGGTGTCGATTTATACGATGTCGATGGAGGGAAAAGAAAATTTATATTTAGGATAAGAGAGGTTGAGGTTTTGAATTCCAATGAAAATACGAATGGATAAGGTATCATTATTTTGAACCAAGATGATGTTGGACACCCATTCAAAATAGTACATTATACAAATGAATTTTACATCTAAGAGATTATGATCTTTGTATGACATAAATTTTTGATCTTGGGAGGGATTTCACATCTTTTTGAAATGGGAGGAGCGTCAAAATAAGTAATGATTTTATGGGAGAAAATGTTAAGATCAATTCCAATCATATCGTGTATCCCCATACAAATTCCTCCTTTCGTTTTCATAAGAATTCTATTTGACACTCACGTAAGTGAGGAAATCCATCACCCAACATGACTATGTGTGGGATCATCATCATCAAGTTATACATTAATGGTTGATTCAGCTAACATATCATTTCTATCTTAGAACTTATATGGGGCCTTAGGTAATTTGGATACTTTTGTCTATCTAGTTTGGATAATAGAGACATAATCATTTAAGCGCATTGGTTTTTTAGAGATGTTTCTCAACTTATGATGATGTCAAGGAGGTAATCTTCTTGCTCATATAGGATTTCTATAATATTCTATTCATTTTCTAGGGTAGGTAGAGGCTCATGGTATTATACATCGATATATAGGCCTAAATATCACCTATTGTATCTATGTTTCCTAGAGATTTTTTCTCATACATCTAATACCCTAATGTTTAAGGTGACCTATTTAGGTGTAGGACCAGCAGTGGCCATGCTAGGAGCATCATGACCGAGAGTTGAGTGCATAGGTTAGATTATAAGTTGGTGTTGGTGGTGGAGTTGTTACGAGGGCATGACATGAAGCACATTCAAATAGTTTCTCAATGAACTAAGAAGTATCGAGGAGTTATGGATTAATGGGAGGAATGTAAGGAATTGAATATTCATCATCATAATTTTTGATAGTATTATAGATAGGGGTTTGTAAGATGTGTTGATGATATTATTTTTGAGTTGAGAGGACTATATTTGGGTCAAGGAATGGTTATAGTGTAATACCTCCAAGTGCTTAGACTTAGCTTACGTAACAATGTAGTCTTTGTCAAAGGAAACCAATTTTCCTTTAAGATGAGGTGCGTCATCCTTAGTTGATACACCAATCTTTCTAAAAATACCGAGGTGAAAGGGGAGGGTGATCAAAATTGTTATCCCCGTTTTGAGTTCACGACAAAACGATCGGATAACCCCTACAAAATTTTCGAAGTGATTTTGCATTATGGCCTCTTTTAAAGAAAATCGGGTTTTCGGGTGTTACCAACAGCTCGACATACCTAAGTTTAAACCTGCTTTGTGTCGCGTGACCTCCAAAATCCGAAACCCGCCTTGTATTGAAAAAATCCTTTGAAATCGGGTTTTCGGAAATTCAACGCATCGGAACGTACATAAGTTAAAACATGTTTTATGACATCTGACTTCCGAAATCCGAAACCCGCCTTGTATTGAGAAGACCCTTTGTATTCGGGTTTTCGGAACCCCAAAGCATCGGAACATCCATGATCCAAAACATGTTTTATGCGCCATGTTCTCCGATTCCCGAAGTCCGCTCAATCCTTTGTATTCGGGTTTTCGGGGCTATGTAGCACCTAAGCACTTCATGTTTTGTGCTCTATGTTTTCCGAAACCGAAACCCGAATGCACTAAATCTTTCGTGTCGGGTTTTCGGACCCCTCCAACATGCCGACATGGCATTCATGCCGAATGGTTGGTGAGTTGGTACGCGCGAGCTGAAGTGTATTTATTACTAATTTTCTTATAAATACGTGGATTTCCACGTCATTCTTACCATTCATATTTTTAATTCGTGGATTTTTCGCATGCTCTTCCGCTTTCAAAACCCGCAAACTCGCATTGCCCGATTGGATCGTTTGTTTTCGATCTTACCTGTCTCGAATCGAAGGTATTTTTCTTCCCTTCTTTATTCTTGATTTTTATGAATCGATTGCGCGTATTTTCTTCCCAATTTCTTGCCAGTTGTTGAAGGTTTTCTTCCCTTCTTCTTTCTGTGTTGTTTTGGAAAGGGTTTTGGGTTTTTAGGGTTTATTTTCTTTTTGAGACTATCAATTGATGTTGTTTCTTCCAAAATTCTAATTATATGCATGATGTATGGAATATGAATAACAAAAAAGAAAGGAAGTTGTATATGTGGAAATACAGGAAAGACTTTGTTTTTGCTTCTCGGTTTTTGAAGACTGTTTTGCAGATTCAAAGGCCCGGAGTATAAAGGAAGCTTGAAGTATCGGGGTTTCTCAACATTCCGACCTCAACAGTAAGTGTCGGGAATCTCCGAAGTTCCGTCATCAAAAGTGGGCGCCGGGTTTCCTCCCGTGTCCGCCATTAACAGTGAGTGCCGGGTTTCCGCCTGTTTCCGTCATCAAAAGCAAGTGTCGGGCTTTGCCAAAGTTCCGACAAGACTTGTTTCAGGCATCAAGCGTGTCGGGTTCTTCTCTTCTTCCAGCGCATTCAGTCAATCGGGATTTCCAGTTTGAACAGCATCACCTGAGTTCCGAGTCTTTCTCCCTCCACATTCTTCATGTCGGACCCTGGTCCATCTCAGGAGAAGGCCGAGAAGTCTAGCAGGATGAAGTACAAATTTAAGAAACCAGAATCCCCATCATATATTGATTGTAATTATGATATCAGGGATACTGAACTTGGCAACATAGATATGGACGACTTTTGGAATAGGGTGAAGAGTTCTTCTCAAACCCCATGGATGATGGCTTTAGCTAACAGTGGCTTGCCCCTTGCAGCAGGCTTTCCCATGTCTGCCCAATGTCCAGAGTTTGTTTTGGCTTGTCAAGCGCCCGGCCATTGACTCGGCTTCTCTCAATAAGGAATCAGGCTGGTGAGGTAGTTATCAAACTAGATGGAGCTTATTTTGATGATCTCCTAAAACTACCTAATTTCGAGGAGTATGGGGACCTAAATATCAAGTCGGCTCAGAAGGCCTGGGACAGTAACCAGGAAAATTGCATTAAGGATGTCAATAAGAAGTTCTTGGTCAAGGCAAAACCAGTAATATCTAGATTTCCAAGAACTATTCCTAGATGTGATTTCATACAAGAAATCAATGACATTATCACCCTGCTGAGCCGGGTTTTTGGCTTGCCGGAATCAAATTTATTTCATGGATGGATGTATCAGTTTATGGTCACCATCAAGAAGAACCAAGAAGGGATCGATCGGGAACCCTTATCAGTAATGAGATTGACTCTCAGATGACGACGGTCTTATCGACCGGAAAGTTTTATATGTTCTCATATGTGGCCTATGCAGCAGCTGGGATGAGGAGCTATCCCGGACTGGATACTAAAGGAAGCAGAACGACAAACCCAGTCTATAAGTATTATCCTCAAATAACAAAGAAGGGGTCCAAGGATCATTTTAGGAGGGTGAATGACGCCTTTTTCTACGAGAACATCTGCCGGCTGAACCCAGGGCTAAGAAAGACAAGGGTATCAGACGAAGCTTGGACTGAGGTATCTAAATGGGGATGTATCTTCTTACAGTTCAAGAAGTTTACCTACCTCCGAACAGTCATGTACTCGGGGAGAGCCTTTCCGTCGCCTCGCTATCCAGGGGATAGATTGATACTAATAGAATTGGTCGCATACCTATTGGATTTTCACAAATTCCAACAGAGCAAGATAAGCGCAAAGAGTATCCTTCCCAATTTCTATTGGGAGATATACTTGCTCGACAGTGGCAAAGGCTAAAAATGTTGAATGTGAACTCCAGGAGAAATTAAAGAAGCATATGAAGTCTCGGGATGGTTTTGACATCCGAGGAGTACTTAGAACCTATGGAGCCCAACATCTGCACAGGCCTGACATTGAGGATATCTGGGTGGATCTGCGTAACGAAGTTGCAGTTCACAGAAAAGATAATAGTAGGTTAACTATTAATGAGATTCAGACGCTAGAGCTTTCTGATTTGCCAGATGGCACAACTGACAATGAAAGTGTGTTGGATATGTCCTATGATGGGGTTAATGAAGATCGACACGTTTTCCCGCCTATTGATTGGTCGGCCAAATAAAAGCCTCTATCACAGATAGGTCGGCTCTCATTCTTGCTCGCACCAAAAAATGGCTCTCTTCTTGGGGCATGAATTTTAAAGATGACAAGTTTCCAAAGTTGGCTGAAACGGAGGTGGGGCCCTCCCAAAAGAAAAAGGACAAAGAATCTTCTGGGGGGTCTATAAAAATCAGGATTCCCAAGAAGAGGAAAGAAAGACAAATCTCTTCAATTGTCTCTCCAGCTCAAACGGTGGTTGTGCCAGAATCACCAACACCACCAGAAATAGGGGAGATTAATTTAGAAGAAGGAGGAAGCCAGCTCTTGACTTCACCATTTGCTGATTGCTCAACTGGAGAGACCTTATCTCTTGCATTCAAGGCTTTGGAAACTGAATCTGTGCCTCCCCCTCAACAACCACTTCAGCCTCCTCATTCCCCATCCACTTCTTCAAGCATGGCCAATATTTTCTCCGGGCTCTCACCCCTCTCTGCTGGAACCCAAGTGATCACCAACACTCCCCCACAACCTGTGCCTCTATTCATTGCACCTACTACCACGTTGGCTGCTGTTCCCCCTCCAATAGTAGAATCTTCTCCCCTTGAGAGTAGAATACCAGTTACTACAACATTGGCAATTTCCTCTGATACTCCACAATGGTTACTCGAGCAAACTCCGAGGAAGAGGAAAGTGATTGTACCCCTACCAGCCTTTGATTTCAGCTCACTTAAGGCTTCTACTGCGAAATCAGCCAAGAAACCCAAAACAGTTTCAAGGGTTTTGGTAGATGCTTCAGGAGATAAGTTCGCAGAGATTGCCACTCCCTCGGCTGACAAAACTAGAGAGGATATAACAGCTTCTGATTATCAGATAACCAAGGTGGCTCTAGGGAAAGTGACAGCAGAAGGAGCGCAACAAGATGCACGGGCTTCCATAGACGTGTTGTGCTACAAAAGTTGAAAGAAACAAAGGACAAAGATAAATGACCTTAAGGAAAAAGTGGAGCAGTTGATGAGGTTTTGATTAAACTCGACACCCCTAGAATCCATACCATCTTCTTCTCAGATTCGACGGATTTGATTTCTCATCAGTGCCTACGATTGAGAAGATTGCTAAAAAAGGAAGGGTGGTTGATGAATGGATCCAAAAGTTGCTCCAACAGGGGAAAGAAGTAATTCAAGACGTGGTGAAGGTTCATAAGTCTTTGGGGAGATTCAGAAGGAAGGAGAGAAGATGGATGAGGAATTCACTGAAGAAATTGGACAGCTTGATTTGACTTGTGAAGCTCTCCAAGTGCTAAAGCAAATACCAGCACATCTCTTGGTAGAAGAAGGCGTTCTTCCACATACAGATAAACACTTTCAGCTGACCAAGGCCATCAAGTTCAGAGTAAAGATCCTCAACGAAGCCTGCAGCAAGTTGAGAGAATCAAGGGATAAATTGATCGATGGGAAAAGTGATCTGGAAGAAGAATTGCTAAAGATTTGTCCGAAGGTGTCAGTTGGGAACTCAGGTATCCTATCAGCAGATGATCTCTTCAAACAAGTTCAGGAATCTATTCAGCATGAACCTGTACACGGATTTGACCTTGAAGTCATTGGTCAGTTTGTAAGGATTGAGCACACTTTAGAGGCCTTAAGAAAGCTCAGCAAAGGATTGAAGAAACTTCCCGGCACTGCCAGTGATGTTCATGAAACCTGCGAAATGTGGAATGATCATTCCACTGCGCCTGATGAGAATGAAATGCAAGGCATTATTCGGAAGTTCCAGGAGTTTCGTAACAAACAGTCTCAGCTGGAGGAGGAGAAAGAAGAAGAAGCAAAAGATGATGATTCGGATTAAGTCCCAACGTCCCATGTCATTTCTATTTTTAGATTGACATGTCTTTTCTTATTTCCGTTTTGTCATATTTTTAATTCATACTTTGACTTGATCTCCTGCGTGAGAGTCATGCAAAACTGAAACTCCAGTTAACATGCTACTCTTTAGGATCTGTCCTGTTTTATCTCTAGTTCCTTTTGTTATAAATAAGGGATGCCTGTGCATTCAAAAGGGTCAAAATTTTTGGAGCATTAAGAGGCTATTGGAAAGGAGAAAAACTTTGTGTTTTCTTTCAATCATTTTGAAGAATAGAAGTTGATATTGTTTTACAGACTTTGTGTTGTGAAATATATCTTATTTAAGACAGTGTTCTTATGTTCATGATCTTAAAGCTATTCTTTGCATAGAATCTCAGTGTTTCTAATTATCTCGGACACTATATCTGTGATCTAAAACTCGTATGATTATTTCGTGCTCTGTGTTTACTCGAAAGAAAATACGTTTCTCCCATTTCTTTTCTACCGTGCTTCTTTCACTGTAACAGTTTCTAACCTATTTCACTTACGAAAGCAATATCCTTGAATCATGTGAATGTGGATTTCAGGATTTCATCCCAACCCCCAATGGTTAGATTAGTGTGAATATTGTATATATTATTTACTGTGTTTTAGATTAGTAATAAACAGGTAGCCTCACCTGTCTTTGAGGAGGGATTTAATCCCATGTACTGTGGTTGAACCTCATATTTTGGTTTGACAAAATATCCAACCAACAGTTTTTGGCGACTCCGCTGGGGAAATACGGATCAATAGTATAAAGCTTATCCTCTCGGTGTCTGGTGACTCCATATTTGCCTTATTTTTAATAAGATCTCCTTTCAGTTCAAGCTGGCCAGGAGGATCTTCACTCGGTCTCGCCGAGCTCAAGGTGAAATTGATCCACTCTTCGAGTTACTGCAACAGCATAATTTCAGCCTTTCTCCCAACAGCGTTGTCTCTAACCAAGCCGTAATTTCTTCACCTATGCTCGGAGAAATCGGATCCCTGAAGAACGGGAAGCATCTGCAACTTGTCGTGCACTACTCTTGTCTGATACTCGGATCCCTGTACGCACTCTTTTCAGAAGGATGGCGGTTCAACCTGTGCCTTGGGGTGCAGTTATTGGTCCTCTTTCCTTGACTCCTCCATTGAATGAGTTACCACGTGGATCTCGTAAAAATATTCCCAAGTTCAATGGAGATGGAAAGCAGCATCCTGATGAGCACATTGCATCTTTCTTTGTTGCATGCGGTGTCCTCGGAGTGGCCCATGAAGATGTCTCCGTTCGACTCTTCGTTGAAACGTTGCAGGGAGCAGCAGCTGAATGGTTCTATCACCTTCCAAATGCATGCATCCCAAACTGGGCTACCATGCGGACTAAGTTCGAAGCACGTTTCAAACCAGCTGAAGATTCTCATGCTTTGTTAGCTCAGCTCACGCATATGAAGAAGGAATCGCATGAACCTATGCGGGAATTCGTGGCTAAGTTCAACAAGCTGATCCGGAAGATTCCAGAAATAGCTGTACCGACTCTGGAAAACCAAAAATGCTTTTTCATCAATGCTCAACCTCCTGATATAAGCTTTTTATTACGAAGGTCGGTTATCCCAGATTTGGCTACTGCTCAGTCAACGGCTACTGAAATAGAGGATGATCTCATCTTAGCCGGAAGGATCAAGAAAGATATACCCAAAATCAAAAATCAAGGTTCTTCTCAAGGTAATACTGACCCTATGTTTCAAAAAATGGCTAATGATTTGATTGCTTTAAAGAAGCAAGTGTCTCAGCAGGTGAGCAATGTTCCATATCGGGATATCCCTAGATGGAATTTTAATAACAATGGTGTACCTACCAGAGATAGGCCACGGTTAGCTCCTGCTCAACCGAGGTTAGCAATTGAAGCTCCGCCTGTTAATGCATCAGTGGAAATAATTGAAGAAGATGATGAACCAGAAGAACAAGATTTCCGTGAGGATTTCGAAGCTTCAGGATATGCTGATGAGTCTTATGATGAGTCAGCTGGCGACTCCAGTATTGGTTATTTGGAATATGATGAAGATGAATGTGAGCCAGATGGTCAATCATTTGCTGTTTTCACTCGGTCCCAATCTCAGGTTCCCAGAAAGCCTCTGGAAAATACTAAGGAGAAGAATAAGGAACCTCCTGTATCCATAGTTAAGAGGGGTACCCCTATTTCGGTGCAAACTGCGAGAGAGGTTACTAAAAAGATAGCTGCTCCTTATTCTCCTTCTCCTAAGGTCAGTGCCCCAGCACAAGCTCATATAATTAGAACTGAGCCTACTATCATTCCTTCTTACACTGCTTTCGACATTATTGATCATGCAAAGAGAACCAAAATTCAAATGTCAGAAGCAGAATACCTTCAATCAAATCCTGAACAGTTTGAAAAGCTAGCCAAGTTTATCAGAAGTAAAGCGGCTATCCCATCACCTTCAAAAGGTCTCCTTTCAAATCCTACTCAACCCACACCTCAGAATAATCTGACCTCTGCTTCTTCCTCAGGAAAGATTGAACCATTTTATTTGTCTCTACTAATAAATGGGTTTAAACTCAGCAATTGCATCATTGACTCAGGGGCCTCTGATAATGTTATGCCCGCAAAAGTGGCCCATGCCCTTGGGCTTACTTTGACTAAATCATATGGACGGTGCTATTCCATGGAAACTAAACAAGTCCCTCTGATTGGTCAAATTAAGGACGCACAGTTTGCATTTGTTGCCTTCCCTGAGAAGAGAGTGAAAATGACTATTCTGGTTGCTGACATTCCTGCGGCTTATGGTATCCTCTTGGGTAGAGGATTTTGTAAAGATGTCGGAGGAGAGATTAGTATGGATTGGACCAAAGCCAAGATCCTACCAAAGGGGTTCAACAGTTCTTTATCCCGAACCACGTGCTAAGTATTTGGTGACAAATCGGGATGATCCAAAGCTCGATCCTTTTCGAAGATGCTAGCTTTGGGAATTATTTCATGGCTTCAGAGATACCCATTGTAGATGTGGAAGAGGAAGATCCCAATGCAATTTGGACGCTCGAATTTGATGGTAGCTGTTCAGCCTCTGGATCAGGCGCTGGTGTTGTTCTCATATCTCCTAGCTCCGAGATTTTTCCATCAGCTTATAAGTTGCAATTTGATAATACTAACAACACGGCCGAATATGAAGCCCTGTTATTAGGATTAGAATTGGCCAGATGAAGGGAATCAGAATCTCAAGGTTCAGGGAGATGCGGAGCTGATTGTTAATCAGGTCAGGGGTATATATCAGGTGAAAAATGATCGGTTGAGGCATTATAGGAACAAAGTGTGGGATAGTATAGAATGCTTTGATGCATTTTCTATTAAGGCAGTTTTAAGAGATTATAATGACAAGGCTGATTCTTTGGCCGTATCTGCATCTCTTCTTCTTCCTCATCCTCAGTTCAAGCAAGACACGTACTCTATCGAGATTGTGTACCGCCCTAGCGTCCCAGATAATGCAACTCACTGGCAAGTGTTCAATGATGATCAACAAGTGTTGGCTTTTCTAGAAAAGGCTGACAATTTCAGTGAGCTATATTTTGAAGGTTCGGAATCAGCCTTTCGTGAAACTATTTCAGATCCATATCAAGAGGTTGATGGTGAATTTATCCAGCTGAAAGGCAACAAGATACCAAAAGGTCTGGTTTCCCTGGAAGGTCTGTTTGACAAGCATGATCGCTTTATCCAAAACAAAAGGCAAGTTGAAGGAGCTTCTTCCTCTGAAGTGGATCAAATCAATTTAGGTTCATCTGATCAACCTCGGATGGTGAATATCGGTAAATGCTGTTCTCCTGAAGAGAAGGTAAGATTCACTTCGCTTTTGAAGAAATACATCGATGTGTTGGCCTGGTCCTATGCAGATTTGAAATCTTTCAAGCCCAAAGATGTTCAGCATAGTATTCCTCTGAAGCCTGATGTGAAGCCGTATAGACAGAAGCAAAGACATTACAATCCGAAGATTTCAGGGACAATCCTGGCAGAAATTCAGAAGATGTTAGATGCTAGAATTATTTTCCCAATCCATCACTCCACCTGGATTGCTAACATTGTTCCTGTCAGGAAGAAGAATGGCGAGATCCGGATTTGTGTTGACTTCCGAAACTTGAATCAGTCCTCGTTGAAGGATAATTATCCCTTGCCGATCATGGATCAGGTATTGCAAACTGTTACTGGATCAGAAATGTTATCCATGCTCGACGGGTTTTCGAGGATATAATCAAGTCGAGGTAACCACAGAAGATCAACACAAGACAGCTTTCACGACCCCATGGGGTACCTTTGCTTACAGGAGGATGCCATTCGGCTTGATTAACGCCGGAGCTACTTTTCAGAGGGCTATGGACCTAGCATTCAGAGATCTGATGGGCAAGGTCATAGTCGTGTATTTGGATGACTTGACTGTCTTTTCTAAAAAGCGGAGTGATCATTATGGTCATTTAGAGCAGGTACTTTTAAGATGCAGACGTCACGGGATTTCGTTGAATCCTAAGAAGTCCATGTTCGGGGTGACAGAAGGAAAGCTGCTGGGTCATATTGTGACTAGAGAAGGAACTAAAATTGACCCAGACAGGGTAAAGGCTATTCAGAGCCTTACCTTGCCCACAAGTAAAACAGGAGTTCATTCTTTCTTCGGAAAGGTTAATTTCTTGAGAAGATTTGTACCTGATTTTGCTGACAAGACCAAGGATATCCTTGGAATGATGAAAAGCAAAGTTCCATTTCGATGGAGTACAGAAGGGAAGCTGGCATTTGAAGAAATCAAAAAGGTAGTTGCTTGTGCTCCTGTCTTAGTATGTCCAGACTTCAAGAAAGATTTCATCATGTATAGCTATGCTTCTGCCCACACAGTGTCAGCGATCCTGATGCAGGAAAATGGAGAAGGCATTGAAGCTCCTATCGCATTCATGAGCTGTCCGTTGAAAGAGCATGAATTGAAGATGTCGCAGATTGAAAAACATGCTTATGCGGTGGTGCGAGCGGTGAAGCATTTCAGGTACTATGTGCTGAATTCTCATACTCGCGTTCTCGTTCCTGATACTGCTGTTAAATCCATTCTGACTCAACAAGAGCTGGGAAGTCAAAGAGGTACTTGGATAGCTAAGGTTCAGGAGTACGACTTGGACATCAAACCTACCAAGTTGGTATGAGGAAGAGGCCTGTGTCAATTGATTGCAGAGAATCATGTCAAGAAGTGAGTGTGAAAAGAATCAAGATACTTCTTCAGAGCTGCCTATGGTGCTTTTTGTGAGTACGACCGATGAATGGTACACGGACATTGCTTTCTTCCTAACTTATGGTGAATGCCCTCCACATTTAAATCAAAAAGAGAAGAGGACCGTCAAGCTGAGAGCTGCGAGATACCTTCTGTGGAATAATGCAATATACAAGAAAGGTATTGATGGTGTCTTCTTGCGTTGCGTTGATAAATCACAACAGGAAAAGTTATTAGAATCCTTTCATAGCCTAGCATGCGGAGGACATTTTTCGTCCTCTGTAATAGCATATAAGATCTTACGGGCTAGGTATTATTGGCCTACTCTTTTCCGGGATTCAGCAGAATGGGTGTCTAAATGTGAAGCTTGTCAACATTTCGTTGGTCGTCCCAAGCTAGCAGCTCTTCCTCTGAAGCCTGTGGTGATTGAAGAACCTTTTCGCCAATGGGGGATTGATTTTATCGGAACATTGAATCCTGCTTCCAGTGCTGGACACAACTATGTGCTGACTGCTACAGATTATTTTACCAAGTGGGTAGAGGTCAGTACTCAACCAATCAAGCAACTTCAAGTCAAGTGTTTGCAAGTTCCTGAAAGAAAACATAATCGTCAGATTTGGTGTGCCTCATAAGATCGTAGCGGATAATGCCTCTAACTTCTCGTCACATGAATTAACAGAATTCTGCTATGGATTCGGCATTACTCTGGCTCATTCATCTGACTATTATCCCCAGGGCAATGGGCAAGCTGAGTCCAGCAATAAGAATCTGGTTACTATAATCAGGAAACTAGTAGATGAAAATCAGAGGACATGGCACAAAGCATTGTATGATGCGTTGTGGGCTGATCGGATCACTCCAAAGCGAGCCATAGGGATGTCCCCTTTTCAGTTGCTATACGGGATTGATGCTGAAATTCCTATCTCAGTAGAATTGCCGGCCTTACAGCTTAGCTAAAGCATTGTCAAGATGTAGCTGAATTCTATCGAAAAGAGGGTTATGTACCTAACCAGGCTAGAAGAAGAGTGAATTAAGGTGGTTGATCGTATAGCAGATCATCAGAGCAGGGTGAAGAAGATTTTCGATAAAAAGTCAAAGCAGCGCAACTTCCAGATTGGAGACCTGGTGTTGCTTTGGGATAAAAGGAGAGAACAGAAAGGAATGCATGGAAAATTTGATTCTTTATGGAAAGGACCTTTCAAGATCCACGAGTTGAATGGTGAAAATAGTTTCCTTCTATCATATCTGGATGGAGGGTTACTCCCTTTGCCTTTCAGTGGACAACATCTAAAGTTGTTCTACCATTAATGCAAGATGCTCTCTTGCATTGTACATATTTTGCTTTTTGTTGTGTGTTTGCTTTTGGTTTTCTTTCTTTCTTTCTTCGTTTTGTTTTGTTTTGGTTTTCTCCTTGACCCCGTAGCCTAATGAATAAGACCAGAGATTCTGAGTTCTCTTCCTTTGGTATTAGCAAAGAAAGTCCCCAACTGGAGCCAGCTGTTATCCCCGTTTTGAGTTCACGACAAAACGATCGGATAACCCCTACAAAATTTTCGAAGTGATTTTGCATTATGGCCTCTTTTAAAGAAAATCAGGTTTTCGGGTGTTACCAACAGCTCGACATACCTAAGTTTAAACCTGCTTTGTGTCGCGTGACCTCCGAAATCCGAAACCCGCCTTGTATTGAAAAAATCCTTTGAAATCGGGTTTTCGGAAATTCAACGCATCGGAACGTACATAAGTTAAAACATGTTTTATGACATCTGACTTCCGAAATCCGAAACCCGCCTTGTATTGAGAAGACCCTTTGTATTCGGGTTTTCGGAACCCCAAAGCATCGGAACATCCATGATCCAAAACATGTTTTATGCGCCATGTTCTCCGATTCCCGAAGTCCGCTCAATCCTTTGTATTCAGGTTTTCGGGGCTATGTAGCACCTAAGCACTTCATGTTTTGTGCTCTATGTTTTCCGAAACCCGAAACCCGGAATGCACTAAATCTCTTCGTGTCGGGTTTTCGGACCCCTCCAACATGCTGACATGGCATTCATGCCGAATGGTTGGTGAGTTGGCACGTGCCGAGCTGAAGTGTATTTATTACTAATTTTCTTATAAATACGCGGATTTCCACGTCATTCTTACCATTCATATTTTTAATTCGTGGATTTTTCGCATGCTCTTCCGCTTTCAAAACCCGCAAACTCGCATTGCCCGATTGGATCGTTTGTTTTCGATCTTACCTGTCTCGAATCGAAGGTATTTTTCTTTCCTTCTTTATTCTTGATTTTTATGAATCGATTGCGCGTATTTTCTTCCCAATTTCTTGCCAGTTGTTGAAGGTTTTCTTCCCTTCTTCTTTCTGTGTTGTTTTGGAAAGGGTTTTGGGTTTTTAGGGTTTATTTTCTTTTTGAGACTATCAATTGATGTTGTTTCTTCCAAAATTCTAATTATATGCATGATGTATGGAATATGAATAACAAAAAAGAAAGGAAGTTGTATATGTGGAAATACAGGAAAGACTTTGTTTTTGCTTCTCGGTTTTAAAGACTGTTTTGCAGATTCAAAGGCCCGGAGTATAAAGGAAGCTTGAAGTATCGGGGTTTCTCAACATTCCGACCTCAACAGTAAGTGTCGGGAATCTCTGAAGTTCCGTCATCAAAAGTGGGCGCCGGGTTTCCTCCCGTGTCCGCCATTAACAGTGAGTGTCGGGTTTCCGCCTATTTCCGTCATCAAAAGCAAGTGTCGGGTTTTTACAAAGTTCGGCAGATCAAGCGTGTCGGGTTCTTCTCTTCTTCCAGCGCATTCAGTCAATCGGGATTTCCAGTTTGAACAGCATCACCTGAGTTCCGAGTCTTTCTCCCTCCACATTCTTCATGTCGGACCCTGGTCCATCTCAGAGAAGGTGAAAAGTCTAGCAGATGAAGTACAAATTTAAGAAACCAGAATCCCCATCATATATTGATTGTAATTATGATATCAGGGATACTGAACTTGGCAACATAGATATGGACGACTTTTGGAATAGGGTGAAGAGTTCTTCTCAAACCCCATGGATGATGGCTTTAGCTAACAGTGGCTTGCCCCTTGCAGCAGGCTTTCCCATGTCTGCCCAATGTCCAGAGTTTGTTTTGGCTTGTGCGTCCAGTTACGACTCGGCTTCTCGTTCAGTAAGGAATCAGGCTGGTGAGGTAGTTATCAAACTAGATGGAGCTTATTTTGATGATCTCCTGAAACTACCTAATTTCGAGGAGTATGGGGACCTAAATATCAAGTCGGCTCAGAAGGCCTGGGACAGTAACCAGGAAAATTGCATTAAGGATGTCAATAAGAAGTTCTTGGTCAAGGCAAAACCAGTAATATCTAGATTTCCAAGAACTATTCCTAGATGTGATTTCATACAAGAAATCAATGACATTATCACCCTGCTGAGCCGGGTTTTTGGCTTGCCGGAATCAAATTTATTTCATGGATGGATGTATCAGTTTATGGTCACCATCAAGAAGAACCAGCAAGGGATTGACTGGGGAACCCTTATCAGTAATGAGATTGACTCTCAGATGACGACGGTCTTATCGACCGGAAAGTTTTATATGTTCTCATATGTGGCCTATGCAGCAGCTGGGATGAGGAGCTATCCCGGACTGGATACTAAAGGAAGCAGAACGACAAACCCAGTCTATAAGTATTATCCTCAAATAACAAAGAAGGGGTCCAAGGATCATTTTAGGAGGGTGAATGACGCCTTTTTCTACGAGAACATCTGCCGGCTGAACCCAGGGCTAAGAAAGACAAGGGTATCAGACGAAGCTTGGACTGAGGTATCTAAATGGGGATGTATCTTCTTACAGTTCAAGAAGTTTACCTACCTTCGAACGGTCATGTACTCGGGAGAGCCTTTCCGTCTGCCTCGCTATCCAGGGGATAGATTGATACTAATAGAATTGGTCAGACAGCTATTGGATTTTCACAAATTCCAACAGAGCAAGCATAAGGCAGCAGTATCCTTCCCAATTTCTATTGGGAGATATACTTGCTCGACAGTGGCAAAGGCTAAAAATGTTGAATGTGAACTCCAGGAGAAATTAAAGAAGCATATGAAGTCTCGGGATGGTTTTGACATCCGAGGAGTACTTAGAACCTATGGAGCCCAACATCTGCATAGGCCTGACATTGAGGATATCTGGGTGGATCTGCGTAATGAAGTTGCAGTTCGCAGAAAAGATAATAGTAGGTTAACTATTAATGAGATTCAGACGCTAGAGCTTTCTGATTTGCCAGATGGCACAACTGACAATGAAAGTGTGTTGGATATGTCCTATGATGGGCTTAATGAAGATCGATACGTTTTCCCGCCTATTGATTGGTCGGCCAGCGAAAAAGCCTCTATCACAGATAGGTCGGCTCTCATTCTTGCTCGCACCAAAAAATGGCTCTCTTCTTGGGGCATGAATTTTAAAGATGACAAGTTTCCAAAGTTGGCTGAAACGGAGGTGGGGCCCTCCCAAAAGAAAAAGGACAAAGAATCTTCTGGGGGGTCTATAAAAATCAGGATTCCCAAGAAGAGGAAAGAAAGACAAATCTCTTCAATTGTCTCTCCAGCTCAAACGGTGGTTGTGCCAGAATCACCAACACCACCAGAAATAGGGGAGATTAATTTAGAAGAAGGAGGAAGCCAACTCTTGACTTCACCATTTGCTGATTGCTCAACTGGAGAGACCTTATCTCTTGCATTCAAGGCTTTGGAAACTGAATCTGTGCCTCCCCCTCAACAACCATTTCAGCCTCCTCATTCCCCATCCACTTCTTCAAGCATGGCCAATATTTTCTCCGGGCTCTCACCCCTCTCTGCTGGAACCCAAGTGATCACCAACACTCCCCCACAACCTGTGCCTCTATTCATTGCACCTACTACCACGTTGGCTGTTGTTCCCCCTCCAATAGTAGAATCTTCTCCCCTTGAGAGTAGAATACCAGTTACTACAACATTGGCAATTTCCTCTGATACTCCACAATGGTTACTCGAGCAAACTCCGAGGAAGAGGAAAGTGATTGTACCCCTACCAGCCTTTGATTTCAGCTCACTTAAGGCTTCTACTGCGAAATCAGCCAAGAAACCCAAAACAGTTTCAAGGGTTTTGGTAGATGCTTCAGGAGATAAGTTCGCAGAGATTGCCACTCCCTCGGCTGACAAAACTAGAGAGGATATAACAGCTTCTGATTATCAGATAACCAAGGTGGCTCTAGGGAAAGTGACAGCAGAAGGAGCGCAACAAGATGCACGGGCTTCCATAGACGTGCTGTGCCAAAAGTTGAAAGAAACAAAGGACAGCAGAAATGAGCTTAAGGAAAAAGTGGAGCAGTTGACAGAGGTTTTGATTAAACTCTCAACACCCCTGGAATCCATACCATCTTCTTCTGTATCTGCCGGATTTGATTTCTCATCAGTGCCTACGATTGAGAAGATTGCTAAAAAAGGAAGGGTGGTTGATGAATGGATCCAAAAGTTGCTCCAACAGGGGAAAGAAGTAATTCAAGACGTGGTGAAGGTTCATAAGTCTTTGGGGGAGATTCAGAAGGAAGGAGAGAAGATGGATGAGGAATTCACTGAAGAAATTGGACAGCTTGATTTGACTTGTGAAGCTCTCCAAGTGCTAAAGCAAATACCAGCACATCTCTTGGTAGAAGAAGGCATTCTTCCACATACAGATAAACACTTTCAGCTGACCAAGGCCATCAAGTTCAGAGTAAAGATCCTCAACGAAGCCTGCAGCAAGTTGAGAGAATCAAGGGATAAATTGATCGATGGGAAAAGTGATCTGGAAGAAGAATTGCTAAAGATTTGTCCGAAGGTGTCAGTTGGGAACTCAGGTATCCTATCAGCAGATGATCTCTTCAAACAAGTTCAGGAATCTATTCAAAGATGAACCTGTACACGGATTTGACCTTGAAGTCATTGGTCAGTTTGTAAGGATTGAGCACACTTTGAGGCCTTAAGAAAGCTCAAGAAAGGATTGAAGAAACTTCCTAAGACGCCAAATGATGTTCATGAAACCTGCGAAATGTGGAATGATCATTCCACTGCGCCTGATGAGAATGAAATGCAAGGCATTATTCGGAAGTTCCAGGAGTTTCGTAACAAACAGTCTCAGCTGGAGGAGGAGAAAGAAGAAGAAGCAAAAGATGATGATTCGGATTAAGTCCCAACGTCCCATGTCATTTCTATTTTTAGATTGACATGTCTTTTCTTATTTCCATTTTGTCATATTTTTAATTCATACTTTGACTTGATCTCCTGCGTGAGAGTCATGCAAAACTGAAACTCCAGTTAACATGCTACTCTTTAGGATCTGTCCTGTTTTATCTCTAGTTCCTTTTGTTATAAATAAGGGATGCCTGTGCATTCAAAAGGGTCGAGAATTTTTGAAGCATTAAGAGGCTATTGGAAAGGAGAAAAACTTTGTGTTTTCTTTCAATCATTTTGAAGAATAGAAGTTGATATTGTTTTGCAGACTTTGTGTTGTGAAATATATCTTATTTAAGACAGTGTTCTTATGTTCATGATCTTAAAGCTATTCTTTGCATAGAATCTCAGTGTTTCTAATTATCTCGGACACTATATCTGTGATCTAAAACTTGTATGATTATTTCGTGCTCTGTGTTTACTCGAAAGAAAATACGTTTCTCCCATTTCTTTTCTACCGTGCTTCTTTCACTGTAACAGTTTCTAACCTATTTCACTTACGAAAGCAATATCCTTGAATCATGTGAATGTGGATTTTGGGATTTCATCCCAACCCCCAATGGTTAGATTAGTGTGAATATTGTATATATTATTTACTGTGTTTTAGATTAGCAATAAACAGGCAGCCTCACCTATCTTTGAGGAGGGATTTAATCCCATGTACTGTGGTTGAACCTCATATTTTGGTTTGACAAAATATCCAACCAACAAAAATGAGTTGTGTAATTCCTAACTTGTTTCACTCTAAGTGATTGGAGGTCGAGGAATCACTCGTTGGCTCCTTCATATCGGTTTGAGGTGAATATAAATCTTGAGGTAGATGAACCAAAGGTAATTGATTCAAAATATCATTAACTAACCTCTTTTTATTGATTTTGAGTTATATATTGTAGTTTCATCATCATCTAAATCCACTAATGTGATTTTTACTTTTACCTAAGATCAAAGAAATCAAAGTATGGAATACTTTGGATCTCGGGAGTAGTGGGCATTAAAAAATATCATTGGGAAATGGCATTGAGATTTACTAAGGATTGAGATTAACATCATTCTTAAAGCATTGATTGTTATGGATTAATTTAATACATTGATACCAAAACAATGCAAATACACATATGCGATGTGCCCATGGTTGGCCTAATAAGAGGTTATAAAAGAGAGGATGGTATAGAACCCTGATCTTGGTTTAGACCATTTTGGGTCCATATGTGATTGTTAACTAGATGCATCCTATGGTTTTGTTTGGGTTTTCAAAGCCATGAAAATTCAAGCCAAGTGGGCTTGAGTTCATCGATAAAATAGACAAGATTCTTCATAAGGGAAAAAAGAAGTTAAGTTAATTCCCAATCCTTCATCTGCAAGCACCCTATGAACTTATGCATCATGAATGATAACACAAATGAGATAGAGTGGCTCATCCACACGAAAAAGGATCTAATCATTAATTATTTCATTTGTTACATAATCCAAGGATAAGTAACCCATATATTAGTGTTGTAAGGATGATAATGTAGTCTCAATGTGATGAATTTATGGATTTGGGTATACGATAGGAATATTTGGAGCCATTGAATAAGGATCCTCAACACTTTGAAAATGTTAGAGGAGAAACATTCAATTTGAATTTGAGGTGTGCATGAGTTCCATAAAAGGTTTTTTATATGTAAGGGAATATAACTCGTCTAAAAGTTCCATCTAATCTTGAAAATAACTTTCATAGTGATATTGTGGTAGTGGAATAATGGAAAAGGAATCGAGATGTGATGATGATTAGGTTGAAGCTATTTTGTCTAAGGAAGATGGGATAGGATCTTTATTTGGTACTTCTTTTGATTTCATGGGTGGAGGCTCAACCGTGGGAATAGGCTCCGTCATCGGTGGGCCCGAGAAGTATCAAACAATGGTGGATTGTTAGAGGATCTTTATAGCTTGATAACAAGATCTCTAAATGAAGGTTTATGTCTATATTTTACCTTATCCACATTGATGTATTGATAATCTAGAAGACTTTGATCGTATGAAGGCTCTATGGTATAGACAATATTGTTCATACGGATTTTATAATGCTTATTTTGACGGTTGGAATGAGTGTTTTCTAAATATTAATATTTCTCATAATGGTCTTATATAATGGTAGAATAATCAAAAGAAGAACCAAGGTATAAGTTGATGGATCATTTCCTAAGGTCCTTATAATCACTGTGAGAATGTCTTATAATTGCATGCCACCAATATAATATATGATCCCTTAAGTTAGGAAATGTTTTCTTTGAATGGAGAACTATCCATCGAGTGGGAAGAATTTAGAGAAGTTCAAAATGAGATAAAGGACTATACAAAGAGGTACAAAGAGTTTAATGATTTCCTCCCACTCCCTTTTCTCTTAGAATATTCGAAGGTCTGATTACATGCATTGTGCTTTTAATCTTAGGTGATTAATTAGAAGTGCATCTAAATTCACACATAAGATGATATTTTCTTTTTCTTATTTGAAAGCTTCCTCCAACATGTTGGGAGATAAGGACGTGACTTTATATAATATATTAGGTGTAAGTTCCTTAAGAAATATTTGACATAGGATCTAATTATCAAGATTGTGATTAGCTTGTATGAAAAGTGTTTTCTAGTAGATTCATGAGTCCTTTTCTTAAGGTTTATGAATATTTGTAAATTGTTTTTGAGAATATTTTGTCATTTAAATATAGATATGAGATATTTGAATAATCCTTCTAAATTAACTATCAAATTGGGAAGAATTTGGCTATACAATTCTAATGTCTCTCCTACAAAATTCTTTGTTAGAATCTTAGTGATTGCTTAGGTGTTTGTTTAAATCCATTATTTGTAGAGATTTTCAATAGTTTTGAAATAGAGGGATGGATCCACATAACCATCATAAGATATGATAGGGATATTCTCTCCCAAGTACATGACAACAATGTATGGTGTTAAACATTCATTTTAGATAGTTTGTAACATCTTGTTTTAGATTGGTAGAGGAGGAATAGGATTCCCGTGTGCATCCACTAATGGCATGGGGTATAAGAAGGCAAGATAGGAACCAAATTTTGAGATGTTATCTGTAACATATGATTTTTAATTTGGATCATGTTAGATGTGGTGGTAGCTTGGGATAAGAGCATTTGATATAGGAGATTAACAATTACCATGTTAGGATCTATTGAATAAGAACGATATTTGTTTCTAGGTGTTTGTTTGTAATTATCATGTTCATTAGTAGGAGTTTTGGGAGATTCATTATGATCAATCCTAAAGAGATAATTCTAATCATGATATGGTAATCCTTGGGTTGGATGAGGCATGGTTTGTTTCTATGGAATTAGTAGATATATTTCAAAAATGTCCATCCTTTTCATGGATAAAGTACTCATTACTGTTTAGATTTAAAATGGTGGATATAGGATCTATTTTATCAACCTCAACGACATTATAGTATACTGAGTAATCCTTATCTATATAATTATAGGGACATGCTTAGGGAAATAGAGTTTAATGGGTGAGATTGGGGTGTCTAGGAATATTAGTGCTTGTATTATGAAAGATAGATAATTTAGGAACATGGAGATCAAATGTAGGAACAAAGGAATATCCCATACATAAGTTTATAACATTTAGTAGTGCAAAAATATCCTCAAAGGTGACATATTTACAACTTGGAATTTAAAAACAAGGCTCTAGAAATGTGTTCTTTAGATGAATCCTCCCTATCGAATGTTCACATATGGGTTGATGATGTTAGGAAATAGACTCGTAGAATAATAGATAGGATCGACCTTGCTAGAAATCTTAAATAGGGGCCAATGGTGTTTTGGAAGTAAAAGAAAAAAATTCAATAGGATCATATGTGTAATAGGGTTTACATAGGGTTTGAAGGCATCTTAAAATAAATGTGACATAAATAGACAAGATCGCCTCTAGGCGATGATGTTTATAAAGAAAATTTTTAAGGGATTCTTTAGGATTTTTAGATGCTCGAGATCAGTTCATATGTAAATATGGATGCTTTTACAAGATGTGCTCAATCATAATGCCTACATGATTCACGTCAAGTTCACTAAATATGTATAAAGGGCCAAGAATGTGTCTCAATAACTTGTACTCCTAATTCTTTTTGTTCTACTAGGGTATCGAGGAAACCAAGATTTGAGACATACATGAACTAAAAAGAAGGGGTAGATTTAAATGATCTATAATGAGTGCTAGGGTCACATATCTAGAGGGAAGTAATCCCTACACTAGGTCAACCTAGGGTTTCCAAGGCCCACTATTAAGATACATGAGATTAACCTACTAGGATTTCGGTACTTATGTGAGTAGAGGTATGGATCAATGATAGATAAAATAAGCATGCATAATGTAACTAAATTATAACTAAGGATATGATCAGAAATAAGATTACTATGTTAACTAGTATCAAAGCACATGAAACACTAAGATAACATAACACAATGGGGAAGGGAAATGAACTCATATATGAAAAATGACAAAGATAGTTTCAAAACTCACATTGTACATGTAGATTTCTCATTGATGCATATATATCTCCATAGAATTATCACACCAAGAGAAAATTTCTATTAGGTGGAGAAGGGGAAACCATTCATGTCCTATACTCACTATAAATGACCCACTAACACAATAATACTAACCAGGAAGAATATTTATGATCCAATATAAGAAATTTGCAAGATGAACTAAGAGATGAGCCGGTGGATGTGAAGATGGCGAGAAAAGAGTAGAGAAGGTGGAATTTCCCAAGGTTTGGATTCTGTCCTTTTGAATGTCAAATTGATGTGTCTTTGTATAGGATGTCATCATCCATGAGAAATGGCGTTGACCAAGAGAAACCTTGCACTAACACCATTTCCCATAGGTGATGGTGTCGATAAATGATGATAAATGAACTAATGTTTTATTAGAAGATAAAATAAGGTTTTGTAGATCATGTAAATGGATGAAAAAGGTGCTAAGTAGTGAGATACATTAATAATGCTAAGATTTTTAATGTGTAAGAGATCTAAGGGGACAACAACAACTAATGCAAGAACAACTAAGGCCAAGACCACATAACAACATTCTCTCTCGCAGTATCTGTCTCTAACCCATAATTATTATGTGATTAATTATTTCCCATTCCTTGCAAGCCCCTTAAGACTACCCACTCAAGAAATAGATACACCGGTGACCCTTATCTGCACAAGGAAATTGTTAGTAACATGTATGAAAGATGAAAAGTGAAAAATTAGGTGTATATAATATGTATCTTCCTATTCTTATAAGTCTCAATTTGAATCCCATTAAATTATGGTGTGGTCATTTATCTCCCCCTTCCCTTTTTTATTTGATTATAAGAGTATCACCATTTGATTTAATGAATTTTACAATCCTAAATGCTTAAATTTTCTACCATGTGTGTTTACACTATGATCACACCACAAAAATGTTGATCCAATACATTTCTTCATGTAGCTTCCCTTATTTACATCTACTATTTTTTTCACATTGGAAATATTATCTACATAGTACAATTGATTAGATGTTTCTACCTCCCAAATATAGGGAAGGACACACCACATTCCCTCCTCAAATATCCTTATAAATTTTGTAGGAAATTTATTCAAGTAGAGGTTATTATGGAATTTATGTGAGTGATCGAATTTTAGGTGAAGAACATAAATTCCCTTGACTTCCTCCCTTATTTTTTAATAAAGAGCATAAATTCCCTCAACTCGTTAGTTTACTTCCTAAAGGTCCTGGCCTCCTAAATCCCATCAAGCATTTAAAGTCCCTATAGATAACACCTAAATATCATGAGAATAATTAATGACCTTTATGTACTCTATGCATACCTATCCATACTAGAGCAAGGTATTATCAAGTATAGTGATGATAATGACATATGATACTATAACACATGAGCTAATGCAATCCATACAAGTGATTGATCATATTAGTATATATAAAACATTGATGCTCACACCTTGACATGTCATTCAAGACCATATTCCCTAGAAGATCCTTATCTATCAATTGAGTGATTTTATGTTTCTCACACTTCAATTCATTTTCATGTAAAAATTCCTAAATTCACACTATCATTAAACAAGACCAATAATTTAATATAAGAGTGTATCAGGATCTAAGATCAAAAATCTAATATTAAATCATATATAGATGTACACCATAATATGTTATACATTATAGTTCGATAAGTAATATGAAAATTGACCAAATGCATAACACGAATGACTTTTCATCAGCACATTAAGGTCCTTGACCTAAATTTCAAGAGAATAACTTCTCTTATGATGTTTACAAAATATATTTAAATCAAATTCTTAACTAATGATCTTTAATGATAATAACCTCTAATAATAGGTAAAGTAATTATATGACACTCAAGCAAGCTTTTTAATTAGTTTTTGGAGTCTCACTTAACATTTTATATTTCCTAAACTTCCTTTTTGAGGTGATAGAAGTTTGGTTCATGTTAAAAACAAAAAATAAGATTATAGATTTTTACAATTATGAATAAAGGATCAAAAAAATTGATTGTGGTTCTTAGAATAAAATTATTTCTGAAATTAATAATGAATCTAAATATATGTTTTAACATTTTTCCAAGATGGAAAAATTAGAAGTTAAATAAATTCACAAAAAGTGGAAGATTAGTTTGCAAGAATAGATTAATCACTGCTAATGAGAAATATTTTTCATCAAATGGATTTCATTCTTGGAGCAATTTTATTAAGTAATATTCCACATAGAATGAATCACTTATGAGAGAATAATTAAACAAGTAGGTTCAAGATTTTTGGATAGTGGATAAATAATTTAATTTTTTATTCCATGTGGTAAGGGGGATTGGAAACAAACTTTTATATGTATTTGTATTTTAATGAGCTCCGATGAATTTCCAAAAGTAACAAGCTGAAAACTTTTCTATTGGATTCAAAATCCAAGTATTCTCGATCGAGAATAGATTTGAGGAAGTCCCAAATTGTAGTCCCTACTAATTATCCTACTAAATATTCTATCAAATAATCATGTTTATTGAAATAAATAAAAATAAATACATTACCAAAATAAATTAATCTACATAAACACTAAATATCATTTCAAATTCATTTAAACCCTAATCCACATTTACAAATTTAGAACCGTAGAATATTTAATTACTAGTTATGTTTCAATTCAATTGTATTTTTGAAATTTATTTATTTTCAAACAATTAAACATGAGGTATAATAAAAAAAAACTTTCACATTCACACCTATAAATTTAGTAGGGTTTTAAATTAAAATTTTAATACAAAATTTTACATTTACATCTTCACAATATGCATTACATCGTTTGCATTGCAAATTTATATATAAAAGAATATTCTAATTTTACTAGCTTTAAAATAATCAAGAATATAAATATAAACATTTGATATACGGTACCAAAACTAGTTGGAGATCATCTGCTGCGATTAATGATACAAGATAGGGAGAGTGTCATCAAAACACTTCTCCTCTAATCATAAAGCTAGCAGTCCCATGAAAACCTCGTCAATACACAAGGAGTGGCCCTAGCATTAAAAGAATGAGATATACATGGATTTTACATGACAAGAGGATAATTCATCTCGTGTACTATTAAGTTTTCATCTACCACGCGGTAGGTATTTGTGCAACAATAGTGAACTACAATAATGTGTACATAATACTCATAACTAATAATAACACACAATTTTTGTGTGGTTAAAAGGATTAAGAAGGTAGGTACCCCTACATATTCTATCTCAAGGTATAAGGTCTATTACAAGAACATCAAAATCTAGATTCCCAACGAATTACCTATATCACGTGTATACCAAACTATGTGAATATTTCTACTTAGTATGACATACTCCCTAATTCCTACGCCCTCATGAAATATGATGTCTACTCACTATCTTGACCAAATTGTAATAAAACTTATTTATACATACAATTACATAATTGATGCATTCTTAGTGACAAGCTAATGTTGTGTGTCTTAGGTGTCCATTACCAAATATATGGTAGGCCATAAAACTTTAGTAGAGTTACATTTGATCACAAAATAAGTTACTAGAATCTAATTTCTCAATAATAGTGTGACTATACTATGGAAATGAATAAGGGATTCATAGTGTACACACAAAAGCACACACCTTTGTAATTATCTAGTCTTTACTTCATACTATTATTCATATGATTCATAAGTAAGAAAAGTGCTAATTAACCAATGTCTTTGGCCATCTTTACTTTCTTTCTACTACCAATTTTTGGACTTGCATACTTTCTTTCTCATTCTAACCTTTGACCCTTCATTTTCTCTTATTCTAGACACCAGCTTCTAGCTAGATGCCAACGTCAGTGCCCCCATCTCCACCGGGAACCCTTGACATCTTTTTACTTTACTCACATATCTTGTTTCCTTTCTAGCCATTTGAGCATCTTATCTTTTTTGTAGTAGTAGACTTTTCGGTGTTAATTATGAAATTCAAGCAAGGGAATCTTATAAATATAAAGTAATGTGATTGTAATAAAGGACCGACCACTAAGCATTAGCTATCACAACCTAATGTTGCATCTAAAGGATATTCAAGAGAATTCAAACATCCATTATAACATCCATACAAAGGAAAGAGACTCCATTATTATGTATAAAGTTCATAGGATGGGAGTCTATTCTATTCCATGCATCTATTACATTTCTTTACATCTAGCTATGTTTATCATTATCAAGTGCGACACACACAAAATCCACTTAGGTAATAATTCCACACACACAAACACAAAATTACATTGGGTCAAGAGATGTAGTGTAGTGCTCGATCATAAAATCACCATTATGATAGCTGAGGATAGTTTGATCCCTCATTTTTCATATTTATTTTTTAGGATTTGATGTCTACTTGAGGTTTTATCATGTCAATACTTCATTGCATATTTCCAACGATCTTGGTGATCATTGTGAGACCTCATAGCAAATAAAGGAGGACAAAAACAACTTGTGACGTGGAAAGGATGCATTTTTGACCTTTTCCATAGTCACATGAGCTTGTTTCGGTCTACGACACCTACAAGCACCCATGCCCCTTTCTAGGTGACCTTATCTACCCTTCTCCTCTAGATCTTCATTTTCTTGATCTCCTGCCAGGACACTCCTACCTTCCTATTAACTTGGTCAACACTCTGAAATAATCTAGTTTCTATTGTGAATAAGCTAAGTCCCTCCTTATCCTCCTTATAACCAGGGTTTCACATCTTATTGCTTA